>CM053516.1:24758407-25289671 GCA_028627145.1 Eidolon dupreanum | reverse complement strand
CAGAGCCACGCGCTGCCCAGCCCTCCTTAGAGCGCCTGGGATTGCTTCCACGTGGACCACGTTCTGTGCAACAAACTGGAGAGACAGACAGAGACAGCAGAGAGAGGCCGGGGAGCGCCAGCAGCCAGACGAGGCATTTCACGTCCCCACCACCTGGATATGGCAGGTGGGGGCTCTATCCAGGACCTCACCCTGCCTGCAAGGTCCCTGCACTGTGTTTCCGGGCACATCGCCCGAGCCATTTCGGCCTGGACAAAGAGAGCAAGCGGGACCAATAGGGTGTCACTACGCGCACCCAACCTCCCCGCCTGGAACGGCTCCTGCTCATAGGCCAGTGCCCCTGACGCCTTAAGCACCCACACCCGCTGGGCTACTACTGGCCTGCCAAAGCCACCTGGCACACGGAGGCTGCTTCCATATAAGGCTATGTCGTCTCAAGACTTGAAGAGACAGCAATTTCGTCTAATTCATGTAAACAAACATAAAAAGTCAAACAAAATGAAAAAACAGGAGAATGTCTCTCAGATGAAGGAATAAGAATCATCCCTAGGAGTAAGGGGAAACCCTAAGGAAATGGAAATAAATAATTTGCCTGAAAAAGAATTCAAAGAAATGGTGGTAAAGATCCTCATGGAACTTAAGGGAAGCACAGAGAGTTCAAACAAGATGAACCCAAAAACACCCACACCATGACATGGTGTAGTTAAAATGGCAAAAGTTAAAGAGCTGATCTTAAAGGAAATGAGAAAAACGAATTACATACAAAGGAAACCCTCTAAGGGCATTAGCTGATTTCTCATCATCAGATTTACAGCCAGAAAGGAGTGGCAGGATATGTTTAAAGCGCTGAAAAGAACCAAAGTGTCCTAGGATAGATGACCAGCTAAAGAAGCTGTGGTACATATATACAATGGAATATTACTCAGCCATAAGAAGAGATGAAATACTGCCATTTGTGACAACATGGATGGACCTTGAAATAATCATACTAAGCGAAATAAGCCAGACAGAAAAGGTTGAAAATCACATGATATCACATATGTGGGATATAAACCTACAAGCAACAAATGAACGGGACAAACAAACAAAGCCTCGTGGACATGGACAATGGACTAGTGGTTACCAGAAGGGAGGGGGAGGGGGAAAATTAAAACATGAAATGTTAAAAATAAATAAATAAAGTACTGAAAAGAAGGACCCTACCACCGAGAATAATTTACCAAACAAGATTATCATTCAAAACTGAAGGAGAGATAAAGTGTTTATTGGAAAAGCAAAAACTAAAGGACTTCATCACCATTAAACCAACTTAACAAGAAATGTTAGAGTCTTCTTTGGGAAGATGAAAGGCCAGAACCAGAAATATGATAATATGAGAAAGGGAAAACATCACAGTTAAATCAGACATTTAAAAAGCTACTGTGAAGATTAAAAGAAAAAAGTATCAAATTTAACTGAAATTACAATAAGTAGTTAGGAGATACACACCACAAAAAGATCCAAAACATGACATCGATACCATGAAGCATGGAGAGGGGAGTGAAAATGTAGTCCTTAGAGAATATATTCAAACTTGAATGCCTATCAGCTTAAAATAGACTTCTATAAAGAATGATATACATAAACCTCATGGTAACTGCAAATCAAAAACCTACCAAAAATGTACAAAGAACAAAGAGATAGGAACCTAAACAAAACCGTAAAGGAAAACAGCAAACCACAAGGGAAGAGTTCAGGAGAAGAAGAAAGGCACAGAGGACAACTATAAAAAAAAGACCCTAAAAACAAGAAAAGAGCCCCGTCAACAACTCTGGAAGGCAGAAGACAGGATCAGCTCCTAGGAGGAGCAAGGCAGACCGCACCCACAAGCTCCGCCCTAACTACCAAGGAGGCCACGTTAGAAGGGAAGCCAACAAGCTTTTCTTTCTGGAGCTTACTCATTGGTGCCTGGACTCAGCCTGAACTCATCCCAGCCCCACTCCTGGAAGGCTTCAGCCAACCCATGCAGGAGGCAACAATGAGCCAGTCAGCTGGACCTGTGTTTGAATCCCTGCTGCATTTCTTCAATGTGAGACCTGCGCAAGTGACTTCCCCACTCAAGGCCTCAGTGTCTTCATCTGTCATGTGGGAATAACAATTCCTTAAAAAAAAAACAGCAGTTTTTGACATGATTGGTTCTCTGTTCTTGGGAGATGCCCCAAGATCCTGCAGAAACAATGAGGGCTCAATATTTCCTAACCAAAGAAGCAGCTTCCAGGAAATGATCAGATGGGCCTATGAGTGTATATGGAAAAGCAGCTTTTCCCCTCTCTTCCACAAAGGCCAGTTTGTTTCTAAGCTTTTTTGTAAACCACCAGGTGCAAGCACCTCCCACTGGGCCTCACCTCCACCTCCCCCAGCCTTGTGCCTGAACCCCTCCCTGATCACCAAAAGGCACCTTGCTGGCTGGGCTCCATCTCACAAAACATCCAAACCATGCACACATGATTCATGCCAAAAGGTTTTTTGTTTTTGTTTTTTGTTTTTGTTTTGTTTTTTCCCCAAATTTCAGAGCCTAAGAGCCTATAGTGTTGAAGCTCCAGGATTTGGAAGGTCATTTTCGGCCACTTCTGTCAGGCCTATCGGCCAGCACCTGGCAGCAGAGGCAGTGTTTGTGCATATGGCAGGGGAAGCCAGCTTTCCCGCAAATCATTCAGCTGCGGTTGTCAAAAAAGGCAAGTGTGAGGGCAATTCCCGTTCAAAGGTTCAGAGGGCGCACAGCTGCTAGGTGGCCCGTCCCCTTTAGTCACCAGTCTGGCCCATGAGGACACTGTGGATGGGAGAGGTAAAGCAGGCCTGCCCCTCTGGCAAACAACACAGAGAAAAGGAAAAGGAAAGTCAACAAAGGAAGTGAAATCAGGGAGGAGCCAGCAGGACAAGCTCTCCATTCAGCAGCATCTCAGAGTGATCTGCCCAGCAGTCCCCTCTTTCCTGCAGAGGCCAACATGCTGTCCTACAGACCACCCATGCCCAGGGGGCCTCAGAAACCAGGGGACCCTGCAGCTCCGGCAGCCCCTTCTTGGGATACTGAAAAATCTGAAAATAGGGGTGAGTCGGGAATGGCCATTCTTTTCATGCAAAGCAATGGTGCAGACAATTAACAGGCAAAGACACAAACCCTGCAGAATGCCAAAAAAGAAAAAAAGGAAATAAAAAAGTACAAAAAAACTGCCAGAAAGAAGAGAATCCCAGGGCCCAAAGGCACTCTGCTAGTGGACTTTAGCAAAAGCATTGGCTCTGGGGAAACAGTGAAACAGGCCACTATCAAGCTGAGAGGCCGGCCCAAGTCCCTGCTTCCAGAAGCCACCTCAACCCCGGACCACACCCATGGGGACAGCCTTCCTGCAGTATCCTCCTGGGTCCAGTGGGTTTCTAGTCCAGCCTGGCCTACCCCAACTTCAAATACAGCCCAAGACAGTACGCTTTTTCAGCCAACGAAATCATCATTCATTTAAATTGCCACAGTGAAATTTTCAAGTTAGATTTCTAAGACTGACAATGTAAGAGCTATGACAGGCAGAGATACCCAAGAAGGATGTGACTAACCAAGGCCGCCTGGTGCTTTCTTTTTCCCCTCAGAGGAGAAAATATTTTCTTTGTACACACACACACACACACATTTTCCCCTGATCTTCAAAACGCTTTGTGAACTAGCCATGCCTAATTCTGCTGAATATTTTTTTTAAAAAGGAAAGGAGTGACAAGTGTGTACACTTTCGCTAGGGGCTGACCAGCTCTAAGCACTTTCACTTTGAACTTCCACACAGCCATCAGCAACGTAAGGCCAGAACTTGACCAAGCCCAGAAGACCACCAAGAGGTCAGATGTCTACAACGTCGCAGACCCCGGACAGCAGACATTGGAAGTCCCAAACATGCAGATGGACGTCCTTCAGGCTTTTTTCAGGTTCTTGATAACTTCTGATCTCTTTTACTTTTGTCAACAGTTGATTTCCAATTACTGTTTTTTAAAAACGTGTTAGTACCCTTTGCCTCTTAGCAAGGCAAAAACCTTCTGGAGGAGGAAGAAGGGGTGACATGTTAAAGGGGTGTCCGGAGGGTGGCAGAGGCGACTCCCCTGTGGTGACATTCTGAGATGTTCAACACACAAAAAGGTGCCAGTTTCATAAATAATGTTTGTTTTGGTTTCAACACCTCAGACAAGATGGCTTCCAGATCCTTCACACCCTGGGCTGCAGCTGACCAACTTTCCACAGGATGCCAACAAGCTGGAAAACAGGTTTTACCTAAAAGAAAAAAAAAAAAGAGCGAGTCAGCACCTTTCCACTCTGACCCCTCCCTTACTGGCTCCATCCTGCAGGCCACACTCCCCAGCCAGGACACTTCCGAATGCTGCTGCAGGAGGGAGGGAGGCCCTGCCTGCGAGTGTGCTTTTGCCCCCGGACACCACACGTGGAGAAAAACAACTGGAAAACGTGGCTAGCCTCTACAAAAGCACTGCTAGTTAGGACTATGCTGTTTTCCTTTCTCTCTCTCTCTCTTGTTTTTTGACAGAGTCTTAGGCGGCACTCACTATAAACTGTTTGTGTAGCATGTAGACAGGAAACCAGGTAAGATTTGTTTAGCAGTAAATTTTCACTGATACACAAATTCCTGTTCACAATAAGCACACTCCTCACAGACATAAAAATCAAACGGTTGTAAGGCACACAATACCATACCGGAGAACCCCCAGAATGCCAATATTGCTTTTCAAAGTGACAAACATGCCCCTTGAGATAACCACTTTTAACACATAAGCTCAGCATTCTGCAAGGAAGAGGGCTGGCAGTTTTATTCACGCTGATGTGGGGGTGACCACTATTGCTGCTTCAGGCCCAGGTAGGATGCCCCAGCACCTGCGGGGAAGCCTGCAGGTCACGGGGTCCCCTCGGATTCCTTCTAGGCCTCAGAAGCTCACAGTACTCATCACCTTCACACTGTCCACACACTGATGCTCTAAACAGCTTTGCTTCTCATCCTCAGAAGATGAGGAAACATGGGGTGGATAGAAGGGCCCCTGAGCCCAACTACTCAAGGCGGCACTGCCTTCAGTGTGCTCAGCAACTGCCAGAGGGTGTTGGTGGGGACACCGAGCCCCAGACTTCCGTCCAGGGATAAGCGAGTCAAGTCTGTTTCCTCTTACTCCCAGCCTCGCCTCCAGGGTCACCTTGCTATGAACAGCCACCAAATGCCCTTTGTTCCAAAGAAAAGATGCCAGGCACGGCCCCTAGCATTGCAGGGGAAATAATCTCATCAGTTTCAAATTAAATTCCCACAGGAAGCTCTATCCACAAGAGGGAGGAAGGCAGGCAATTCTAGAACAGATGTCCACACCCCCACAGGACACATCTTTTCCAAACACAAGAAGCAGGGGACCAGGGCCACTCTCTTGGGGGAGGCAAGGCTGGCAGGAGCAGCACCATACCTTTGGGCTGCATCTGTCACAGATGCCAGGGCCACCTACCAGACAAACAGAAGAGCGGCATCTGCCTCGCCTTGGGGGACACCCACAGGGAGTCACAAAAGTTTCTTGTAATAAACCAGGGATGCGCAGAGGTCCTAAACATCAGCCACAACGGCATGCAGGCCAACCAAGCTCAAAACACATGCAATCAAGATTCAAGTGCCTTTTGAAATATGGAATACTTTCAAAGCCCCAGGCTTCTCTGTGCTCTGTTTAGGCATCATTTCTCTTTTAATTAGCCTTTTTAAGTAGAGTTGGAATGTCATTTCTACCAACTTTTTCTCCCTGCCCCCAACATCTAGCCCTACACAGTGGAGGTCTTATCTCATGGACTATAACATCTCAGTTGCATGGGAGCCTAAAAGAGGGCTGTCTGCAGAAGCCTCGCCTTGCCTGCCTTCTCTCCACTTCCCGCCTGGCTGATGTGTGCCGGATCCAAGCCACGAGATACTATCAGAACTGCAGGTGTAACAGCAAGAGCCAGGTGACTGCCTTACTGCCCTGGCAACAAAAAAGTGATTTTCCTCTTCACACTCATTCATAAAATCACCCAAGGTCACCATCCACCCGCATCCGATTTAAATGTACTGTTTCCCAGACAGAAACAAAAAGTTGAGTTGAGCTTTGTCCAAACAGGAAAGGCGAAGCACCTATTAACAGATCGTCACATGTAGCAGACAAGTTCTCAAAAATGCAAAACAAAACATAAAATTGGCCCTAAATTTCTTGTTCTTTTCAAAGAACAAGACCTGAAAAGTTGTTGGTGATGTGCTGCTCAGGTGGACGGTGTCCCAAAGCAGCCGGTGCCACATGGTCCCGTTTCTGCAAAAAACAAACTCCATGTGTGCACTCACACACACTCTAGTGGCTACAGTGAAGCAGTGAGGGTGTAGGTGATTTGATTTTCTCTTTTTCTTACCTTTAATCTATACCATACATTATACATGCAATAAGGAAAGCTCTCTGAATGATCAGTTATCTTTGAGCCTGAGGACAAAGGTGGTCTTCTGTCTAGTGATTCTCCACCCATTTACTCACATCCTGATATTATTTTGACCACAAAGAGCACAGGCCTCTAGCATGAGCTTCGTGAAGTCCAGTCCTTCCCAACAATCAGGGAGGCAGGTGAGGGCCTGACAATGACCAGGGAAGCCTGTGGGAGGCACCGAAGTAAATAAAGTTGCAGAATAAACCCTTATTCCAAGAAAGAAGGGCTGAAAATGAACATGCTAAATAGCCAATAGAAGTTAGAAGAAAAGAACAGAACACACCCAGAGAAAGCTTAAGGAAGAGAAGCAGAAATCAAATGAAATTGAAAATGATAATATAATAGGATTCAAAGAAGCCAAAAGTTAATTCTTTGTGTAGACTAATAAAGTTAAACTTCCAGTAAGATGCATCAAGAAAAAGGAGAAAAAGTGAACATATTCAATACTAAAGATAAAAAGGAATCATGACTACACGTTACAAAGATTAAAAAGATAATTAGAGGATGCTGTAAACAACTTGAGGACAATACATTTGAAAACTTAGATGAAATGGACAAGATCCTGGAAAAATACAGCCCATCAAAACTGACCCAAGAAGAAATAAAGACTGAATAGTCCTATAACTACTCAAAGAATTGAACATCAATAGTTTTTTGTTTTTTTTTTTTTTTTTTGAATCTTTGCACAAAGCAAGCATTGGGCTATTCCCAGCCAGTTTTGGCACATTCTACTAAACATTCAGGAAACAATTCTAATCTGATACAAACTATTTCAAAGAAAAGGGAAATAAGGAACACACTCTGACTTGCTTTATGAGACTAATCAAACTTTTACCGAAGACTAACAAGGACATTATAAAGTGGGAAAATGACAAATCAATATCAGTCACTAAGAGAAACAAAGAAGTCCTGAATGGAATATCTGCAAACTGAATGCAGCAATGTGTATAAAAAGACAACATGGCCATGACCTAGCTCATTTTATCTCAGGAATGCAAAGTTGGTTTAATATTAGAGAAATCAATGAATATAATTCACCACCCTAACACATTAAAGGAAAAAAGCAAGATCTCAACAGAGATAGAAAAGGCATTTAATAAAATTTGGCATTAGCAAATTAGGAATAGAGGGAAAAAATTCTACAAAACCCCATAGCCAACACTACTATTAGTGGTCAATGGTAAAAGCAATACCCTATAACATTAAAAAAAAAAAAAAAAAAAAAAGAACAAGACAGGATGTCTATTATCATCGCTTCCATTTAACAATGACTTAGGGGGCAAAAGTGAGTATAAAAAGCTAAAAAAGAGAGATAAAATATCGAAGGACTTGGAGAAGGGGAAACTCTTTTTAGTCTAAGATGATACCTATGCAGAAAACCCAAAACATCTCCAGTTATACTACTAGAATAATAGTTTAGCAAGGTTGCTATATTTTAAAAAATCAATATTTAAAAAAATTAACTGCAGTTTTGGACATGGTGAACAAAAAATGAGAAAATGATATTTTTAAAAAGGTACTAGAGACAAGGTCTCAAATCACATGAGGATGGCTGGCTGGAAAAGCTGTCCCCAAAGTGACAGCAGAGAGAAGCTGGCGGCCCTGAAGCAGAAACACAGGCGTGGAGACTGACCCTGTAGGACACGGGGTTCCAGTATAGTGGATGATCTGGGGTGGATGACTAATACAAGTAGATTTGCTGGGTTCTGTGTTTCTGCCTAGAATAGGGGTGGAGGAGAGACACGGAGGTACCTCGGGCCCACAGTGATTCACGTATTAACAATTACCATGTGTGGAAGAGCTCCACGCAGTTGTCAGATAGAGGTGGACAGTCTGTTACTGAAGTGGCCAAAGAAAACGCTCCAGAACATGCTTTGAGGCTGGTTTCTTACCTGCTTTTGTGCTTGCAACTGACCAGGGAGCAAAGTTGGACTCTTAAAAACAAAAGTATCATCTGTTACCTTAACACCTACTGGATGGTTCAAGTTATTCATTTGCCTTTGGAAACGAAATCGCTATGCTAAAGTGGCATCTGCACCCCCATTTTCACTGCAGCATTATTCACAATAGCCAAGACATGGAAACTTAAGTGTCCATTGACAGATAACTAGCTGAAGAAAACGAGTTGTGTGTGTACATGCAATTCAGCCATGAGAAGGAAGGAAATCCTGCCACTTGCAATGACATGCATGACCCTTGAGCGAGGGCATCATTCTAAATGAAGCAAGTCGGACTAAGAAGGAAGGACACTGTATCTCACTTATATGTGAAACCTAAAAAAAATCAAACTCATACAAAAAGTAATCAGATTTGTGGCTACCAGAGGCAGGGAGTTGAGGGTGGAATGGAAGAGTCATATGAAGGTGGTCAGAATGTACAAACTCCCAGTCTGAGCCAGACAAGAACTGAGGAAATGCACAACGTGATGATTGTAGCTGCCTGCTGTGTGGTCTATTTGAAAGTTGTTAAGACAGTAGATCCTAAAAGTTTTCATCTCAAGGAAAAAAACTGTAACTATACAAAGTGATAGATGTTAACTACACATATTGTGATTATTGTTTCACAATATGGGTATGTTGTCATTATGCCACACACCCTAAATTTACACAGTAATGTATATCAATTGCATCTCAATAAAATTGGAAAAAAAATAAATTTCCAAAAACTCATTTGCCTTTGGTGATGAGTTTCATAGCCAGCAGCAATGTCAACACAGCACTAATTGTCAGCCCACTAAAGGGTGTTGCTCCATTATTCGAAGAATTGAGACAACTTGTGGAAGTATCTTAGCCTGACAGTGGTTTCCCTATGTACCTTATCTGCATTACACCAGACACAGTATCGACTCAGCAGTCCTCAGCGACAATAACACTTGTAGACAATAACACTTGTATTCACGTACTCAAAGGGCCCCCTTTTCCCTACCCTATACTCAAGAAAGACTCTACAGACAAATTTCTGGACAGACTGATTGCTATATTTGTTTGTTGAGGGTCTTATTTAGTGAGACCTAAGGCTACCACAAAAATGTCTCAGTATATCGCAACTCCCAAGGAGTGATTTTAGTCATCAAATATGGATCAAATTCTATTCAGTGGCTCAGAATCAAAACAGTTCACTGATCCACTTAAACCACCAAGTGCTCATATTGCACGACACCCCAGGCCTGCGGGATGTGGGGGACCCTTTTTATTGTGACTAATGAGGACATAATTTTCTTCCCATTAACTTTTATTTCTGTATACTGAATGGAAGTCAGATAAAATGCCTTAGCAATAAAATTAGTATAATCACTAACTTTCTTATATGTACATTATTTTGCCATATGGATGAATATTACTAATAGTTTTTACTCTTCTTAAAGGGTTCTGCTCTTCACCAAAAATGCAAATTATAGCTAATGATTTGTTCCCCTACTCTGCTATCTGTGATCAATCTGTGTTTTAATGTTTTTGTCTGCTTTATAAAATTTAGGTGTGATTCATTAACAAACGGTTTGCAATATCGGAATATATGTAAATATGATAATACACCTATTTTTTTCCACACAAGTATAAATTAAAACAGTATTTTTAAAGTGCATGTATCTCAAAATATAAAATACCTGGGGATATATATATAACAAAAATTTATAATACATTTATGAATAAATTTTTGCAAGTACTGAATGGCATTTTTGAAAATATCTGAAAAATGGAATCATTTCATGGTTATAGACTAGAAAAATAAACATTAAGGTGCTGATTCTCCCTAAACTGATAGAGTCCATGCAGTTCTAATCAAAACCCCAAATGCTGTTTTGCTGAATCCAGCTACTGATTTATATGAAAGGCCAAAGTCTAAGCACAGCCAAGGGCTGGGGAACGAGTCAGGGAGGTGTGGAAGACATGCCCTCCCAGGCATGGAAAAGCTGCATCTTACGAGTCAACGTGACAGGGTCTCATGGTGCCCAGATTTCTGGCCAACCGTTATTCTAGGAGTGTCTGTGAGGGTGTTTTTGGATGAGATTAATAACTATGTTATTCCAGGCGTGTCTGTGAGGGTGTTTTTGGATGAGATTAACAACTATATCAGTAACCCAAGTAAAGGAGAGATGACCCTCCCCAATGTGAGTGGGTCTCATCTAATCCACTGGAGGCCCAAACAGAACAAAAGGCTGAGTAAGAGAGAATTTGCTTTCTCTGCTTGACTGTTCTTGAGCTGGGGCATTGGTCTTCTGACCTGGAAGTAGAACTTAGGCCTCTGGTTCTCCTGGTTCTTGGGCCTTCAGGCTTGAACCTTTATAATAAATCCCTTTCTATGCATAGATATGCATGCTATTGGTTTTGTTTCTCTGGAGAGCCTGGAGGTGGTGGGGCGGGGGAAAGCTCAGGATTGGGTCCAGCCGGGTTTGTGTCCCACTTTTCTACTACGAACGGAGACTTTGGCCAAGAAATATCCCCTTTCTGGGCCCCAAGGCTCATCTCTAAAGTACTTTCACTTCTAGCTCTTACACTGAGAATCCCGCATATCTGAAGCATATCCCAAAAGCAACCAAAAACCATAAAACGCTCCCAAAGTCACAACACCATTCTGACTTCCCTACAAGCTACCTTGAGGAAATACACTTGGCTTTGGAGCTCATCAGTAAATTCCATCCAGGAAGCAGCCCTTAACTCCCACCCCATGCTCTCGAGAGTAAATTTAAGAGCAGGTGAAAGGGAAGTTTCCAGGTGTGTGCACGGCACATGGCAGATGGGATTGCTCGGACCAGCTCCCCCATTGCCAGTGCATAACAAGCCCTTGCCTGAAACTCAGCCCTCCTTTTCCTCCCACAAAGCTGACTTCTCACTGTTCACATCTGGAAGAAGTAGGGAATAACCGTTTCTCAGGAAGTATTTCTCTGCCAGCTTTTGGGATGCTATGTACTCTAGGAAGGGGTCACCGCAGTTCCCCCCATAAGCAGCACACCCCAAGGTCAAACATTTGGCCAAGAACAAGAATACATGCCTGGCTTTGCGGGGTTTTCGAATGTAAACCATCCCACCGCCCCAAGCCCCGAAGCCCAGGAGCAGCTGCTGTGCCCACGCGCACCTGTATTTGATGTCGAATACTGTGGAGTCCTCGTCCTCGTCATCCTCGTCATTCAGTGGGGCCATTTCCACTCGCTCGGCCGGAGTGGTGATGATATCATACTTGCGTGTCTTCTTCAACCTCTTTCCCGACCTGGAAGAGGGAATGCACATTCCTATGAACTCCACAATCCCAACCAAGGCAACCACACTGCTGTCCCCAGCTGGGGTCCCCGGAGCTGGCAAATCCCCCAGCTCCTCCACCTCCAGCCATGGGATCTCAAGGAAGGTTCCTGGCCTCGCTAATCCTCATGGTCCTCATCACGAAGCAGAGGTGATTACACCTGCCCTGAGCACTGGAAAACCCAGAGGTCAAGATAAATGATACTCAAATGCAGTATTTTCAAATTAATGCTAGGAAAATCCATGATGAGCAGAGATGAAATGTTCAGTGAGGACAGGACCCAGCACAGATGTGACACGCCCGTTCCCTTGCCCCTCACTGCTCACCCTTGCCCTGGCCCTGCTGTGCTTGTCGGTCGCTGCCCAGGCACAGGCAGCACGGCTGGCACTGAAGGCACTGCCCCGTAGGCTGACCAGGTGGCATCTGAGTCAGGGCCTGGCCACTCTCTACCTGTGTGGTCATGGGCAAGTGAGCTAATCTCCCTAAGGCTCAGTCTCCTCATAAATAAAATGGAGTAAGAATAACATTTGTCCCTCACGGGCGAGGGAGGATTAAATGAAATGATGCGTTTAACAAGCCTACAGACAGGAGGCTCTCGGCATAAATGACTGTTAGTGAAAATAATAAACAAATCGAAGTGCTGTATCCTCTCTCACATGACCAGGACTTGTAAAAATGAGTCCATGCTGCATCCATTATGAGGATTTATGAGGATACCGAGTCATAACACTAAGCTTTTAGCTCACTGTGGGCCATGGGGAAAGTGCTGAGACAAGGCTTCAGCTTCTAGTGTCAGTCTCCACGTGAAGGACGCTACACTTCTCAGGGATGAGTTCATGAGGCCGCTGGGACCACAACTGTTATTAGGACTACCGACGCTCTTTGCATTGATTTCTCCACTATCTTGAACTCTTTCCCAAATGCCTTATCTTCTCTGGTGTCCCTCCTTGTTAAGTATATTCGATGCTATATATCAGAAACCAACCAACTCAAAAAATCATAAATAGGGCATTGAAGAATTGTATTCTCTAAACGTTCTTCCTGCAGACTGTAAGCTCTTCCCAGTGGAGATCACGTCAAAGACATGTGTGAGAGCTCCTTGTCCTTAGCGTACAGAAACTTTATAAGTTGGCAAAATAATGAAAACACAAGTTCACTTTCAAGGTTTCCTAACAGTTTCTGAACGACATCAACTTGTTCTTGTTTTACGTAGTATGATTTACCAAAAATATGACTTATGGAAGTGTCATTTATATAGAAGATATGTACATTTATCTGTATCTTTGGCATATGGCGACGTGATTCACCTGTGGTACCTATTCCTCGTGGTTCTCTGGGTAGAGACTGGGAGAGAGGAAGAAACAGCTATACAGCCTAATGATCCCCAAGTCTCATCACAGAGTAATGTTCCACCCTGCTGTCATCGCTGGCATCCACACACACACACACACACACACACATGCACACGCATGGGTGTGAGACTGCTTGGTTTTTGAACATGGAATGGAGCACAGTGCCAATGCCAAACCCAGTGGTGATGAGGGGCACAGGTGGTCACCAGCCCAGTGGCCCTGGGAAAATGGTATTTTGGAAACAGGCTTTGTGCAGGAGTGTAAATGCTAACCTTATAAACACTGTTGTTCCCACATTCTCTCCATCAACAGATTCTTCCTTTCTCTCCAACCTCCCCCAATGAGTACAATAAATCTTTGCATCTTGCCCTAGATGATTTATAATCCCTGACCAACCCCAACGCCAATACTGGATAGGGGACGTTTAAGCCCAGAAATGGCTCCAAATGCCACAAAGAACCCAAGACAAAGCCAGAAGGAAAACCACTCACCTCTGTGCCCTCAGACTAGAGTCACACTCCCCGTCCACACGGACCCACACACCACACCTTTCTCGGGAAAACAACCCCACCTCTACCCAGATGACTCACAGCTACTCAGAGGGAGCACCTGGCGATGCAAAGGCCTGGAGCTCGCCCTTCTGCTGACTGTACCCTGTGCCTGGGCCACGCATCCCCCACACGTCTCAACAAGCATCTGGACCATCAAAAAGGAGATGTCCATGAACCCAAGGACTTAGAAAGCCCTTCGTGGACGCCTAAAGAGAGGGAGAGAGACTACGTTCCAAATCTCCTATGAAGCCGATCCCCAATTAACTTCAAAGCTACTCTCTTTTTCAAAAGAGCAAGTTTCGGCCAGGTTTTCTGTCACGAACAGCCTAAAGAAAGCTCACTGCCACGGCGCCTCGAAGAATGGCGGCAAGCACAGCACGGGCTGAAACCACGACTGTAGTAATAAGCACCATCTTGGTTTCTTCCCACATTTTAATAGTAAACCTTCCACATGTAAGTTTCCCATTTCCTCAAACCCTTTAAAACCCCTGGACTCTGCTCTACAAACAAGGAACCACACAGATAAAAATGCCTTAGTAACGATATAAACATTTTTGTTTAGGGCTACCTGTAAACAGGTTTTCCAAGAAGACACACATCCTGGTGGCTCCAAGTCACCGGGCTGTTTACACTGGACTGTGGAAAAGGTAAAGGCTGCATGGGCACCTGACCCTCAAGGGGGCAGTAGGTCAGTCTTGTGGACAGAGCTCTCACCTCACTGAGACACACGTAGCTTGAGGAAGAAGCACCTGGTCTAGAAAGAGCCCGGGTCTGGAGTCAGACTTGGGTTCACAACCCAGTTTTTCTACGTATAGGCCTGTTTCCTCAGCTGCACAGGGGGTACAGGGCGTGGTGGGGGGCAGCAGGAGAGCAGCTCTCGGAAACTACTGGGCACAGCACTTCCTGCCAACGAAGGAGATTCAAAAGACAAAAGGTATGCCAGGCCCATTCTCAACAGCATGGCCCCCTTGCTGCAATTTTTCTTTCTTGCAACAAGATCCCATTAAACCAGGCAGCCTCAACAAAGAGATGGCAAGTGGTGGCTTTAAGCAGATGTCCACGCTGTGCTTCACAGGAATAGGTGAGACCAGGGAAGTTCTAGAAGAGACCCAGGATCCTTCCACTGGAGCCAAAACACATTTCTAACAAGACAGAGGAGAAGTTCAAAATTCTTTTACTCTGAAATCTCATCCTAAAGCCGGAGGGTGTGTTTACTCAAAGGCCCTTCAACAGCTGGTCAGCAGCAGGTCCAGCAGCAGGGCAGGCATGGCTTATGCAAACACAGGCTGAGAGATTCTCCACTTTCCAATTAGATAGAACAGGGGTCCCCAACCCCTGAGCCGTGGACCAGGCCATGGCCTGTTAGGAACTGAGCTGCAGAGCAGGAGGTGAGCAGTTGGCAAGCGAGCGAAGCTTCATGTATTTGCAGCTGCTCCCCAGTGCTAGCATCACCGCCTCAGCTTCACCTCAGATCATTAGGCATTAGATTCTCATAGAAGCATTGGTCCCTGGTGCCAAAAAGGTTAGGTATGGCTGGCGACAGTCCTGAGTCTCCAAAAGTGTGTTCTTCAGAGCAGCCATGAGACGCCTCCATCACCGGGGGATTCAGCAGTCGAGGAGGGGTGGGTTGCTATATGCACAGCCTCAACAGTCACCAATTCCATCTTTAAACAGCTCAGAAGCAAATATATCTTCCTGATTATTTTGGCCATATGGCTGCATCCTCATTTTTAGGCAAGACCAAAAGGTTGGGTATAAATTACACTTTTTCAGAATCATATTTTTAAATATGGTAGGACATTTGGCTGACATTTGGGAGCCAGGACTTGGCTGATTTCATCTCACTCTAAACATCCCAGTGGCCCTTGGAAGTGTGTACTGATTAGTGAGCCCAGAAAGGCTCAGTAAACGGCTCACATGAGACAACCAGCAGGCCTCGTGGCTGGGACTCTTGGGGTTTCTTCACCTTGGCACAAGTGACATCTTGGGATGAGTCATTCTTTGTCCAAGGGGCTGTCCTGTGCACAGTAGGGTGTTCAGCTGCATCCCTGGTCTCTAAACACAAGACGCCAGTAACATCTTCCGCCTCAAGTTGTGACAATCACAAATGTCTCCAGACACTGCCAAGAGATCCCAAGGGGGAAAATTCCTTCCCAGGTGAGAAACAGTCAAAGGACCTTCTTCTTCCCATGTGTCATGACTGTTTTTAACTTGGTAGAAACCTAAATCAAGGGCATGCACTACTCCCTTTTTAAAAAAAAAAATCTGGATTTGGGCTCTATTAAATTTATTCAACACTCTTCACTGTGACACATAAAATTAAACACGGGGGATTGGATGAAGGTGGCCAAAAGGTACAAACTTCCATTTGTAAGAAAAATAAGTACAGGGATGTAATGTACGGCATGATGACTATAGCTAACGGTGCTTGATGGCGCCTTGAAAGTTGCTAAGAAAGGAAATTCCAAAAGTTCTCATCACAAAAGAAAGTGCAATTTTTTCTTTCTTTTTTTTTTAAAAATCTATATGAGATAATGAATGTTAACTAAACTTATTTCACTATATATGTAAACTAAGTCATTATGCTGTACACCTTAAACTTATACCATGTTGGATCTCAGTAAAACTGAAGAAAAAAGAAAATCCACTAAAATTTTGTAATTAAATTAAATCAAGATGAGTCTATTTCACGTCTATAGCTTTTCCCCCAATTCAAAACCTTGGTCAAGAGGGACAACCACGTGAGGACACAGAGAGAAGGTAGTCATCTACAACGAGCCAAGGAGAGAGGCCACAGAAGAAACTAAACTTGCCAACACCTTGATACTGGATTTCTAGCCTCCAGAATTGTGAGAAAATAAAGTTCTGTAGTTTTTAATAACCAGTCTGCAGTATTTTGTCATGGCAACCCTAGCAAACTAATATGAAGCAGTGAAAGAGATCAAGAGACAAGAAATGGAAGAAAAGACTAGGTGGACAAAGTTTGCAAAAGAGAAAGCTGAACAAGAAAAGTTGCAACACCAGAAGTAAAAGAAACAGCTTCTCGATATAAACAAAGAGGGTGGAGAGACCTGCGTGATGGATACTCTTCTAGAAGCCCCACAGTCAGGAAAGCGGATTCCAAGGAATCAAGATAAGACAAGTGCCTTTGGAAAGGTCACGCTCCATCACAATGGAACTATCTAATCTAAGTGATTCCTGATGCCAAAGAATACAAAAATATTTGAGTAAACAAAATTATACATTTTGAGAACAAAACATGCACTCAAGGGATGGAGAGGAAATAAGTGCATTTCTGCAAAGATCAAGCTAAGCCAGATGAAACAGCCTGCGTTTGCAAAGCTATTGCAAGACTCCTCTCACAATTATACCAACATGAACACAACTATCAGGATTATAAAATGTGTGTTCCATTTTAATGTAAAAAAAGAAATAATCAAAAAGGACTTCTTGATGTCAAATAAGCTCCACTGTTGCTCTCAGTCATAAAAAACACTGGCTCTTCTGACCAGGGTTCTGCCCAAAGCTCCAATTTATTAAAATAATATTGATATGCTAATGAGCAATAACCAAAAACATTTCAGAATGGTTAACTTTCCCCAAATTCTAAAACTAGGACTTCATATTTTCTTGTAACTTTTATTCTTATTACAAACATCAGTACACAGATGATGGGAAATTTGGGGATACCAGGCTAAGCAGGAAGTTTTCCTTCCTTTTCAAAGACCTGGCTGAGTAAAGTAATGAAGGCTCTCTGGTCTCAACCTCTTCAGGACATGGTGGCATGCACCTCTGCCACTGATGCAAGTGTGAGAGCTGGGTGATGTCACATCACCTAGAATTTGTCTTCTTCTCCATCCCCCGGAATTATCAAAACAATACTTCCTTTCAGATAAGAGGATTTCACAGAGCTTTTGAATTAAGACGTGGCCAGGCATGCAGCCAACAGATCTGGGAGAAAGGCGGCCTGAGTTGGGGAGCAGGGGGACTCGTCAAGATGGGCACGGGATGCTCAGGAGGAAAGGAAAATCACAGTTTCAAGTCATAGTTTCTGACTTGTCTCCACCTTCTTCGTAAGACACCAGAGAGCAAAGTCAATCCCCACAGACCTCGAAGATGACCTAAGAGAGCATGTGGGGCAAAAGGTACTGAGAACAGTGACCAGTGGCTTACGTGTGTTATCCCTGAATCCATCCAATCCTAGTAGATGCTTCCCCATATTAAAAACTGGAGGGAGCAAAGTTTTCTGCTTCCTAGACATAGCCTTTTTATTAATCTCCTTCCAGTTCTCACAAACATGCCAAGTGACATGGGGGAATGGCTCCACTGTGAGCTGAGCAGAACTACACATGCAAAACACACACACACACACACAAAAGTACCTTCACCAGAGAGTGCTCTGCCTCCTGCCTTTCCCCCTTCCAATTCTGTCTTAAAATAGTTTTCCTTAAAGACTAAAATACATGAAAAATTTATAAATAATTCTACAGATGGGGACATTTGGTGGATTGGTATCAGAAGAGACAACTACTCAATCTCAACAGAAAATGGAGAAAGGCAAAAATGAAGCAATGAGCACCAAATCATACCCATTTGAGTGGAAAACAATGGAAAGTCTGATAATACTAAGTGTCAAATACGATGGGAAGATCTGAGAACCCACGAGCACTGCAGTGGGGAGAGTAAACTGGTACATACTCAAGGAAGTCAAGCGTTTGTGCCCCTGGACCCAGAAATCCCACTCCTAGATGTCCACCCCAGATGTGCTTATACAAGTCCTTAAGAAAACATGTTTGAGGATGCAGCAAGGAGCTGAGTGTATAGCCAGGGAGAGAAATGATAAACAGATGTCCATTGTAAGGAAATTCATACAATGTAGAAATATATCATGAGTAATACATAATCATCCACATTCACATGTGTACACACACACACACACACACACACACACACAGATATCTTTGCACATTCATATCTATATTATTTATTTATTTAAATGAGCTCATACTAAACGTGTTTTGTAATCTGTCTCATTCAACAATATATAGTATTTTAGCAACATCATTCTTTTTAACAGCTGCATGTATTCCACTGTAAGGATTACCAGAACTAACCAATGTCCAATCGTTGGATATTAGGTTATTTAAACCTTTTCACTGTCAAACAGAGTGCTCTGAACTTCATTGCCCATGCATCTTTGCCTCCTCTTCTAATCAATCAAATCAGAAGCAAAGGATATGTATCACAGTGAAAAATGTGTGTATCTTAGGAATGGAATTGCTTGGTTAAAGGTATATATATATTTTTTTTCACTTCAATACACAATCGTTGCTTCTAATTTTAACAATTTCCTTGGACCCACATTTTTTCTGTTGTCTGGGAAAGTGACTCCTTGAGGGAAAACAAATGGGCCAGGATCAACACTTTATAAGCAATAATACTACACACTTCCTCCCTTACCTGCATTGTTAAGAAAATGGAGGCCTACCATCCAAACAAATTCCTACCTCACAGGTTTCTGGCATCGGCAATGCATCTGGTTACAGAGGACATTTTGAGAAGCATCAGCAATGTAAACTACCTAAAAGTTCAACATTCATTTGCTAGAAATAGCTTTATTAGAAGCCAGTTTGTGCTTGGAGCCACAATAGGTATTTGAGAGACATAAATGATTAAGGCCCAACCTTGCTCTTGGGAACCCTCAGCCTGGTATGGCAAAAGGTCATGTTCAATGGCATTCTTGACTTCACATAAGAAATTCAAAATTCCAGTGTGCTCTGGGAGGACTAAGGGCCCCTGGCAGGGGTGGCTTCTCAGAGGAGGTGATACAGGAGGGCAAACAGCAAGCAGCTGGCAGTGTGATCTTGGTAATGAAGGGGATTCCAGGCCGAGGGTCACACTGGGGCAAGACATGCAGGCCCAAGGCCACGTGACACCTCTGCAGAACCCCTGAAGTCCAGCAGGGCTGGGGCAGCAGGCAGAGCCGAGACCGGGGCTGGCGGAGGAGAGGCCCTGGTCGTGGACAGCCAGCCTGCCCAAGCACTAAGGAGCCTGGCTTGGTGGGGATGCGTGGGCAGAGGAGTGACGATGGCAGGAGCAGGAACAGGCTGGCGGCAGGAGCACCAGCCTGAAGGCTACTGCTGTTACTTAGGGATGAAGTAGGGAGTCAGGGAGAGCAGATAGCTGGCAGGTGGAGAAGCTTCAAAGGGGGAAAAGGCTGTGGGCACAACTGAGATAGCCTCAGGGTAACTGCAGCATGGAATGGCCACGGCGTGGCAACTGCCTGCTAAGGGGCTGGGGGAGGGGTAAGGTAAGAAGGCTGTCCACCTGTGGGAACCCAATGAACTGAGCCACGCAGAGCAGTGAGATGGAGCTGCCTCAGCCACTTGTAGAATGTTCTAGAATCAAGGGGATGACACTACCAGACCCAGAGATGCAACTTTCTCCTCTGCCAAGAACACACAGGGACTGTGTACCATTCAGGCCTTTCTCAGCTGTAAAATGCAGTAAGTTCCTGTCTACATCAGAAACCAAGGTGGCAGCTGTTCACTGAAAACGCACCCCGACAAGACATGCCTTCCCAGGAAGAGGAGGCAGAACAAATCCACAGCAGGCTTCTCTATAAAGTCAGAACCTTCTCCCAACACACCACACCCAAGCCAACAAGGACCCATCCCTGCCGGGCCTGAGTGCTGGCTCTCCCGCTCAAACACATGGCTCAGGACCCACGCATCTGGCCGCATGCTGCTTGCTTTTCTCCCCCGCTCCTGGATAATAAGGAGCAGACTGGCAAAATAGTTCAAATGCCTTCTTAAAAAGTACACCGCCTTGTGGGCTCAGCAGCCTATTTTGAGCTAAATGTTTCAAATGTCCGGGCCCAGAGCTGCCCTAGGCATCAATGTTCACTGCAAATGAACGACCAGGAGTCAGCAAAGGATGATGGAGTGTCCAATAAATGCCAGGCCAGTGTCAGACACAGCAATCCTGGGATGAACAGGCTATCTCCGCCCTCCAGGGCTGTCTACTGAGTCATAATGGGGCACTAAACCCAACCACCCATCACAGCATGAGGACTGTAGGGAGAACGCAGAGGCTAGGGTGGCAGGGGGCCAGAAAAGAAGCCCTACAGCCTCACTCAGATGTCCAGGGAAACTACCCAGAGGAAGGAGGATGGGAACTGGACCTCGGTGACTGCATGCAGTCTTGGCAGGTATGAAGCAAGAACCAGCCCAGGGGCAGGAAAGCATAAGCCAGCACCATGTAATATAAGAAAAGGAGCAAGAGACAGAACGCTCAAGAGGGCTGGCTGATGGCTGCAAGATGGGGTTAGTCTGTAGGGTTCCAAATGCCATGTCTAAGTAATGGCCACAGGGAGCCAATGAAGTCTGCAGGCAAAGGGCGAGGGCAATGGGAAGACTGGGGTGAAGAGGGGGACAATTCAATTTCCATATCAAGGGGACCAGCACAGTGAGGAACAATGTGGCTTGAGCCAGAGCAGGGGATGGTAGGGTGAATGGGGACCACACTTCCCCCTTCTCCATTTTCTCAGATCTACTGGCATCTAATCCTACAGACCCACAAGGAAACACCTTGACTCAGCCACACGGCAACAACGGCAAACCTACACGCAGCATCCCATCCTGCCTTCCAGGGCTGGTTTCTGCTCCTGCCACTGAAAATGCTCCCCCAGGGAGAGCAAACCCTTGGCCCCAAACCTCCAACAGCTGATCAAACACCCAAGTACACTGTGTGTGTACACACACACACACTTCCTGGAGGCTCACCTGACTAACAGGACACATTTGGTTCACTTCCTACAGAAACAGGATTTCCCAGGCATTTAGGGGAACATATCTTCCTTGTATCCACTGTAGCTCTCCCCATCTCACGACTCCACGGACCCCAACATCCTTCCTGATTTCACAGACACTTTCTCCTTGAACTTGAGCAAAAGCCTCTGCAAGATCCCTCGTGCCCCTGGAAACTTCACAGGGTCAGCTCAGGCAGGGGTGTAGGAGAGTTGTCTGTGTCCTCCACTAACAGAAAGTCACTGAGGCCACCAAAAGTCACCAAGCATCCTGGACCCCAGCCCCAATCCAAAGCACACCACCAACAGGCGTCCTGGGGACATCCCCACATACTAGATGCTGCTTATTTTCATAGCACGATTGGGGGTGGGGGATAAGAAAGGCAGGATGGGTGTGAGGGAGCCTCAGACAGGGAGAGAGGTGGTTAAGGTCAGAGTCAGATAGAACTGGGTTCAAATTCCACCTCCACCACTGAGTTTGCTTAGATAAGCCACTGTGCCTCACGGGAAATCTTTTCCCCATCTGTGAAATGGGTGTAAAAATAAATTTCCTATAAGGGCATCGAAATTCAGAACGTTATTGTTAATGTTATCCATTAACAGGGAGTTCAAGGGAATCCAATATTAATTTTATATGTAGAAAGGGAAGAAAACTCCTAAAATGCTGCCAGGGAAAACCAGGCAAGCGCACCCCTTGGGCGCTGGGTCAGGAGCCGCTGGGCTACCCGGCGCGCCGAGGCGCCGAGTCGGAGCAGAGCCTGCGCCCAGAGCATCTGTGCGCGCAGGTGGCGCGGGCGCGCGGTGACAGCAGACTGGTGGTACCGGTGGACCCGCAGGGGAAGGAAAGGGGCAGCTGGACCCACCTGAAGACGCGCAGCAGCAGGCAGGCGATGAGCAGAGCGGTGAAGGCGCACGCCACGATCACGGCCGCCTTCAGGGTGGGCAGGTCGCGGAGAAGGCTGGAGATGCGCGTCACTAGGGCGTCGTCGCTGCTCGAGTTGCCGCCGCCCGCAGCCGCCTCCCGGGACTCGGTCTGGGTGGTGTTCCCCGGCCCCGGGCCGGGCGGCGGGCGCTCGGGCTGCGGCGCTGCGGCGGACTGGGCACGGCTGGCGCGGACCGCGGGCGCGGCCAGGAGCGCGAGCAGCAGCAGCAGCTGCAGCAGCGGCGCGGCTCGCATGGTGCGGGCGGGCAACACCGGAGGGCGGGCGCGCGGCTGAGCCCGGTCCCGCACGCGCGCGGAGGCCTGCACCCGGGGATCCCGCGGCCCAGGCGGCTGCGCTGTGCTTGGCAGGAAACTGAAGCGCCCGGAAGAGCCCGCGCCGCCGCCGCCACCGCCGCCAACACGTTGCACGGAGTCATTCGACGGGCCGCGGCCCCAGGTGGGCGGGGCAGGCCACCGGGCCGGTGCGGGCTGCGGTCCGCTCTTTGGGAGCCCCAATTCCCCAGAGCACCGGGAACCCCTTGAAGAAGTGATAACGATCAGGTTCACTCTTTGTGCGCGCTCTGTGCCCAGAATTCACATTTTATTTATTTAATTCAATCCCACGACCCTCTTAGGGGCCAGGTATTTCTGTTATTCTCATTTAACAGTTGATTTAGGACCCAGAAAGCCAGCTCTCAGTTACCAGATTGTGCCAGACTAAGAATCCAAGACTCTGAGACCTGAAGGTAAACCCCCACATCAGATGGAGAAACTGAAGACTCTGGAGTGAAGTGGGTTGCTTGGTGCCCTATGCATTGCATATATATATATCTCAATTTCCCTCTTTCAAAAAGAGTTTATCTCATGGCTTCAACTATTCAGACATTTTTGCACCTCAGCTGATGAACTGGGTGGGGATGTGCATTTCCACATTCATAACTTCCCTGTGGACAGCAGTGCCGGGATTAACAGTCTCCTTCCTAGGCTGACGTTTCAGGCCCTAGGGAGTAACTGGCTTGCTGCCTCTGCTTCGCAAGCTGAAACAATGCTTAAGTGAAGAAAGACCACTATGGAGATTCTACTGTGAGGCCCAAAGGTGGGATTGGAGGGAGGACACAGAGGACTTTCCTGGAGTACCAGAAATTATGTACCCCGAGGGCCTCTGGTCCCACCTTTCCCCCAGAGGGGGGGTCCTGGCAGGAAACTCCCCAATGGTGGGTTAACAGGTAAACACACATGACAAGGACTCTTTGACCTTAAAGGCCTCACTCCTGGACTTGCTAGAGAAAGAGACAGATAAAGAGAGTAGAGTATATTAGTTAGCTATTGCTGACTAACAAACTACCCCAAAACTTCACAGCTTAAAACAGCAAACATATATTATCTCACAATTTGTGTGGGTCAGAAATCTGAGCATAGCTTAACTGCATGCTCTACTTCAGGATCTGTTACAAGGGTATGGTCAAGGTGCCAGCTGGGGCTGGGGTCTCACCTGAAGGCTGGAGTGGGGAAGAACCTGCTTGTAAGCACAGTCAGTGGTTGTTGGCCAGATTCAGCTCTTTACAGGCTCCTGGACTGCGAGCCTCAGTTCTCCAATGGCTGTTGGCCATAGACTATGCTCAGTTCCTTATCATGTGGGTTCTTCCAACATGGCAGCTGGCCTCATTAAAATGTGCAACTCTAGAAGGCAAAAAAAAGAGAATCTACTAGCAAGACAGAAGTTACTATCTTATGAGACCCCATCACAGAAATGACATGCTAATACCTTTGCTATAATCTGTTGGTTAGAGGCAAATCACAGATCTTATCCACATTCAAAAGGAGGGATTATACAAGGGTGTGAATATCAGGAAATGGAGATTATTTGGGCCATTAAGACGATGCTTGCCACTGTATGCGATATATTTTGATTTCATAGCATGAACAATAATCAGGTTACCAGAAGTCATCACCCAAGAAGTACTATTTGAAATGCACATTGACTATTCCAGCATGCTCCAGTGGTGAGAAATTTGGACAGATCACAGGATTTAAGTCTCCTCCAATTCTAAAATACCACTTTATAGGATGTCAAAAAATGTTGCTTTGGTACAGAGCCAGTGTCATCATATCATCATGATCGCATTTATAAAGAAATTCCTTAAAGAACCAGCTCTGACATCCATGATTTTGTAGCACTGCCCCCCTAAGGCATAAACCTCAGACACTGCAGGTTCAGATTTTTGTTCTTATCAGAAATTCTGGCATGGTAAAGCAAAGAGGTACTGGGCTTTGGAGCCTCTGAACCAGAATGAGAGGTTTGAAAGCTAAGTTGCCAAATCCAATAATTTTTTTTTAATGTCTAAGATGAGGACAATAATATTTAGCTCAATATGGTCAGTCACTGGAAGCATCCATAAAAAGAAAATATTAATACCCTTATTCTTATTTCACCATAATTCATGGACCAGATTTGTCTGATTATGTAACACTAACTTAACACCAAGAATGTAGAAAGCATAAATAACAGATTTTTTTATAAAAGTGAAACTTTAGAATCTTTCATTCTTTCTGATTATTTCCTGTGCAAATCATCACAACAAAGGACTTACTTATAAATTTCCCTAGAGTTCCTTAAACATTTTAATTCAACCCACCATAAATAATGACATTTTTTAACACGGAACATGGATGACAGGCAACAGAAATCAACTCTGGCTGATTTCAGAAAAAGATTATCGGAAGCATGCTGAGTTGCTTCTAGAATCAACTGTCAGCTGGAGCAGTTCTCAAAGGGTGATCTGTGGACTCCTGGGGTCCCTGAGATCCTTTCAGAAAACCCGCAGAGTCAAAACAAATTCCATTGTACTGCTTGGCATCTTCACTAAGTTCACATTGACACTGATGGTGCCAAAACAATGGTGATGAAAACTGATGATACCTTAGCATCAATCGAGATAGGCTATACTCATAACAATTTTATTTTTTATGACTGTGCACTACAGAAAAAAGAACCAGAGCCAGTTTCACTTTAGAATGTCCCGGATACATCCATGATATCATTAAATCTTGACCCTCGAGAACAGATTATTTTAATATTTTATATGATGAAATGGGAAGTATGAATAAGTCACTTCTGCTGCACACTGAAGCATGATACTTGTCACAAGAAAAAGCATGCGTGCAGTCCTTAGAGTTGCAAACTGGACTTGCCACTTTTTTCATGGAATACCATTTTTAATCTGAAAAATGCCTGACAAACTTCAGACCTGGTCTTTGGTAGGCATCTCAAAAATGAACAAAATGAGCCTGTCACCTCAAGGATAACAGCTGACAGTATTAGCCAATGGAAAATTTCAAATCTTCAAAGCAAACATTTGAATTTTTAGACAACTTGTCAATTTGGATGCTTTCTGCCATGAGCTGGACTGCTTTCCAAGACTTCAAGACTTTTCTGATGAGCGTGGTGGTAATACTTAAAATTGTAGGGTTTGAATATTATAGAATAAAATGTGTCAAAATATGGAAGATCTGCATAAGTCAGCAAATTTTCCCAAATGGCCAATGCACAATGTTACAAATTGCATGTGAGTAAAAGATCTACTTAAAGTGAAGATAAATAGATTTTGATGAAAGAGTGCAAAAGCTCATCGATATGGTTCTAGATTTCACATTGCAACTAATCTGTAAAGAAACTACCACTTGCCAAGTTTCAAGGTGGCATCAAAGAAGAATATGCATACTATCTGAAAAGGCTCTTAAAATCTTCCCTTTCCGACTACACAACTGGGCGAGGCTGGACTTCATATACTTCAACTGAAACAACTCATAATGGGTTGAATGCAAAAACAGATATAAAAATCCAGCTATCTTCCATTAAGTGAGACATTAAATAGTTTTGAAAAAAAAAAGTTAATGCAATTCTTCTAATATTTTGGGAAACTATAGTTATTTTTCATAACAATATGTTATTCATATAACATGTTAATGTATTTATACTATTTTGTTTTTAAATGAATTAATAAATACTTTAAAGGTGTCTCCATTTTAAATTTCTTGTGCAGTAAATATCAATTAGGTATCACACAGAGAAACAAAAGCTCTTTGAGGTCTTCATCTTTCTTAAGACTAGAAATCAAAAAGAGACCAAAAAGTTCCTGAGACTAAAATGTAGTTTGAGAAATGCTGAGTTTAGAGAATCAGGCTTAGGGGTAAAAAAGAAGGAACTCAACTAGGATACTTTCTGCTATGGGAAACAGAAAATCCAACTTGAACTGACTCAAACGGAAAGGAAGTCTCTTCTCTCACATAAAGGAAGTCCCAGGTAGACGGGAGATCCAGCAGCTTCATGAGGTCAGAGACCTTGGATCTTTCCTTCTCCCTGCTTTGCTTCCCGCAGCACTGGCTTCAACCTTACTTAGGAGGGTGGCCTCCTGGTCCCAAGATCGCTGCAGTGACATCAGGTTGGCATGCATTCTTGTTCACATATGGCAGGTGAGAGGAAAGACCTTCTTCCAGCCCTGGAATATGCCCATCTCTGGGAGTGACAGGTCCACCTCGAGTGGTGGCCCACAGGGGGAATGCCGTGCATTGACTGGACCGGACCTGCTGTGGAACTAGGGTGTGGGCAGCCCTCTGAGGAAAACTAAAGGAGAAGGTAGGTTCTGTCTGAGAGGAGGAAAGGAAGAAACGGGTGTTGCACAGGCTGTGACTCCCGTTCCAACAGGCAGGAAAAGGGGGGCTGAGTCTGGCTGGACGTCCAGAACCAAAGCCAAAGTGAGGCCTAGCGAGGGTTCCACTGGGAAGCTGCTGAGCAGTGGCACTGTCCGGTGGGTGCTCTGTAGACTCCGCCATCACTACTGCCTCCCCCGTCTCTGGACCAGAGACGCCACTGCCATCACTTCCATGGGAAGACTAACCTTCTAAACTGCCCTCAAACTGCATCACGTGTTTAAAATTCAATCTCTAGCTGAGACAAGAGGAAGAAGGAAAGAGATGAAATTCAACCCGACCTAACTTAGGTGAGCGACCAGCCCTCCAGTGTGCCTGAGTCTGAGAGGGCTCCCAGGATGCAGGACTTTCCATTAGAAAACTAGGCTAGCCTGAGACAAACCAGGAAAAGCAGGTCACCTTACCCAACCCCTCTGTGCTCAGGTAACGTGGCCTTTGACTCTTGTCCCTCCTCAGTCCACATGCACACCTCACCCATGCGTTTCCCGGGAGACCGGCTTTCGTAACAGCTAGTGTTTATCGGGTGTTCACTCAGTGTCAGGTACTTTACATACCGATCTCATTTAATCCTCCATGCAGGCCTAGGGGAAAAACACAATTATCACCTCCTGTAACACATGAAGAAACTAAGGCCCAGAGAGGTCAGATGACTTGTATACAAATAGTTCCATAAAACCAATCCACAATTGAGTTTAGAAACTGCTACTTTGCTTCCTGAAGTTTGCTAGAGAGAGTGAGATTGAGGGAGGGATGGGGAAGGAAGGAAGGAAGGAAGGAAGGAAGGAAGGAAGGAAGGAAGGAAGGAAGGAAGGAAGGGAAGGAAGAGAAGGAGGGAAGAAGGAAGGAAGGAAGAGGGAAGGAAGAAAAAAAGGAAAAAAGAAAGGAAAGGAGGAAGGAGGGAATAAAGGAGGAAGAAGGAGGGAAGGAAAGAAAGAGGGAAGGAGGGAGAGGAGGATGGAAGGAAGAAAGGAAGGAGGGAGAGGATAAGAGAGAGCATGAACCAGAGAGGGGACACTTGAGCATCCTCCCAGAACATCCTGCATCTCCGCATCAGCACCTCGGAAGGGTGGAGCGCCGTCCTCAACTTGCTCCTGCTCAGCTCTCCTGGGGAGCTGACAGAGCAGCAGCTGCAGCTCATTTTAGTCCTCGCTAGAAATGAGGGTATTATCATATGATATTCATGCCTATTTTTATAAATAATTCATCTTTTTTTTTGCATGAAAGTAAAATAGCCTAAAGCTAGAACATTTAAAAGGAACACTGGTGTCTGATCCATAAAATAATGATGTGCCAGTTTGCCAGGCAGTTTGTGAAAGTCCTAGAGCTAAAATACATCGAGTTCTAGGTCTATTTTTAGCCTGATAAAGGCCTTCCAATGTCTTTCTCAGTTCACACTTGATAAAGGACAGTGTTATGCTTTCTCTGAAACTGGGCTTTCCCAAATCAGTTACATTTGCATGGGGAATTCTAAAAGATAACTTGACAAATAAGCATATTTACGAAATCCAAGCCCCCAGTACACAAATGCTTTCTTTAACTCTACGAAAATAAATTATAAACAAAAGGATAGTGGAGTCTGGTCAACCGCGGCTGTGGGAAATCAGGCAGCAGACAATCAATGTTTATATGACTCTTCCCCAGGCCTGACAGCAAGATCTCTTTTACAGAAGGATAGCGATTCCATAGCAAGAAGGCTAGAAGATAATTGTCAGACAATGAGATTTGGGCCTCCATGTTAGTATGGGCTCCCCACACCTCAATATCATGCACTAGCTTTTCACGAGATCTTTATTTCACCACCTGTGATGATTTTTGAAATACTATGATTGCTCTTGTCAAATTATCTCCAAACAGATGCACAATAAACTCCTAACGTTGGTCGCATATGACACAGGGGGACGGACCAGTCTGCTGGGGACGGACCAGTCTGCTAGGGACTGAGGTTTTTCCTAGGACGCAGGACTTTTGGTGCTAAGCGGGAAAGTCCCAGGAAAACCAGGACCCGTTGGTCACCCTACCTATGGGGAGGAACTCTGGATGTCTGGGACATGCGGGAATGATGACTATATCCTTTCATACATTTAAAATCTTGAACCATGTAAGTTTATTACTTGTTCAAAAAATTAGGTTAAAAATGTTCTGCCAATATCAAATGAAAGAACTATTTATTTAAATGAGCAGATCTCTAAGAATGGCAAACAACTGTTTATTCGACTTGCAAAAATAACATCGTTACATTTAAGTTCTGCTTTATTATTTCATCTGCTTCTGAAATATATGTTCCAAAGGACTTGACAATTACTCACCAAAGAACTCGAAATTTTGCCCAGTTGCTTAACACTCATTCTCATAACGCAAGAAGGTTAGGGCTCAGCTTGTGGTTCTAGTTCAAAGACTAGGAAAAAGAGAGCTCATGAGGTTGCCTGACTGGCCGAGGGCTGGACGTGTGTGTTGGGCCTTCTGTCCCCGGGCAGGCCTCTGCTCTGCTGGCCTACTTCACATCTGCTTAGTATTGTCCAGCCATGGAAATGGGAGGCTGTTGCCAAAGAGAAAAGTTTCTATCAAAGTGTCTCTAGTGTCCCCCAGGAGAGCGCGTCAACAACTGGGGATGACATAATATTGGCTGACAGAGCCCTCCCAGCCAATCACGCTGCAGCAAAAAGTGCCACCCACAGAGAAACGGTTTATGGGCTCTGAATAGGACAGAAAGTCTTCGAGCGCATCACGTGAGGAGGGCCCAGCCTCTGAGCTAAGGGTGGACCCCTCTGTCCAGCTCCTTTTGCAGGAGGTCTCATGTACATCAAAGTCACATTCATTCACTTCTCATAATGAAGGTTTTAAGAGGCAACGACCAGCTGGGAAGAACTAAACAGGCTACAGATTCTTTTCTCCAAAAAGGCTAAGGGTGAAGAAGGGGGCAGTTCACTCTCTGGGTGGCTGTTTGTAAAATAAACAGCAATCGTGAAGCTTGCCTGATAAAAACACACCAGCTGTTGTCTCTGTGTGTTTCGGGGGTCTGCAGTTCCAAGCAGAGTCACCCCCCGTGTCCACAGGCATCCCCCCATGCCTGTCCCACTGTGATTCCCACAACTGGTGTCACCAGCCTCCCAGAGAAGGCCCGAGTTCGGTTTCCACATTTGCGAGAATTCATATGTGAATCCCAAGCATAGCCTTTTGAAGGACAAGGACATAGGAACGCTAAGTTTTCAGATGGGTGCAGGTGGCCCCTTCTCTCATTCCCCCAGTGTGAATCCCAAACCCATGTCCCGCTGAGGCTGCCTCCCAGCCCCACTCCGGCCCCCTCCGCCTCCTTGGCCTACCTGTTTCCCTGCTCACCTCTGGGCACAGGGACCACCCCCACGGGTTTACTCCGGACCTGCCTCCCCGACCTCCTCTAAGGCTCTGTGACACGAGTAGCCTCCTCTCGTTCCTGCACCTGCAGTCCTCTGCCACATACTTCCCATTCTGGTCTCTCATCACTTAAAAAAAAATCCTCTCAACTTTGTGCGTCTCCCTCCTGGCCCCCAGTATCTCTAGCTGTCCTCGGGTCTCATATTCCTGTTATAACGTCCTCCCAACTGTTCTCTTAGACTCCAGACTGCCCTCACCTCAGGTGAACCCCACCCTGCTATCCTTGCCAGTGGTCTTTTCAAATGCTGAATAAGCCTAACTCCCTCACAGAAAACCTTTAAGGTGAACTCTGCCTCTAGGGTCTAAATTCCATAGTGTGATCCCAGCTTTCCAACCCTGCTCCCCTCCATTTTTCACCTAAAAAATTTCTAACTGTTCTAGAAATAAGGCAGGAGTTCTTTCATGAAGTTTTTCCTGATCTCTTCTCCATAACCTCCCTCCCCATGCCCCCACCATCCCAGGCAAACTTATCCCAGCTCATGTGTAACAGCTAGGGTGACCAATGGTCCCAGTTCATCCAGGACTGAAGAGTTGCCCAGAATGTGGGACTTTTAGGACGAAAACCAGAGCATCCTGGCAAACAAGGGCATTTGGTCACCCTGATGGTACTGATCACATGGTTTTGAAATTAGCTCTCTATTTAGATTAGAAGGCAGAATTTTTGCCTTCCTCAAATTCTCATCCCCAACATCTAATCTAGTGTCCGGGACACATATGGTTCATCTCCAATAAATATTTGCTGAATGCGTTCATTGAAATAGCAATTAACAGGGGCAGCATTAGAGCTAAAGGCCATGGTTCGAATCCTGTCTCCCTTTCTTACATGACCTTGAGCAAGTTATTACTTCCATTTACATATGTATTTGTCCTAAAATGATTTAAGGCAAATTTCTTGGTCTCACTGAGCCTCTGTTTCTTCATTTGTAAAATGGAGAGGATAATATCCATTTCATAGACACGTTGTAAAGATTAAAAAAATGTAAAGTGGTTGACATAACAACTGGCACATAAAAAGCTTTCGCTAAATGTTAGCTCTTAATACTACTTATTATTATTAAAGAGATAGCGCAGTGTATTCAATAAAGATTGGTTCTTCCCCACACTGAATAAATTAATACAGGTGGCCTTAAATGTAATTATACCATAGAAAAAGCTTCCCTTAAAACAGTGGTCGGGCCACGTGGCTACACATTAGAAGCCCCAGGGAACTTTTACAAAGGTGGATGCTCAACCCCTGACCAATTAATTCAAACCTCCAGAGGCATCCATGCAGTGGCTCCTTTAAAGGACTCCTGGGGAGATTCTAATAGGCAAGGAGGCTGAGAACCTCTGCTTTGGGGCACTGGGTTAGTTGCTCTTCAACTCTTAATTGCTGCACTGGGTCTTAGCACACAGTCATCCTAATCTACCTACTGTCAAAGGCAAGTGCTTAATTCCCTTGTCCCCTTCCCTCTGCCTTCAGGGCAACAATTAGAGAATTCTCTGCTGAGCTGAAGTAGCAAGTATCCACTTCTCCTCTTAACCAGTCCAAGCCGGTACCCTAATTCCCAAAGCCCTTACACAGCCCTCCGCTGCTCTCTTCCCTTCAGAATCTTCATAGCCTGGTACAGAGAAATGAAAAAGAGGTCACTTCATCTGTGTCTTCCCTAAAGGGGACAGATGGTTTCTTTACCCAGCCAGTGTTTCTCAAACTGGGGTCCACAGACATCTTCTCGGGGACCTCTGCATGAGAATTTTTTGTTTGCATTTTCAATTTGCTGATCGTCTGAAATAGGACTATTGTACATTATCATACATTATCTGGTTGCTGCTTTATAAGAGACCTACTGCAAGATTGGAGTGTCCAGGTTTGTGAGTGTATGTATATGTATGCGTAAATATATACACACACAGATTTTTGAAGTAGTCCAAGAGGGACCAAGGTAGGAAACTGAGACCTCCCATGGCACAAGGTAGTAGAAGCAAACCAGACTGAAAGTGACCAGCAAGTAGCCATCAGTGTCAAATAAGCTGCAGAAACATGCAGTTGCTGTGTCCTTGTAACTGTCTTATAACAGTCTGCAAAAGTTCGTTAGCAGTAAGTTGTAAAACATACTACTTGAAGATACAAACTATCTTCAGCTGCAAACAATACATAAAGTTCCATTTTCTCATGTAACTAAGTATCCAGAGGTGGGTGACAGCTGGCCCTGCTTCAGAAGCTCAAGGGTGTTGGGACTGAGGTCCCTAGGTGGGGGTCCTCCTTGTGGTCCCAAGATGGTCAGTGCTGTTGTCTAGCCAGAACAAATTCCTGGCTAGAAGTAGGAGGATGGGGAGAAAGGACATGCCTCACATCGAGTCATCCGTCCCCTTAAAGCACCTTCCCACACGTCTCCACTGCCTCACCTCCCGTCTCCTCCACCTCTGCCATGGCTCTGGCCCATCACAGCCGAAACAGTGCTTTCTAAGCTTGGTCACGATTCCACACTGCTAAATTTAACGGGCATTTGTCATTCCTCATCTTTCCTGACCTCTCTGTCTCTCTTAGCAGAGCAAGAGTCCCTTTTTGAAATGCATTCTTCCCGTACTCTCCGTTTACAGGAAATACAGAAGGCAGAGGAACGTGATAAACCACAGGGAGCCAGTCAGCAAAATCCAACTGGAAAACTCCACAAAGATAATGATCTGACCTTCAATAAATACATTTTTAGGAATGGAGGACTAACCCGTAGGTTAAAAGAGACCTAGAAGACATATCAGCCAATGCCAGTGTTGAATTTTATTTGAATCTTGATTCAAACAACTCAAAAAAAGTATGAGACAATTTGGAAAATATGAACAGACTAAACAGCGGATGATATTAAGCAACTATAATTTTCAGGTATGATACCATGATATGATCATGTATTTTAAATATAGAGTACTTAGATTTTAGAGATACACAGTAAAATGTTTATTGATAAAACAGTATGATGCTGGGACTTTCTCCAAACTAATCTGTGAAAAGGGGAATGGGTGGGGTACAGATGAAATAAAAGTAGCCTTCAGTTTACATTTGACTTTGAGTGATAGGTACACTGGAGCCCATGATACTATCCTACTTTTGAAAATGTTTGAAATTTTTGCATAATAAAGTTTCAAAAACAGTGGTGAGTGGGGCGGGGGGAATAATAAAACAGGTTATCTATCATGCCATTTATGTAAATTTAAAATACACAAACACACAGAAATACCAATAAAATTATAAGAACAACAAACATTAGAACGGTTGCCATTAGGAAAGCTGGGGACACAGAGAATAAGAAAAAAATACATAAAAATAAGTGAAAAAGAAAGGGACATTGCACTGACCAACAGTGAGATCTCATTAACTCAATCCTCTGCCTCTGAGTTCAAAAAAAGTTCTCTGACACGGTTGTGAGGATTAAATGAGATATGCGGGTACTATTCCTGGCACAGTGCCTGGCACATCACAGGTTCTTTATAAATGCTCGTTTTCCCACATGCCACGTACCTCCCACCATCTGCCTGCCCTGCGGCGGCACACAACTGACCGAGTCAGTTCTCTCTACGATACGGAGCGCTGGTAACAGCGTCGTCCCCCGTCTCCTCAGCAGAGGCTTTCCAGACAGAGCGACTCCTAAGGAAGGAATCCATAGTGAGTGAAATTTCTGCATCTCAAGAGAAACTTTCATATCCTTAGTGCCGAGCCCCCAAACAAGAGGCTAACAGTGGGCACTGCAAGGGTGATTTCAGGAGTGCTCAGATTTGCCCCCCAGGCCACAGCTCTTCGCGGTGGCATTCTGGGTTTGCTTCCATCTACTTTCTCCTAAATCCAACATGTCAACACTAGGTAGCATTAGAAAGCATCCCACCTGCTAGCTTGCCCTCAGAATTAGAGAGCTCTGGGTTGCAGCTTGATCTTAGATGAGCATCAAAGTGAAATATTTATGTTCTGAGCTCTGCTCTCCCACCTAGCTGGAAATACTTCCATTTCATGCTGCAGCCTAACCACTGCCAGAAGCCAGCCTCCATCAGTGCCCCATCAATGCCTCCGTGGCTACAGATGCCATGTTCCTTCCAAGAAATACACGAGCTTTTAATTCAAAATCATGTTCCAGGTGACTGGCTCACTGGAGATCATTCAGAGGTTGCCAGTGACTCACCCAATAAATTTGAGGCCCAGGAGTTGACTTGAAGTAGCCTGACAGGTGCTCAGTGGCTGAAAGTGAAAAGAAAAAGAATTCTACATCGGTTTTTAACAGTTAAATGTTCCTGGTCCATCTCAAAGGAGCTGTTGGAGTGAAGAGCAATCAATTAGTGATGTTTCTGGCTATAGCTTGGTCCCAACAGGTCAAGGTTAAGGTAAACTATAAGCGGAAGGAAGGACATTTCACCATCTGAACACAGAAAAGCCAAGCCAATCATGTACATATCATTATCTAGCATATTGTAGACGTCCATCGCCATGATGGCAGATACTGAGGACGTCACTCTAAGACCCCTGCCTTCACAATTTTAATAATATTGTTAGAAATATAGAAAATTATAAAGAACAATGTGAGACTGTACAACTAAGTAACCATACGACCAGCTGGCATCCACTGCTGTCTGGAATAACTTTCCTCACCTGCTTTGGTAGGCCTGAATTCTAATTCTAATGGCTCCAAGGCCATTACCCACATAGAATCTTTCTCTGTAGACTTATCTTGGCACTCACTCTTCTGTCTGATCCCTCCAAGGCAGCAGCCTGGGACCCCCAGGACTCAAGGGGGACTCCTGCCCTATGGAGCTCAGGGACAAGACGAACCCTACCCTCAGCCCATTCCTCGTGGGTGCGAGAAGATGAGAGAGGAGCCCAAGCAGTTCTGAGGGTGGGAGCTGGGTGAAGTCCTCCCTTCAGTGCCTTGTTTCTTGAATCCAGTGTTATTTGAAGCAGATGCCCATATGCACGACCAGGAGCTAGTAACTGACAAAATCATCCAGGATCACAGGCAAGAAGCTCTGCCTTATGCCACCAGACCCAGCCTACATCTCGAGTCATTAATCCCTGCCCCAGAAGGTTAATTAGGATTAGACTGCTGCGGCTGGACCACTCAGCCACATTTGTATTACTGGGAACAATGTCGAAATCTCACAGCTCAGAGGCTTAATATCTGTCACAAACCATTCCTGGACTCATTCTTTTCTCCCTTCATTCCAAGCCTCCTGAACAAGCAAATGAAGGTTTTCAGCCATAAGTGATTGAGTTATCTAACCAAACTCACCAGAAAAGGGTGAAAGCAAACAAAATCAAAGCTAAAATTTGAATTTAGCTAAAGGAATTGTAAAGCAGGGAATGACTTTTCCATCTGAGTAAGCCAAAGGTAGATGTTAACAAATTAACTTAGGCATTTTGCATGCATCACAGGTTCTGTGTTGGTTGAAAGAAGCTTAGAATCTTGGGAGGGGCATTGTCTTTACAGACAGTAAATACTGAAAGGAGTCGGGACAACCCAGTATGGATGCATGACACAGACCATGTGTCAGTCATCTTATCTTTCAACGCCATTATGAAACACAACCCAAGGACAACGATTTCATTTAAAAAGTCCATTACTTAGGTAACCACTAGTATGAGTTAGGGTACTTGGTGCAAGCAACCCAAACTGCCTCTCTTAAACAAAATGGGAATCTGTTGGAGACATACAGGCTGGCTTGCAGGACGGCACATAGAGCTGAATCATTAGCCCCCAAAAGGTCCAAATCAGACCCTCTACTAGTCTGCGGGGCTGGGGATGATTATCAGCTCAGCAGGGCCCCACTACTAAGCAAACATGAAACCCAAACACTTTTCTTTCGTGTGTCAACCCTACTCAGGATTAAGGTTCCCGAAGAGTGTCTGACAGCCCAGCCTGGAGCATGTACCTGCTCCTTGCCCAGGACTGGATGGGGCATCTTGACTGACAGCCCCCAAGAAACCGGCATACACTAGGGAAAAGGGGAGTTCCCCCAGGAAATCCGGCCATCACTACCACAAGAAAGGGACAGTAAGTTGGACAGGCAAACACATGCCCACTTTACCACCTCTTACCAAATTCCATGCAACAGAGAATAACGAGGTCGCAGAGTGTGCTTCCATACGATTTCTTGCATTAACAAAAAGGACTGTCCTCCCGAAATGGCTGTTTCTGAAAGTTACTTAACCTCCCTCAGAAGCAGCTTCCCCAACTGAAAATGAGAATGCTGCGCCTGATAAGGATTTTCAAATTAGAAGCACCTCAGGCCAGAAGTAAACTATTGATTAATTACAAAGGATTCTGAGGACTGCTGTCTGTGGTGAGTGAGGACAGGAGGATGATGACAAAAGCTGGCTGAAGACCACAGTCTGTCCATCAAAACTGGTCTTGTGTGAAGACAGTAAATCAGAAAAACATGCCATTGGCCAGATTATGGTGAAAATTCAGGAGAGTGGACAATACTGGCAATATGAGGGTCCATGTGCCAAAGAATGTAGTAGGAAGGAGGAGAAAAGAGAAAGCCAACAGAACGATTTAAAAATGAAGCTGTGCAGTGGCCAGAATCCTCTCCTTAAACCAACCACGAGATTTGGTCCACAAATCTGTATATTAGGAATCTCCTCAAATTGAAGGTTAGCTGATTCTACTGGGGACAACAAGGGGTGGTTGGGAATGGGGTGCCTCAGACATATGCCCCAAGTCTCCATCAACTCACTACCACCACCATCTTTCTTTGATACGGGCAACTGAGGCTGTCAGCCTTAGCAAGACCTATATGCACAGAGCTTCAAAGCCAAACCTGTCCAACCAGACTGCTGCTCCAAAGCCCCCACCCTGGACTGAAATTTTGAAGTCACCATTTCATGTCACTCTAGGAAGTTCTGACAAACTTGAACATTTTGGTCCACACTACTATGCAATTTACACCCCAGAGGCCAATGCTAGTAAAACCCAGAAACATACCACTGAAACGTGTCCAGTGATTATTGTAGAGTTTAGTTAACCAGATGCTCAATTCAATTACCATAAGTCCCAGTGGCCACCAGCCCCAAGGCACCCCGGGGCAGTAGCCAAGACCAGCAAGGACTGGCTCCTCAGGACTCTGTTTTTCTGGCACTGGCGGGACAGTCTCACGTGCTGCTTGGTCTCACAGGCATGTTCCCTCCCCCTCATCAGGGCCCAGACAGAGGCTGGAGGTGGTTTTGACCCACCAGGTGTAACAACAGTTCCCTTTTCTTTCCCTTTCCTGTACTTTATCAATAGAATCCCGTTTCAGCTTTGTGTCCACTGGGGCAACAGAGCAGCAAAGGCAGGAAACTCTCCATGAAAATGTTTCTCTCCTTGGCACATCCCCTGCGAGGCAACCACCAGCCATCAATTAGAGGACCTTCCGGAGGCTCTCGCTTCCCAGTGCCCACTGTGGTACCACTGAGGTCTCAGGAGGAGTGAGAGGGCGTGGCTGCTAGTGCCTGATGCACTTTTCAACCGGCGCGGCACGGGGGCGGTGTTCCTGCTCCTCTCTGGAGTGTCCCATCACAGAGCAGCATCACAAAGTTTTCGTCTGCTGCTGCTTTTGACTCAATACTCCCATCCCCACCATCCCCCAATCCTGCCCTCAGTCCAGCCGTGACCATGGCCCTCTCCTGGTCAGCTCCACCATCACCATCTTGAGGCCTCAGTGAAGCCACAGAAAAAAAAGCCAGCCAGAATGTCAGCAGGGGGAAGAAAATACAATGAGCACAGACGAGGCTGGTATCATGGACCACGTGTGCATGTGTGACCAGCAAAACCATTACTGTCCTTTCCGTAAGAGTCCTGGGCTGATTAGCGGTCTGTAGAGTATGTGGTTACACATGCATATACATATGTATGTTTTATACATTACAATTATTTACATATGTATGTATTTTAATATATTTTATGTATATAGAAATATTTAGTGCTATTTATGAGTCTTTTTCATAAGTCAGATTGGGTAAATTGGAATCAAGTTTCCTCAGAGCCATGGGGTTTTGACGAGGGGAGTTCAATGCCAGGGGGAGAAAAGTCACTAAGAGGAATGAAGAAGAAGGTCAAGGTCGCTAGGAAACCATGCTCTCTCTCTGGGGTGTGTGTGTGTGTGTGTGTGTGTGTGTGCGTGTGTGTGTGTGTGTGTGAGAGAGAGAGAGAGAGAGAGAGAGAGAGAGAGAGAGATTGAGAGAGAGATTGATTCTATCTCTTTCAATCTTACTTGCCTACTCCTGTCTCCCCACCCTCTACCACTATTTCTTTATAGGCCCCCAAGTCATTTTACGTCTCTTCCTCTATGTTACTTTGCCTTTATTGCACAAGCAAGCTATCAGAATTTCACCACTGTTATCAATTTCAATGTCACTGTTTCTTTAGGTTGCTGGTTGAAAACATTTATGTAAAACAAATGTTTGTAAATCCTTACATTTTCCCACTGACTTCCATTGCCATCTCAGAGGTATGGTCCAACAGAGGAGAAAACTGTGACATATGCAGTAAAAACCACAGATGGAGCCTACTATATCCTTAAAACAACATTCTCCCTTTGACTATGATTTATAAATATGGGATTCTCCCACTGCACATCTGCAAGAAAAGTCAGTCAAACAGGCAATCCATTAGAAAGTGCTCCATGTTAAAAGTGTATTTATGTTTTATTAACCACCTTCTTTGATTGATTGGCTTTTGTTTTATTGGGTTTTCTCAATGCCCCAATGTAAACTGACAACTTAATCATCCATACTTATAACCATTTGAAAGGCTATTCAACACAAACCGCCTGTAAGCTCCCTGGTCAACCGTTTGGGAAATGCTCCTCAGCACCCTCCCCTCCCTCAAGGTCGCTGTGTCCTGACCTGTCCCACACCCCTCTGCCCCTCCACAGCTGCCCTGGTCACGAGACAGCCTTCTCAGGGCTGAGCCTGCCCTCCTCCTTGACCTGTTATCTGCTTCTGCCCTCTTCCTGCCCCAGCACAGGCTCTTCCACCGTCTGCCCCGCGGTCCCTGCATTCACTTGTCAAATGCTCAGAGCCTTCAAATGTTGCTCCTTCTTTAAAATCATGTTAAGCATGTACTGGCTGCTAGCAGCTTATGATCGTTTGACTAGCTTTTCTAGACAGGGATATACAGTCTTTCTGGATTTTTGTTTTGTTTTGTTTTGTTTTGGGGGAGGGTTGTTGTTGTTGTTGTTGTTAGTCCAAGACTATAGGTAGGCACATGGAGGTCCTATCACCTGTGAGGAGCACTCCTGCCCCTGATTATCAAGTGTGCAAGAGCAGCACATCCCAGAACTCTGTCACTGATACCTGAGCTCCCCAAGACTCAGGCGGAAGTGCTGCTGAGGCTTCACTGCATCCAGAATCCACATCTAAAGGGATGTGACTCCGTTCCCCGCCCAGCAACAGCGTGGGCCTGGAAAACCACAGCAACCGCTGACTCACATCTGAAGTCTTAACACAGTGTTTACCTTTTTATGCTATACGCTTCAATTTTAGCTATGCTATTCTATTCCACTTGTAAACACTGATTGTACCATGCCCATTAAATTGATTTCACTGCCGGGATGCATCCCACAGTTTGTAGAAATGCTGCTTCCATCAGTCCTGGCTTCATGAAGAAGCCAGCTAGATACTGTCCCAGGTCTGCAGTCTAGTGGGAAAACAGGGGAAACCTGGGGCCGAGTCCTTGCTCTTCAAACACCCTGCTGACCAGTAAGACAAATCGCTTAGCCTCACTGTGACCCACTTTCCATCTGACGTTGAGGTGCTGCCTGCTCTCTCCTACTCACGGGTCTAGCAGAGGGATCTGATGAGATAAAAGATGTGAGAGCACTTTGAAAATATTAAAGCACCATTCAACTGTAAGGAGGGGGGCTGTCAGTCATCGAGAAGAAAGAAGTGGCAGAATCATCTGCTAGTTTCCACATGCTGTTTCACTACAAATCAGCTCAGCTGCTTGTGGAAAATAGCCAGGACGTAGCAACTGAAACCAAGACGAGGAAGTAAACGTGGAAGACTGACAGAGGGGATGCAGCACATGCTGAAGTATGTATCACTTTATTGGCTGCTGCTTTATGCCCAGGGCCAGCAGCCAGGAGCCAGTGACTCAGTGTCTTACTTTCCAAGAGGCATCACAGAATTCATACAACACTATATACACACACACACACACACATATATATGTATATGTGTGTGTATATATATATATATATATATATATATATATATATATAAAACCCACCTACATACATAATCCTATATGTAACATGCTGTATCTGTAACATAAGATATACTAGTGTATACTATATAATATGCAGTATACGATGTTTTATATATGTTAGTATGTAGTGTGGGTGTGTATACGTATTCTAACTCTCAGAGGCTTTGTTGCCAAGCTTCCTCACAGAGCGCTGACGCTGAGCTGTCATTTTGTTAGGGATAGTCTGCCCTGCATACACAGGAGGGTTCTGGGCGCGTTTTCCGTATTATTTGATCTGACTCCTGCCATCGATCAAAGAACACTTCTAACTGGGCCAGATGATTCAACAATCTATAAGCCATTAGCCACAGTTGATATAAGCCGTCTGAGAAGCAATTCCTATCCCTTTACTCTGGAGATTTCAAACTCAAACGCCTACAAGGAGCCAGGCATATTCCATGAGTGAGGGGAGAGGAACACACTGTCACTGCGGAGTGCTGGGACTGCATCTGCTGCCCCGGGCACACCCGCCCCGCCTGAAGGGGGCAGCCAGTGTCCAACTCTAAGCCACTGTTGGCCTATATTGCCAGACCTTCCAATGTTCCAAAAGAAGTCAAAAATCTGGATTTTTACATGAAATTGCCTGATTCTTAAATGGTCACTCATTTTTTCCAAAAGGCATATGGATGCAAGAAAACTGCAAATTCAGCCTGCGAACATCTAATTAATGGCCTCTACTTTTTCCTCAAAAAAATCTGAATTATTTTTTTCTATTAGAACATCTCATTAAAAGGTAAAAATTAAAATCCAAATTCATCTAGTGTTCTGCTTTCATACCATCTTAGCCTAGGTCCTCTGAAGAACAGAGCCTGAGGCAGAAATTAAGATGTTTAGACTTTATTTAGGGGATACCATCCCTGAACTTTAAGGAAAAGTGAGGAAAAAGGGAAAGGAGTGGAGGAAGGAGGGAAAGCAATACAGTGCTGCCCCTGCTTTACAACAAGCCACAAAGGGACACAGCAGGTCACCAGGCAGGTGGGTGTCCTCCACATGTGGAGACACGCGTGGGCTGCAAAAATAAACTGGCCCTCGGAGAGCAGTCCATGGGAGAAGGAAAGGAAGGGGCTTTATTTGCCAATTCCAAGCACCTGGACACAGGTGCAACCTGAGGGGGCGCCTTCCTACTGTGGGTCTCCAATGCCTCACTCACCTCACCCTAGTCCCAGCCCCGGTCAGCTCACTGCTGCTCCTGTTTCCCATAAGTCAATGTTCGCCCCACAGGATGACCCTCCCCTGAACTCACAGATGCCAAGTCCCATAACCACCGCGGTGCCTCTGTTTATTCAAGTCCAGAAATGGCAGGAAGAACCAGAAACTCCAGACACACGGCTGGTTGGCAGGGCTGCACAGCAGGGGGAGGGCACAGCATTCTCAGGGCAGGTGACTGGCCCCAGTAATGTCTGCGATATGGTCCAGAAGATGGTTAGAGCCTTAAGAAAAAAGGAGGGAACTGATGGAATCTAAGGCGGCACAGTCTGTGTGGATGCCGGGTATGGCCGAATAGCTGTAAGAACCATTAAGTTAGACTGAAAAAAGGAGACACGAATTCCAGTATCAGAAATGAGAGAGGATGTACCTTATAGGTCCTGCAGATGATAAAATAAACTTTATGAGCAACTTTATGTCAAAAAATACAACTTAGATGAAACAGACAAGTTCCTTAAAAAAAATGCTATAGTGATGATCACCTTGTAAGGTATATAAATGTCTATTAGTATGTTGTACACCCAAAATTAACAGAATATTGTATGTCAACTACAATTTTAATAAATTTTTAAAAAATTACTAAGCAGAGATGGCTCAACGTTGTAGGACAAATCTAAAACTTCAATTACAAACTGAGGGGAAAATACCATAGTTTACAAATAAATCCACACACTTATACTTTCCCTCTTTCTCAAAACCATTCAAGTAAAAATATTCATAAATTTACAAAGCCTCATAATTTAAAATCAAATAAAGAAGTTCTTCAAGCCAGGGTCTTGGCAGACTCAAACGGAAGCTTACCTGCCAGGCTTAACATGAATGGAGAAAGAGGGTTAATAATACCAGTCAAAGGAGTTGAGTGCAGGAGACAAATCTGGAGAAGAATCTAAGAACACTGGAATCATACCCCACTGCTCCAGAATGCATAATCCAGAAAAACACTGTGATGACAGTTGGTTGCCAGGTCTTTTTACAACAGAGATGGCATAAATTACAACTCAGATGCCTACAGGGGTCAGAGACCAGCTAAGATGACAGGCAATGGGATAATAAGAAGCTGCCAGCACCTTGCAACTTCGTGGCCCCATCTGGTTTTGCAACTACAAATGTGGTCAGGGACTCCAGATTTTCTGAGTTATTATTTGAAATCCTCTATTGTTTAAATGTTGGCTCAAATTTTTTAAAAAAGAAAATACTGTGTGGGCCAAACAAAACATATCAGCAAGCCAGGTACAGCCTGTGACCTACCATTCTGTGGCCTTCACTTCATGTTTGGCTTTTAGGAAGTAGGGTGTGGAGAGAGCAGTCTGGGAGGAGAGAGAATGAGTGTGTGAGAGAGAGAGAAAGAGAGAGAGAGAGAGAGAGAGAGAGAGAGAGAGAGAGAGAGAGAGTGGAGAGAGTGTGTGTGTGTGTGTGTGTGTGTGTGTGTGTGTGTGTAGCTTTTTCCTATTTTGAAAAATCAAGCTCTGGAATGTTTTTCTTTTTCATGACCCCCCAGGATATAGGGACTTCAAAACAAAGGGAAATAGCCACCTTCAGAAATTCCAGCTCTTTCTCCATCCTGTCCCCAGGATCCAACAGATAAGGAACTAAATCCTAAGGTTTGAGAGGTTGGGTTTCTTCTCTCTCCTTCAGGTTTCTGCCAACTCACTGTCCTGCCTTCAGTTTTTGAAACAGAGTGGTGTTTTGTTTACTGCTGTCTCCACATGGCTGAGCAACATGGGGCAGAGAGAGGTTGTTGGGAAAATACAGAAGTTTCATTTTACTGTGAAAAGATGTTATTCTGGGTCAGGGCATAAGAAGAAAAGCAAATATGCCTAGAGACCCCGGAAAAGAAAGCAGATTCATTTCAGCCTCCAAGCCCAGACAGACACCAGTGTGCTGAGCTCCCATTGTCTTGAATTTGGCTGTTACAGCCACCTATTCAAGTGCCAATGAGCCAACACAAGGTAGCCTGGGCCTTCTCAAGGAGACACTTCAAACAGGCACAAAGGACTCTGTGGAGAATGCCTGGCACTGATGAGCCACCTCCACCAGCACCCAGCATCCCAGTGGCAAGAGAACCTTCCAGCACATATGACTGCAACGCAAGCTGTGAGACAAAAGGGGGACAAGGGCAGCAGGCAGTCCCCGCATAGCCGACCTGTCAGAAACTCAAGGGGTCAAGAGCACTAGGGGCAGCCCATGAGCATGCAGAGGGATGCTGAGAAAAGGTCCTCAAAGCCGCTCTCCCTGTGCACTTACATCAGCTCGGCCGAGCTCCCACGGAGCCAGCCCCGCACCCCGAGGAGCCACGCTGAGCACTTCAGACCCCAACTGTCCATCTGCTTCGTGTGAGTCCATCAGGGCCAATCAAGCCATAATTTTCAGCAATAATCATCAGTGAGCTTGCAGCAAAAGTGTCTCTCAGCTCACAGTAGTGCTCTCGAGGCGTGGCGATGTGCTCCCGGCCCCCTGTGCCGGCTTTCTCTCCCCAAGGCCCAGAGAGGAGAGGCTGAACCGGTGTGGGGGGCATTAACAAACCCCAACCAAGCTGTATCTGGGGGAAATGAGATGGGCAAGGCTTCATAGGAAAGGCCAGCGAGGAGTCCAGGGGTTTCTTGTGGGGACTTGAGGGCTACATGAAGACTCCAAGTGCTGAGAAAGGAAAGGACAAAAGAGCTCCACTCACAACCCCTGCCTGGTCACCTGGGGGCCACCTGTTCTCCAAATTAGGAAACCTTTGTTCCCAGGATGGTCTTCTCTAGAAAAATAAGATAGAGCACTCAGAGAATGAGCACCTTAATGTTCCAGGAAAGGAGGAACTGAAAGGGGAAACAAGCAAAGAAGCATTCTTATTCAGCTAAAGGTCTTCCGAAAGTCTGAAAAGTTTGCCAGACTCACAGATGAGTGTTTATGATGGTAAAAATGTCAAAGTCATGCAAACACCTCACATTTACATGGTGCCAGGTGCTGTCTTAAGTGTTTAGACAGGCATGAACTCTTGGTATCCTCACGGCAATCCTCCGTGGCAGGTAGCTCTGCAGCTCCCAATGTGCTCATGAGGAAACTGGAGCACAGAAAGGTTAAGTGACTTGCCCAGTCGCACAGTGACAGGGCTGGGACTGGAGCCTAGACCACCTGTGCCTCTATGCACCACTGCCTCTAGCAGTTTGAAGCTATGAATAGTGATAACAAAGACATAAAGAACATGTTTCTTATTCATTCCAAAAAATGTTTTTGTTTAGCACCCACCAGAAACAGGGTGGTGAGCAAGTGACACCAGAGGCCAGGCCTCAAGATGCTCTGCTCGAGTGGCAGACAGACCAGGTCAGCCACTCCCAAAATTAAACGTATGAAGGTGATGGTAACTGCTATAAAAGAATGAGCATAAGAGTCGTCACTCTCTGAAATAAATATTCTTTTCCTCATTTTACAAATAAGGAAACTTAAATCTCAGAGTGAAACACAATATAAAAAGAATAAATTTTTATTTATTCTTGAGTAACTACTCAATATAAACATAGCATCTGGCATTCAAAGGTACTAGAGGGTGCACAGCGTCTCCTCTCCCCATACCTCCTCAGCCTCAGCCTCCCTGCTCCCCTCCCAGGGGCAATCTGTGTTGGGTCTCCTACCAGAGACACACATAAGTCATCAGGTATACACATTTTCTTTCTCTACACAAATTACAGCACGCTGAGCACACTGCTCTGCTCCTTGCGTTTTTTTCTCTAATAAACACAGAGATAACCTCCCAGAATGGGAATTACTGGGCATATGGCCATGTGCATTTGTAATTTTCATAGATAATAACCGTATTGTCCACCACTGAGATGTCCTCACTTTGCACTTATCCAGCAGTGGGTGGGAGTGCCTATTTCACCAAACGCCAACACAGTGAAAACACGCTGTTGGAGAATCAAATGACTCAAGGATCTGTTCCATCCCTCGCCCATGGTGAGCCAACTGCAGGCCTCCCAACCTCTGATCCCCAAGGACCTCATGGGAAAAATGGGTTGTGTGTGTTCCTGAGGTGTCTGACATGCAGCCCCTTGGAGCCAAGGCAGAAGGTACTAAAGCTCCATAGGAGAGAGTTCACAAAACATGTCCCTAAGGCCAACACTGAAGAGGGCCACCTGCACAGAGCCAGGGGCCAGACAGGACATCCTGAAGCAGACACCAGCAAAACAACTCAGGCTCTGCAGCCAGACAGGCCACTGCACACGCTCTATGACCTTGGGCAAGCTGCTTACTCTCTTAGAACACCTAGAAGACGAGATTTTAAAGTATCGATGCAATCTGCTCCCAGATTACACTCTGCTGGGCAGATGGAACGTGCGCGATCCACAGCAACACTCATGCGTTCTTAGCTCCTTTCTGCAAGAAATTTAGAGAAAACTGAATGTCACAGCCAGGGTGTGATGGCGCCTGAGGCAAGTTAAGGGAAGATACAGAATTTGGAACAGAATCTCAGTTGACGGCTGGTGGCTGGAAATGGGTTGAAAGTTTGTGAGACAAACTTTAACACTAAGGAGCAATATGAGAGAAGTGAGAAGGAAAGAATGATGGTGATGATGTGATGGCTACTGTCCATGCTCTGCCCATACCTGTGGGCTACCGCTCCAGCTAACTGCCAGCTGCCAGGGTCGTCACTTTGCTGGAGGGCTCTCTCAAAGCTGCAGATCGGCAGGCATTTGAGGAACCAGCACCCGTCAGCTCTCAGCCATCCACTGACAGCTGCAGTGTAAATACCCCATCTCCCTCACCCGTCCAACAGGATAATTCTCTATGAGGTCCTACATTTCCCGCAAGATCGAGCTCAAGCTGCCTGGGGTGGGAGCTGGCTTCACGACACCACTTTAATGGCTGCTGCCCACCATGCGTCGTTTCCCAGCTCCTTACAGTCTGTCTCTAGGTTTACTTCTAGGGGAACGCAAACTAAAGCAACTGGCACCACTGTGTGCCGGTACCTAGCTAGAGGCTTTATACACATTGTGCAGATCTGGCACAGCATCTACCCAGAAAGAAAAAAAATGTCACCGCCCATGCACAAAGAGAAAGGCCAGGCCTTTGCTTCAAAACAAAGGTCCATGATGACAAAGGGAAGAGTGATCCGACCCCAAGGCCAAGCCAGGTGACCAGAATGTGACTGAGCAGATCTTTTTCAGGTCATGTATTCCCTGACAAAAGAAAAACAAGGCCAGTGAAGAGAGAACTAGGTTTCCACAGCATATTGAATATAGGCCCATTGTCTGGGGCTGTGGGAACCTTGTAGAGGACACACCCATCGGGGACATCATTGTGCCAAAGTGGCTGGGGTTTAGTCCACCCAACTTTTGCAAATCTGCCCCTTGCTCCAGGGTTGGCCTGAATTCACATCACAGGGTAGGGTCAGAATAAATAAGGGGCCTCTTCACCTCCTCCAGGAAAGGCAGAAGTGAACTCTGGTTAAGTTTGGGAGCTGGATTGTTAGCGTCTCATTAATGACTCCAATCTCTTATAAGCACAGAGAAGGCACAGAAATCACTGCCTAAGCTACCAGCTGTAATTGCTGCTGTCCTTCTAAGCAAGAGGAAAACAGGCCATGCTTTGTGGCTCCTTGCGAACAAAAGCCCCATTCCTTAATGAGGTTTCTTAATTTAGGGCATTAGAAAATTTTTGGGTTATTATTAGGCCACAAATGAATGCTTGTTTCATTTAACTGCCCCACTTAACAAAAGAAACTTTACTCTTGTAAATTAAAGAATTATTTTTAAGTGTTAGAGGCTGCTGGATAACATTGAATAAAGCCTCAAATGTGATCAGGTCTTGGTGCCAAATATGTAAATGCAAGAGACTGGGGCACACATTCCCAAATGCTTTGTCTGGCTCTAACCACATACGGTTTTGTTCATCTCACTCCCTTCCCCTCATAGAGGTTCCTTCGAAAGGCACCTCTTTATTTTAGCTATCCTTTCTGACCCTCAGGGTCTTTGTACACTGTCGGGAACCACACATCTCCTGCCAACTCGGGATCTCCACCCAAGTGTCCCACAGAGGATCCCATCTATGAGCTAAAAGGCTCAAAAAAAAAAAAAAAAAAAAAGTAAAATCCTTCCTCTGCCATCCACGAAAGAAAGATAATCATCTCCATCAGTTCCATATGTAAGTCATCATGCATCATCGTAAGTCTTTTCCTGGTTGAATTAACACAAACCATCACCTTGGGAGAGGGGCAACCAGGCATTATGAAGGCTTAAAACCCATACTCATAAAATGTGAGGGGACTTCATCTTTAAGGTTTATGGCCAACAAAATCTGCAATGTCTTGTTTATGGATGCTTTTAATGTTCTCTGCTGAGCAGTGAGCGGTCGATCCTAGGGGAAGTGTGGGGTTGAGCATCTTCCTGCATGGAAAGGAGGTGGTAACGGTGTCGCCCCAGAAGGGGTCTCCCAGGCCCCACTCCTCAGCTCCTCTGCATGGCTAGGAACCTTCTATTGCAACTCTCATCCCCCAGGAAGAATTTCTTTGCAGCATCACCATTTCAGGCAGTTCCATCTGAAATCTCACCATCAGCCCTGGTCTCTGCCCTTCCTTCCAGTCCAGTCCGTCCCTTCCCCTCGGTGCTCCTGCCTCATCAGCCCGGCCCTCCCCAGCTCCAGCCTCCTTGGCAAGCTGGCCTGTGTCTGCAGCAATCTGATTGCCCTGTGCAGAAAAATACCATCTCCTCCTATTTACTGCTCCTAAACAGTAAACAGAAATCTTGTGATGAAGATCCCAGAACCAATCACCCTGCCAAGTTATCACTGGGCAGGACACAGATCCCACCTTCGCAGAGAAAGCTGACCTGGGCAGATGGAAGCTCCAGGGGTCATCCAGATGTCCTAACCAGTCTGTTCCTAGCAAGCAGAAGCTCTGGCGTGTGCGGCATCCTCTGAAGAATAGGTGTGGGCCAAGAGCCCTGAATGGCTCCCAGTGGCCTAGGGGGATGTTGATGACACTGGTCTGTTCCGACTGAGAGTTGGGGATTGGCTTAGTGACCCCCTGTGACAGTCCTAGACTCTGGCACTGAGAAGAACCCTAGAAACCACTTACTGAAAGGCTCAAAGTGGGCTCCTCTTCATTAAAGATGACAAGATGTCAGCAATCTGGGCAAAAGCCGGTGCTGAGGAAGGGGACTGGAAGGCCCTCGTGGCCACAGCAACCTAAGCACCTCCCTTAGGCACTGGGCTTCTGTTTTCGAGCACTTGCTGCATGCCATCAACTGTGCTGAGAGCTTCATACGTGCACTTCGTGGATTCGTCCAACCAGTCTACGTGAAGGAGTTATGTTGAACTCAACCGACCCCATGTGGCTCAGAGCAGCTGGGACTCCCCAACACCGTGGCTAGGGCACGAGGACACCAAACCCCATACCCCTAACCACCAGGCCATGCTGCACTCACTCTCAATGGAGGAAAGACTCCATGGCTCACAAATAAATCAATACATAACAATTTCTCAAGGAAATGCAATCAAAACTACAATGAGAGACCACTTCACGCCCATTAGGATGGCTAGTGCAAAAAAGAAAATAATAGAAAATAACGAGTGTTGAAAGGATGTGGAGAAACTGGACCCTCCTGCACTGCCTCAGAGGATGGACGTGACAGCCGCCCCTTTTCGCCCAGGCCTGTCTCCTGCCTGGGAGCAAATCCATCTCCACTTCGGCTCTCTGGCGCCATCTAGTGTTATTTTTGAAACAGCCAGAAAGTTTTTTTTTAATCTCTAATAACATTATTTTTAAAGAACAAAATAGTTTTTAAAGTTTTCTTTTAGAAGAATTTCTACAAAATTCCATTCTAATATAGTAATATGATAGTAATAACAATAACAATACTATTCTAGAAGAAAAGCAACTCAGCCCACTGTCCTAGCAGTACATAATCAAGGCTTTTTTCCTGAACATATGCATAAACATTTCAAAGATAACCTTAAATGTTGAAGTTGGTTTTATTCATTTTGCCTTAAGCATTGCCTTTGACAGAGAAATAATCTGACATAAAAAGGAAGAGACTTTAAAATTTTATCAGAGCTAGAAGAGTAGCAGTGTAAGTAATATATATAATATCATAAACTCTTGGTCTTTACCTGCTGTCTCAACTCAGCACGTGGCAAGTGGGCACAACGTAAGTAGAATTGTCTTGATAATATAAAAGCAACGCAGTGCAGGGCCACCCCATGTTTCTAATGACCTAATCTACACCTTCAGACCTCCTGGTCTACAGAGCAGCTTATGTTACTAAAACAAAATTGATATCTCAAAGGGGAGGAAGAGGCAATAAATTACAAGTAATTGTAAAGAGAAATCAATCATTGGTTAATCTAGCAAATCCAGCATCAGAATTTTAAGCACCAGCACCTCAGAAGTTTCATGGAGACTCTCTCATTCTTGTGGAATTGCAAATGAATCTTCCCTCACTCCACACAGAAATAAAGAAATGGAAGCTGCTTCTGGCAAGTTGCACAAGTGAAAAAAGAAAGCCACTTGGGCATGATAATCCCACCTCAGGTTCTGTGTCATTGGGCGGGCTTTAAAATAGCTCTGCTCACAGGAGGCCTGAGCAGAAGGGGGACCCACAGGACTCAGACAAGGACTTTGTTCTGGAAATCCAGTCCCTTTTTCCACTGACCATCCACATAGAGCCTGCGGAGTTCAAACAAAACAGAAGCAACAGGACTCTGGGAAAGTAAGAGAAGCTGGGGCCTTTCGTATCTGCCGCCAAGCTCTACGCCAGGAGATTAATTTATAAAAGGCAATCCTTACAACTTGAAGCAGATAAGGGCTCACAGGGAAAACATTAACACATCCCCAGTGAGAAGCAAAGCAGGTGGAGGCCTCATTTAAATTTAATTTTTTTTCTTTAATTACATATCACATTTCCCCAAAATGCAAAAGATGTCATTTCTGAAGTAAAGAAGTTAAGATTCGAGGCAGAGAGCCCTGATTTAAAGCGTGCCCGCGCTGCTGCCTGAGTGACCTTGCACAGTTCAGCAGCAGCTCTGGGCTCCAGGGTCCTCGTCCTGACATCGAGGTTAATAATACCTGCCTTGGGGGACTGAAATGAGTACAAGTGACAGCTCCTTGGACAGAGCCTGGCCCAAAAAGGTGCTCATTAAATAGCAGGTGCCATCTTGATGACTGTGATGACACTGACGATCCTACTGTAATATTCCTCCTAGAACACCATCCTCCAAGACATAAACCTGTCCCCTCTTCTAATTGGCAGTCATTTTCATTAATAACAATAGCTAAAATCCGATGAGCACTTACTATGTGCCAGCTACTATACATTAAATAATTTCACTTAATTCATAGGACACCCCAAAAGAAGTTACAGCTAATACTCCCTCTTACAGATGAAGAAACAGGTTCAGAGAGGCTGGGTAATGTACTAACTGCTATCACAAACACCACCAAAACCCCAGTAGCTCAACAGAGTGAAGGCCTACCTCTCCTCCATGTCCTTGTCGCAGAGGGCACAAGAGGAAGGACTCACACCAGCAGTCATTCAGGGATCCAGGCTCCTTCTGTATTGTGACTCTACTACCTCCCATGCTGGAATCCACTGAATCCTCTGTAGCAGGAAAGAATGAGAATACACATGACTCTTAACTCCCTCAACCAGATGACATGTGGCATTTCAGCTTCCATCCCACTAGCTAAAACTAGTCTCTTGGCTCTGGATCTAAGGGGCTGGGAAACAGCTTACTGGTGTTCCCACGGAGAAGAGAACAGAGGCAGCAATAGTTTCTACCTCAATGAACTTGCCTGACGTCATGGAGTCAGTAAAAATGGAAGTGAGATCCAAACCCAGACAGTCTGAGTCCAGACCGTGACCTAACCACTGCGCCGCACTGTCATCTAGGGAACTGTGAAGGTTTTAAAACAGAGCCACAAATTTTTTTACCGTTCCTCCAATCAAGAGGTGGGGTCAAGGTTGAATATGGGCTCTGTTAGTCCTTGACCAAGAGACTACAGAAGAAATGACACTATGACCACGGCCAGGTTCTTACGACACTGATAGCTTTCACTTCCCATCTCCTGGGATACTCACTTTGGAATCCAGTTTCCATGCTGTGAGAATCCACAGCTAGTCTTTACGGAGAGACCGCAAGGAGCAGCCACTGCTGGAGAGTTCCCGGTCATCATCTAGAATCGCCCACCAGACATGTGAGTGAAGATACTTCCAGATGATTCCAGCCCCTGCAGTCAGGTCAGCCCAGCTTTTGGTCTTCTCAGCTGAAGCCCAGACATCATGGAGCAGAGACAATGTCACAGTTGTATATAGTCCGAATTTCTTAACCACAGAATCTGTGAACGTAAGAGAATGGTTAGTTTATGCCACAAGTTTTAGGGTAGTTTGTTATGCGGCAGTAGCAACTAGAAAAGGAACTTATTTAAGAATTTCATGTGAGTGTAAATATACATATATGCCTTACTATTAAAGGGTACAACTGAAACTTATTGGATTCCGTTAATCAATGTCGCCGTAAAAATAAATAATTTATTGAAAAAATAGTAAAAAATAAAAAAATAAAAGAACTTCATGTAGCTTGGATCCTATTACTTCTGGAGTTTTGAAAAAAAGTTATCCAAAGTCTCATTATCCTATTCTTTTCATTTTCTTTCTCGTGCTATTGGATATTTTCCAGATTTCCCACAATAAAAATGTATTAACTTTTACCACTGGGTCAAAAATAAATTTTTAAATGATTCACCCTCTGCTGGTCACTGAACCCCACCAATCTCTGTGTGACTTTGTCCCTTGACTGTGCCAGGAAAATGAGACTCCGCAGTGTATATGGTGAAGCAGGTGGCTCTGTACATCCCGGAGTTTCTTGAGGCTTGTTTCAGGAAGGAGCAAGCCCATGACACTGGCCGCCCTCCTAACTATCCCCTCTGAAGCACAGCCAGCTTCTGAGCTAGGTGGGCGAAGATGACCAGGGCCCTGGGCCTCTTATGTGGTTCCAGGGTTGTCACAGCCCCCCACACACACAGATCTATCACTAGAAAAACGGTGAGATTATGGGGAAAACTGGCCCTGGAGATGGGAAAATGCTGCCAATGAGGTCAGGATGCTGTTCGCCTTGGGACCTTTGCTCATGCTGTTTCCTGCACTTGGTGCCCTTCACGGGCACCAAACTTTATGATGAAAGAAAAATTATTGGCTCGAACCACATGAAACTACCAACAGTCATTCACATCTACCAACAAAAATGGCAATTTCAAATGATTCTAGCTAATCACAGGACAGAGAGTCGTTGGGCCCTTACTCAGTGTTGGGAACTGTGCTAGACATACATCATCATTTAATCTGCCGGACCTCCTAAGAAGGGTATTTCCATGCCCATCACATGGAGGAGAAAGCACTGGAAGATGTTAGGGTACACTGAATGAGAACTTAAAGATCAGTCATCTGGTCATAAATTTACAAATGTGAAAATAACAAAAGAGATAAGGAGACCACCCCCCTCCCCTTACAGACGAGGTAGCCATGGCCTGCACAGGTGTGCCTCACTGGTGACGGGAGTGAACATGCACCAGGCAGTGTGATCAGGGAGCTCACAACAGACCACTGAATGCTCTGCATGTCTCTCCCCGTGCCAACGAAGGACTGAAGGGGACAGTTCACTGCTAGCCACAGCACAGAAACCTCAGAACTGCTTTCAAGGTGCCTCCCTGGGCCCTCCCTGCAGTGGGATCAACAACTTCAATTATGAGCAATAAATACAGTATTGCAAATGAGTTCCCAAGTCTAGCCATCTGACTACAAATACATGAAAGCCAAATATATAAACACTGTTTTCTGTTGCATGTTCTTTTAATGAAAGTATGCAGATGTTCAATTCCACCATAGGTTAACATTATTTGGGGCTAGCCCAAGAAATTATATGTTTTATATGAGGAAATACTGCCTAAATCCTGAAATCCAATGACATAAATGAACAGGTATACAGCAGTCACTTCTTGGGTTCCATATGCTTATGTTTAAGTATTATAATTTTTAAAACTTTTATTTTTAAAGCACCAAAATAAGTATCAAGTAAGAGCTTAGCAGTCTGCAAAGTTGAAGAAAATATATAAAAATAGAGCTTCTGCAGCTCAACATGATGAGGCCAGAGTCCAGCCTGTTCAGCATCCTCCTCATTCCCTTCAGGTTTCCTGGGATCCTCAGGGGACTCTGGGCACTAGGGGACTCCAAGGGACACAATGTCTTGCTTGAAATTAATCTGCATTTTCAAGATCCAACACTAGAGGGCCGAAGACTGAGCCTCAGCTAAGCTCTAGATTCACTTTTCTATTTGTGGCCACGATGAAAAGATTCCTGCTGCAAACTACATTTTGAGTCCATTTTCAGATCACAACATTTAACTCGTTTCGAAATCTAAGTGTGAGTTAAAGTGAAAGTTGTAGTGTGCCCTGGAAAAATTAAACAATGTAGTAACACCATAATTCAGTGAGATCAAGCTTCTGCAAACCTCAAACCAGAAAACAGATAAAAAAAAAATACTGGATATGAAGGCCATACACGTGGGCCTTGATGGAGGACAAAGCATGAATAAGCTTAGAAAACAATAACAACATAAAATAATTATGTCTCTAAACATAATGAAACCATCTCATTAAGCCCAAATTAATTTAAAGGTCAACAATGCATAATTTATATAGGCTCATAAAACTGAATTGTATAAATGTGATTAAACAAATATTCCCTGTGTGTGTGTGTGTGTGTGTGTGTGTGTGTATACACACACATATATATATATACATGTATGTATGTATGTGTGTATATATCACTACCTGTTAACTCTATAAACACTACAACACTGGTGTGTTTTATATTATAGTAACAAATTTAAAAGATATCATGATCTCCTATGGTTATTTCTGATAAAAATAACCCAAACCCACAGACACCTGATTCACCAACATTTTATCAAATTCCACAGTGTTGTGTCCCAGGATATCAGCACTGCAAGGAAGGAAAGATGGGAAAGACTCTACAGAGAGTGAGGAGAAAAAGCCCAAGATAAAATATTCCACTTTCCTAATATGGCTGGGAACTGCCCTGGACATACGTTTTCCGTACCAAGGAGGTGAGCCATGAGTCCCTGGAGAAAGAGACCCTGAATCATTCACCATCACCTGTTCTGAGCCCTGGGAATACAGCTGTGAACAAAACATACAAAGTGTCTGCCTTCGTGGAGCTCACGACCTTGTGCAGGAAGACAGTCAACTAACAGGCTGGTTGTGAGCAGTGTGGAGATAAGGTATATCAGGGGAGATGGAAAGAGATGGTAAGGGCAGGTAAGGGTGTATGGATCTGTGATTTTAAACAGGAAGGGGAAACCTATTCCAGGAAGAGAGAATAGCAGGAGAAAAGCCCTGAGGCAAATATGAAGAATAGGAAGAAAGTCAGTTTGGCAAGTGATTAAAATGGAAAATAATCAGACACCAACTCAGAAAACATAGGGTGGGGGTGGGTACACTGGAGGACAATGTAGCTGACTGCAAGGACTTGGGCTTTAATTCTGAGGAAGATGGGCTGCCAGTGGTGGCTTCTAAGGAAAGGAAGAGCATCATCAGACTTAATATTCTAACAGGATTACTCTGGCTATTAGGGTGAAGCTAGGCTGTAGGGGACAAGAATGTAAGATGGCATATTGCAAAAATACAGGTAAGAAATAACAGTGGCAAAAAAAAAAAAAAGAAAAGAAAAGAAATAATAGTGGCTTGGTAACACCAAAGTAATTTATAACCGTCTATTCTTCCTGACAATCATAGCTATAATCTCTGGACTTTTACAAAATACATCTGTTTGAAGACACTGTAGAATGATCAGAAGCAGACAGAAGAGAAGAGGTATGAAGCAATATCTATTAAATATGGAGCAGAAATGCTGTAATCAAATATTTTAATATCTAATCGAAAGATTTTTCATTCTCAGATATACAAGGATTAGAAAGCATGTCCTGCACGATGCTTTTAGAAAAAAATCCCTTGAGGACATACTAAGGCCAACTGAAACAAAAGTCAAGATTAAGAACTCAAAAACAGCGAATTTGTAGCATAACAGAATGTGTGTGATGCTTCAACTTGGGCAAGGGAAAGTGTGTACATTAGAATTATATATTCTTTTTATTTTAATTTACAGTTGAACCAACACTAAGAGAGATTATGGTATGCATCCCACCCATGGCCCACTCCTAGGGTGGAGGGGAAGAGGAGGCGGCTTAGAATCTCTACAGAGATAGGTAATTTGAAGAAACTGTCCTTGTTATTTAGGTACTAGACTAATGGATCTTTCCTACCTCTTGTTAGGCACCAAAATCACTGATCCCGTTGCACTGTATCCTATCTGATGGATGGGGCAAGGCTTGACCCTGCATTTTATACTTCCATTCTGTAGCTGCTCCTTCCCCAGAGTTGCATGCTTCCCCTTGCAAACCCTCCAGAATCTCCCAAGTTTGGTTAACTTAAAGCAATAGCCACATTGTCCTGCCCCAGCACTTTCTAACAATGGCTAAAATTTTTACAAAGAATCACTGAATAATCTCCACAAAAACCAAACTATGATAAAGAATCACACAATGGCCTATTTTCTTGCAAAATAACTTGATAAATTATGCTCTTACTGAGTGAAGAAAAAATTCTGGTTGACTATATGGCAGACAACATGATTATTCAGTGGGTACGTATTACATTTAGAATGGGAGAAAATTAACTTTATTAGGAAGGAGGGTCAGCATGTGAAACTGCAGAGTTTGAGGATGAGCCAGCCCAGATCCGAAGTTAGCATCCCTCTCAGAGAACCAGATCCTGCCAAAGAACCCCAGACAAAGGGCAGGGGCCACTCAGCTTCTCCACACACATTTTAGAGATGGAGGAACAAAAGCTTGAAGAAATTCAATTAGACTCGGTTCAATTCCACACACTTTTTTCCATTTTTTAATGGGTCTATCATGAACAAAGAAATAAATGATGCCTTCTCATCAACCAGTGTTTGTTGAAGCCCTTCGGTGTGGATCTCTGGGGATACAAAACAAAACATAGGCCCTGCCCTTAGAAAACTCACAGCCCACTGGAAAGACAAAGAAGTAAAATTAAATGGAACGAAATGTGCTGTACCATCATAATGAAAGCAATGGCCGCGATTTATTTTGCATCCACGCTCAGTGCGCCAGCCACGACCCCAGTTCCCACTGCCACCTTACGAATGGGTATTACTTTAATCCTCATTTAGCGGGGTGAAATGACTTGGTCAACATCACTTAGCTAATAAGTCCTAGAGCTGCCACTGAAATTCAAGTCTGTCTGACTCCAACACTCAGCTACACTCTCTCCCTCAGAGAAGTATGTGGAAAGAATCACGTGCGGTGCAGAGGAGAGCACAGGGAAAGTTTCTCGAGGCCCTCCTAACTCTGACACAAAATACAGGAGCTATACAAAATAATTTAAATAACACAGTCGGCCTACCTCATTCACAGCTTCGCTCTCCACAGTTTGTCACACTGGTAAACGATGGTCTGAAAATATTAAACAAAAATATTCCAGAAATAAGCAATTCATACATTTTAAATTTAGCGCCATTCTAAGTAAGGCGATGAACTCTCGCGTAAACCACTCTGCCCCGCCCACGACGTGGCTGCCCCTTCGTCCAGCGTCTTCACGCTGCACACGCTTCCCGCCTAGACGCTGCCATCCTGCCAGTCACTTGGTAGCCATCGCCTCCATCAGATCGACTGCTGCACACGCTTCCCGCCTAGACGCTGCCATCCTGCCAGTCACTTGGTAGCCATCGCCTCCATCAGATCGACTGCAGAGGTATCACGGGGCTTATGTTACCACCTATTTTCCTTAATGATAGCCCCAAAGCACAAGACTACTGATACTGGATGTGCCTGAGAGAAGCTGGGAAGTGCCTGCCACGCATGTCAGAAGGTCAACAGCAGGCTTACGCTAAGTCACGGTGCCTGCAGCATTCGCCGCCCTTCGTGTCGCCACGGAGCCACTGCATCACCTCACAGCACCACAAGAAGGGTGAGTCCAGTACAATGAGATACTTAGCACATTCGTGTAAGTTTTATTATACATTATTAGAATTGTTCTATTTTATTATTAAGTTGCCATTAATCTCTTACTGTGCCTAATTTATAAATTAAACTTTATTATAGGTGTGTGTATATATAGGAAAACACATGGTATATATAGGGTTTGGTACTATCCAAGGTTTCAGGCATCCGCTGGGGGTCTCAGAATGTGTCCCATGTGGAGAAAGGGGGGACCACTGTAATAGGTGTCCAATATAGAATTTACTAGATTCTATACAAAGCAGCGTTCACTTTAAATACATTAGGCATTTAATCCACACAAAAGCTGTATGAGGTTAGTGTTACTATCCCCACTTTAGAGACGAGGGAAATGAAGCACAGAGAAGCAAATTTCCAAAGTTGCACAGCCTATTGGTGGAGCTGGAATCTGAATGAAGACAGCCTGACTCTTGAGCCTGCGCTATTATCCATTATGCTATATTGTCAAATTCAAAGATAAATGACAAATTGAAAGAAAAAAAAATTGAAACTCGTATCACAGAGGGCTAATTTCTCTACTATATTAAGAGCTTCCCCTAAAAAGGCCAACAACACAACAGAAAAATAGACAAAACACAAGAATAGATAGTTCACTAAAATTAAATACATACAAGAAAAATGCAGGTTAGTTCACTAAAATTAAATACATACAAGAAAAATGCAGGTTTTAACCCCAGTGAGATACCATTTCTCACCTAACAGACTGGCAAGAATCCAAAGGTTTGACAAAACACTCCTCATGAGTCTGTGGAGAAACATTGCTGCGGGCAATGCAAATCAGTACAAGATCTATGGATGGCAATTAAAAAGGACAAATCCATCTATACAGCAATTGTACATCTAGAAATTATTATACAGATAACTCACATGTGCCAACTGGCATTCATGTAAGGCTAGTTATTGCTACCTTGCGACAGCAAAGTCCTGGAAACCACCTTAAAGGTCATCAACAGAGACTGAGAACACATTTGGCACTTCCAAATACTGAAATGCTTTGCATGGTAGAAAGACTGAAGAAGCATTTTATGGATGGCTATGAGACAGTTGCTTTCAAGATATAATAAGGAAAAGATCAAGGTACAGAACAGTGTGTATGATATATTATTCTTTTGCATATGTTATATATTCTTTTGTGTAAAAAGGAGTATATCTTATATTGACTTGGATAGGCATAAAAAATACCTTTGGGGCAAGATAGGAAGTGAGTAGACGTGGGGGCAGTGGGGATAGGAAGGAGAACTTCCTGTAAACTTTTTCCATTTTTTTTGAAGCTTGAACCACATATTTCTATTCCTTATTTTTAAATTTTAACAAAGAATTTTTAAAAGTAAAAAGAAAGGCCTTTTGGAGGAGGAGTCATTTTAGGACTCTGGCTCCAAAATGAGAACTGTAATGAGATAGACTCTTCAAGAACCCATCATGATTAAAAAACAAAACAAAATAAAAGGAATGTCGGGGATCCCCACGGGCTCTTGGAGATTCTTTCATTCAGACCCACTCATACAGTTCCTATTGCCTTTCCCCATTATGCTCCTAAGACTCATTCAAAGCTAAGACTCAAGCGCCAGTGACATCTGGTAACATAGGTAACCGTGGGCAACCAGGCTTCTCTCACGGTTGTCATAGCAACTGTGATGTTCCTACAGTTGGGTTTTCACCATGAAGTAATTATCAGGCCTTGTGGTGGGCTCCTTCACTTTTGCAGTTATTTTCCTCAATGACAATTATGAATGAGCCTAAATTAGATGCAATTTCAATTGAACTGTTAAGAGAGGCAGTGAACTGAGTCAGATTTGCATATTCTTTCATCAAGACTGGCAAACCTTTTGAATTGTACGCCTGCTGCAATCCAGGGATGGGGCAATACTTGCACTGCAGCCATCAAAAGCCAATGGATGGCCAAAGACCTGCCAGGTTTTAACCCAACATGGGCAATCTCTTCTCTGTCCCACTTTCCTCTCCCTCCCATCACAGGTAGTAGGAGCAGACCCCTGTCTCTTGGTTTCAACTAAGTATAGCAGGTCCTCAAACAAGGTCATTTTATTCAACGTCATTTCCTTATATAGTTGATGAGATGCCGTAGGAACTTAACTCTCGTTTGTATCAATTAGCCTATGATAAAATTGGTTTCATTATAGTATGTCATTTCACTTAAACCTGCAGAACCTACTGACATTGAGGACTTGCTGTATATAGAACAAAATGTTTTGATTTATCAGAACTTTATAAAACCTATAATGCTAAATGATTAGCCCCGCTTTATACTGGAGAAACCTCAAGTTTCAGCTGCTCAGAGTATCTCCACTGGAAGTGACGACACCAGGATTCATAACCACATCCCAGAGCTTCTTCCCCTTCTGCTACTTCACTCAAGGTCCAAGGCTGAAAATTTTCTTTGTTTGGAAAGCGACACTGAGTTTCATTAAGTTCACATGTGCCTTAGCCTCTGTATCCATCAAAGATCAGTAGGATGGTTCTGGCAGCCAAAAAACCAACTTGTTGGTGACAAGCTCTCAGTGACTCATACAAACCATAACCCCCTCATACAAGGTTACATAATGCCCACCCACATTCAGATGTTATTTTCTCTCCCTATGCTATATTATTCCATTAGCATGCTATGTACCCTCTTAGAAGTGATGCCTGTCATTGAAATATAGTTATAGGAAAGAAGCAGAGAAAAGGAACTATCTAGTGTTTGCAGGAAGCATTGATTGTTCACCAACCTGTCTGCATTCCTGTCCCAAGTAGGTGACTGATGGCTACTTTTGAGCCTCAGGCATGTCGTGCAGTTCTACTAGCAAAGGGTGGGGTGGGTGAGGACAAGGGAGTGGGGGATGTAGCTAGCCCTCAGCTGCTGTTAGTTTGACTGGTTCTTGATGTGTCAGTTCACCCATCAGCTTTTTCAGCTTCAGAAAGAAGCAGGATGGTGTCTGAAAGCCATAGAAAAGCCCTACATATATTTCTCTTTTTGTAGTTTCTTCTAAGTCAACCAACCTTCTAGGCAGGTTAAAAAAAAAAAAAAAAGAAAAAAAGAAAAAGAAAAAAAAAAAGAAAAAGAAAAGAGCATGAAGATGCTACACTCAAGTGGCCTTCATCCTTAGCACAAAGGTTGTTCTTAGTCTGGGATTGATCCACATATTCTTGAGAGGGCTTCCAATCATCAGTGAACCTGATGAAAGTGTATGCAAAATGGTCCATGGGTAGGTGTGGATCTGCAACCACAAACTCAGGTGTGTAAGAAATTTAGCAATTCTTTTGTTCAGTCAATGTAAATCTGTCTCTAAATGCTATAGCTTTGGTTGGCCAGAAATTAAGACATTACTGGGCCTCTTACCCACTCCCCCACTCATTCTCCTTTTGTGATGGTCTTGGCTCATGTGCAGAATCCAAGCATTAGGAGTCCCGTAGGTCATCAGTCCACAGTGTTTATCACTGAGGTGCCTCTTGGTTTAGCTCACGTGCTTCTTTCAGATGCTGGAGCCCTGCTGTGCTTGTGTCACATTTGGGCACTGGCTCTCCACCATGCTGGCAGGAACTGGGCACAGACTCAGCCTTTCTGGGAGTTTTTAGACTGCCAGCTCTCTGAAGACTTAGCTCCCAGACACTGACCAGTGGGAATCTTCAGATCCTTGGCCTTAACACTAGGATTCAGAACTGACATGGACAACAACAGGATATAGGAAGGGTGATATAAAGCAGTGGCCTTCAAACATTTTTTAAGGGGGAGTGGCCCCTAAAAAAACCCTGTAAATCTATGGGTATCTTCACAATCTTAAAGTTAGTGTGCAAATTTCCATTCTCTAATTAAATCATTGCAAATTATATCATTTCCAATATATTAAAATATGGCATTTTAAAATAAAATTATTACACCGAGCTTTTAAACATACCCAGTAGAATCTCAATATAGTGAGTTGATATCCATCATAACATTTTAAAAAATACATGAGTAAGCCTTTCTTCAAAAAGGAAAAACTTTGTCAATGCCAGATGACCAGAGACAAAGTTGAGTTTATTGGTTCCCTGCAACAAGGATGAACAGTTATCATGGGGAACTATAACGCATCTCAGTGGTAGGACATTAGAAAGGACTTGTTAGGATTCGGTCTTGTGTTAGGTACTTCTAAGGAGAATGCAAGGAGGCAGGGCTTTGCTCTGGATTGAATGCTGTCAGGAAGCCTTCACTTGAACAGCCTCTAAGAGGAACAGCGTACAGAGTTTAGGCTTTGTTCTTGAATTTATTTGGGTGGGCTTCTTCAGGTCACTCTGAGTACTGCATAGATCTGATCACTTTTCTGTTGATAAGATTTAGTTACTAAAAAATTCCCGGGGCGATTGAAGAATCAGACTCATGGTTAATCTTTACAAAGAGTCAAGAGAATTAACCAACCAAATTTAATTGAATTTAGGTTTTCCTTACTCAAGTATAGATACCTTTCTATGCCAGGAGTACAGAGAGAAATCTCGCTGACTAAACGACCATCATTGAGAACGGGCCCAGCACTATAATAATGATCAGCCACCACTAGATGGCAATAATAGTGCTATAAGTAATCGGTTATTAAAATGAGTCCTCAGAACTAAGCGATATTTTTTACTCAGTATTTACTCATTCATTCAATAAATATTTACTCAATGTCTGCTACATGCCTGGCATCACAGTTAGAATACATGGATCGGCAAAGGAAGACACAGTCTGTCCGTGGACCTTATGGTCTAGGTGATGAAATGGACAAAGAATCACACCAATAAAATATCACACCTCAGTAAGTGCTGTGAGAGTACATGAGGGAGAACCAGCCTGCTGGGGAGGGGAAGGCGTCTCTGAGAAAGAGATGAGCAAAGACGAAGGAGCCAAGAGCCAAGGAAGAACAGAAATTGGGTCGTGAAAGGTGGGAAGGGAGAACTCAGGCAAAAGCAATAACAGCCTGTTGAAGTCTCCCAGGCAATCAGGAGGACGGCATGCTCCTGTGGCTGGAGCCCAAAGAGTAGGGGCGCAGGGTGGGAGCTGCCCACCCTGATGGGGCGAGCTGCAGCCAGGCTGTGCAGGACCTCATGAGCCTTAGGGATAAGCGTCTAGATCCAGAAAGCAATAGGTCACCGACGTTTTTAAACCCTGGAAGGGGAGAGAGCTGGGTGACTAGATTGGATTTGTATTTGAATAGACCAGATTTGCATTTTGACACAATTCTGTGGGTCTGCTCTGGGAATTTGACTGAAGGGGGTGCCAAGTGGATGCAGGGAGACCAGTTGCAGTGGTCCCCAACTTTTCTGGCACTAGGAACCAGTGCTCCTATGAGAATCTAATGCCCTATATGATCTGAGGTGAAGCTGAGGCAGTGATGCTAGGGCTGGGGAGTGGCTGTAAATACAGATGAAGGTTTGTAAGCTCACCTGCAGCTCACCTCCTGCTGTGTGACTGGTTCCTAACAGGCCACAGGCCAGTAAGGTTCACAGCCCCAGAGTTGGAGACCCCTGAGTTAGAGAACTGTCATTGGAGTCAAGGGAAGAAGGATGTGTCTTGGATCAGGGTTAGGACAGCGGAGAGGAAGGAAAAGATTGAGAGGCAGGAGAAAGTACCAGAAGTCTATGGCTAGCGGTGGTGCAGGAAAGGGGAATGCCAGAGATGGCTCCCAAGTGTCTGCTCAGACAAGACAGAAAGTGGAAGGGGAACTCAAGAAGGGGAGGGAGCTTAAATGGTGCTTAGGTTAGCAGAGGAAGTCACGAGTTCGCTTTTAGATACCCTGACCTTTGAAGGGTTTTTGAGATATCCAGGTAGAAACATCCAGAAGACAAAGGGAACATTTGAGTTTAAGAGTTTAAAGATAGAACCATGTGAGTCAGCCGAACAGGGATGAGACCACCAGCAAGTGAAGACAGGAGAAATTAGCAGGGCACCTGGAGGAAGACCAATAGCTAGGGCCCTGAAGTCCAGCAGCTGATCACCGGTGCTAAAGGAGGCATTAGAAATCTAACTGGAGACAGAGATCACCACAGAGATAAGGGAAGGTTGCAAAAGAATCAAAGCCTAAAAGAACAAAAACTGGGAGAAAAATGGGATTATAACAAGGAGGAGATTCAGTTCCCTTCCCACTAATTGTTCTCACTTCTCCCAAACGTCCTCTCCCAGGAAGGGACATGGCTCCCTTTAATGGCCTCCAGCCGCTTCAGGGGCTGTTGCAACAGGCTGTTCCAAAACCCTGACACCTTATCGCACAACAGCCTTTGGCTTAGATGTTTTGCCAAGAGAGGAACTTGGCCTGGTAGTCTGTCAGCTGCTGTGAGGCAGGGTTTTCAACATTTGAGACAGCTCCCTTGTCTGTTTCAAAGAGTTAAGGTATAGTCAACTTCACTTTTTTTTTTTTTTTTTTATGTATGTAATAGACACAGACCTGGGTTCGTATTCCAGCTCCCTCCTTTATAAACTGAGAGCCTCGAGCAATTATTTACCTCTGAAAACTTTCCTTTCCTTAACTTTAAAATAAGGTTGCTCTGGAACTTTTATATAAACAAAAAGAGAAAAATGGTAAAGCAAATGTGGCAAGATGTTTAGTTAGTGACTATAAGCTAACACTATGGTGTAGGCTCCAGTATTTGGATTTCCAGTGAGCTCCCTGATGTTGCAGGGTCATTTGAGAACCTCAACGCGTAGTGGCACTGAGATGCCTGAGATTCAACGCAGGTTCTCCCACTGGAGCAAAGTACTCTCTCTGGGCTTCAGTTCCTTTAATGGACGAAACGGTTACCATCTCAGAGGCTGTTGTGCACGCTGAATAAGAAACGCCATGAGCACAGGCCTTTGTCAGGGCAGACAAGCAATGAACTGTGAAGGCGTCTTGGGGCAGGTGGGAAGGCGGGAGATGGCCCTGGACTGCATCCCCAGCCCGCCCTGGGGGCCGGGGACCTAACTCCCAGGTCGGGGGGCTCCTGTTTGAAACATCAGAAACACCGAGCACCATGTACCTAAAATCCCTCGATGCAAGTGTGTGACGATTTAATGTTTGAACTGCGCGTAAAGATGGAGGTGACTCTGGTGAACAGAGCTGGAGCGGCTGGCGGACAAGGCGGGGCGGGACGACATTCGGCGCCGGCGGACGTGCGGCGGACCCGGACAGAAATGGCGCAGGGGCGGGAGCGGCCAGCCCCGGCCGGCCGCCAGGGGGCAGCCGCGCGTCTGCAGGCCGCGGCCGGCTGGAACCGGTCTGGCCGGAAGTTGGGGCGGTGCCTGGGCTTCCACAGCGACGCGTCACGTGGCCGGCCAGGAGAAAAACAACAAGATGGCGGCGCTCAGGGTGGGGCTCGCCGGGCTCCCTTGGGACCAAAGGGCGGCGATCGCGGGGCAGGGCGGAAGGAACTGAGGGGTGCGCTCGGAAACATGCTTCGCTGCCCCTTTGTCCAGCCTTGGGGACCATTCAATCGTTCTTGGGCTGAGAAACAGGCAGCCGCGCGTGGCAGTCGGGCCCTCTGCCCTCGCAGACCGCGGCCCGGGGTCCCGAGCACCCCCGAGGGTCCCACGACACATTTGCGCGAAGCCGCCGGCCAGCTTATTCGAGCCCCTGGGCTTTTGTCCCTGCGTTTACTGCGCCCTGCTAATTAGGCTAACCTGGGCGTTTTCTCGCCGAGACAGAGAGAAAATGCAGCAGGTCGTGCTGGGCGAGTCCTAGTTGAATCGAAATAAATTCTTTTTCTTTTCCAGTTTCCTGCTTTTGCTCAGAAGGTTAGAACTGCCTCCCTCCAAATGGAAAAAATAAACCCTGAGTGACCTAGGCCTTAAAGTAGCTTTCTCGCCCTGCCCAAGTGTTGGAATTTGCTTGACTTGGATACGGGAAACTGGGACCAAGAAGGCGTGACAAGGTCCTAAGTTCCGTTATTTTAAATCACCACCCTGGATTTCATACAGGAAAGTGTAGATGTTGGTAGAACGCAGGAAATAAGCAAAGTCGCCTAGTACACGTCCATGGGTATGAAAGACCTAGCTCTTAAACCTCTGCCTGGACAATTGCTCCGGCTCAATTTGCATTCCTCATCTCCGTTTAATATTACATGAGCTTGGAACGCAAAAGAGCCAATGTGGGTAAAAATAACGTGAGCCATTCTGCTTGCGATGGTATATTTAGCATAAAGGAGACGTTCGTCCTTGGCTTTATGTATAAATTTGTCCCCTTAGAGCTGAGAGTCAGATTCTCTCATTCTTGCTAATTTGTGAGACCACTGACAAGTTTCTGAATGTGACTTTTAAGTAAAACTTACCTCCTAAAGGTTTGGGAGATTTAATTAATAAAAGTCTCTGTAATAGAGACCCCGAATGAAGGAGCGCTCCAGTGATGTAGCTCGGGAAAGACATTACTTTGATTGTGAAGTAGTCTACAGTTTCTTCAGTCTGGTACGGATTTTAACACTTGTGTTCTGATCAAAACTGCGTTGCCATTAAGTGACGACTAGAAAGTATAACGTGATCAGAAGGGGAAAAAGAAAGAGGGGGAAGCTCAAGGCTTACATTGTAAGGCTTAACTGCGGATTTTTGACCCAAGCAGGAGTTTGCTAGAATTACCCTTCAGCCATTTCTTTTTATATCCATGCCTTCAGAGGGGTCACTTTAAACTCCATCATTTGGCACAGAAAGGCTGCACTGAGTGTCAAAGGATCCTTGAATCTGAAGAATAAGAACCCTTATTCCCTGGGCAAAGAATATAGCTTGCTTCGTAGCAGTTCCTCAGAAGAAGCCTGCTTCGTTGTGTGCTTACATTTTGCAATGACTACCCCCCTTTTTTGTCTCTGTGTACACAGGATTCAAATAGAATTTTGGGCAACTTTTTCTACAAATGCCCAATAGAAGCACAAGGGCATCCTCAGGCTTTCAGTTGTTTGCCTTTAAAATTTCACCAGCGCTGTCTTAAAATATATTTTAAATCTTCAAATATTTTATTACAGTAAATTTTATTTAAAAAAACAAAAGCAGAAGAAAATTAAAAGAATCTGTACTCCAATAATTCAGAAACTCTAGTTCTTGTAGGCGTAAACTTAAGTTTGGGGAAAATTATGTTGTATGTATAATTTGATGCCTTCTTTACTGAACTTTAAAATGTTTTAGTTCATATTAAAGAAAATTATGCAACAGGAAACATAAAAATACAAAAAAATACAAAAACAAAAACAAAAATACAGAAAAATACATAAAAAAAAGTCACTACAAAGAAATGACCACTATTTTAAAAAGTATTTGTATTTATCTTAAAATAACACAATACCTAGTTTTGTAGCCTACATTTTGTTTTTAGCCAGGTAGAATGTATTTTCTTATGTCATATAAGAAGCTTCATGATTTTTTAAGTGCATGACAGTCTATCAGATAATTATATTGTCATTAACCATTACTCACTTTTTTACTGTTGGATACCCAATTTATTTGCCAATTTTTGCTCTTAAAATGTTGGCATGAATACTTTTATATGAAAAGCTTTTTACATATTTCTGTAAAATAATGAATCTGAACTTTTAAGGTTCGTTGATACACTTTTAACTCCCAGAACTGTTGGGTTAATGGTGTTCCATCTGGAGTCTTCTAATTACTGTGCATCAGCATTCCACCTGAGCTCAAATCCCATCTCTTGTACTTTGATTACCCTCACTCTTCTAAACATATCTTTTTTTTAATTATAAATCATATATTCTTGGTGTATTAATTTTGATATGGATGTATCTATATCTATAATCCATATATGGATTATCTAATAAGTACCAGACATGGATATCTCACTTCAAGTTAGATATTTAAAAGTTTCACTGTCAACCTATTACTATAGAGAAACTTCTTTTTCCTTTTAGCTAGTTCATTTCTATGTATAGAGGTGTTCCAAAAGAAACTAATTGCTGGTTTTCCCCAATGTGCAGCAAGTATATCAACTCTGTAGTTCTCCAAAATGATCTAATATAAATGAACTTGGGATTTATTTATTTATTTAGGCTAAAGACCTCTAATTGTCACATATTAACATAATTTTATTAGCTATTTTCAATTTTTTTTTTAATTGTGGATATACTGTTACACCTCTATCCACTGGGAAAGAAAGATAGCTCTGTTCAAAGCAAGGTGACCAAATAGTTCTAAGGTTTCTCCTCTATATTAATGTGGATACTCCTTACCAGGAGCCATTCCATAATCTGTTATAAAATTAGACTCCATTTTCTACAGTCCTTCTTTTGCTCTCTAAAAATAATTTAGAGGATACGAAGAAGTGAAGAGGAATAAAATGCATGAATAACAGAAAAATATCCATCAGTAGCCTTCAGGTGATGGTTTTAAAATCACTTGAGTGAATGTGACCCACTTTCCTGGGGGAATACCAGTTCTGATCATCCCCTATACTTTAAACAATCCTAGTTCCTCTTTAAATGAAGTCCTTCTAGTTACTATGCTTGTAATAAGATACATTCCACTAGGACAGCAAACACAGTTTAAGATTTATTAAAAAAGATTTGAGGCTTTAAAAGGCACCATATATGGCAATCATTATTATACTATAATGCTCCTCAATTTGGTGACAATACACCCCAGTGCAGAGGGTTGTCTCTGGGAGTGCAGTATCTGAGGCCAGTTACTAGTCTAATTTTATAGATACACAGCAATAAATCGGAGGATTTTTAGCAGTATCAGCACTGTGCATCTGAGATTAAAATCTGTTATCAGGGATTGATTCCCCGTGATCCTTTCAAAACAGCTCTAGATTTTTTTTGTTTTGTTTTGTCATTTAGATTTCAGAGCTGACACCCAAGATAGCAAATGGATGAATATTTTAAATGTAGTCTGTGTAAGTGACAATTGAATTGGAACAGCTTTTGGAAGCCAAATAGCTCTTAGAAACCTGTCTCCTAGGAGCTAAAATTTAAAGTCTGCTACTGATATAAATGAAGGGGGATGACAATGGCGGAGAAAGAAGAAATTTGTTTTCTTCAATATTTAAAAGTTATTTCATCTTGAAAACATCCAGATTCCACTCTCAGATATAGTTATTGCCCAGCATGAAAGAAAAAAGTCTTGTAAATTTGCCTCTTAACTCAGCCCTGTCAGAAACATATAGGGAATCTTGGTTGTCTCATGTCCTAGACTCTAGGCCCCAGACTCTTTGGGTGCTATGCTGGCAAGTTGTGGGCATGTCCCAGCAGGGTCAAAGCTCTCTAGACCTATGCATCCCTATCTTCTGGTCTCCCCCGAATTCCCCTATCTCCCCCATATCAAATAGCCCCAAAGTCCTGCTCCCCATTCTTTCAAGGCCCCATAGAGCAGTGGTTAAGAACTGGAGCTTGAGAATCAGAAGAAGCCAGAGTTGGGTTCTAGATCCATCATTTACAAACTGTGTGACCTTGGGCAGGTTAATATCTCTGGGCCTCAGTTTCCTTCTCCCAATTGAGAGTATTTCGTTCTATGTTGTAAGGATGAAATGATGGACTATACATAGTGCTTAGCACCATGCCTGGCCCCCAAAATGGTAGTGATTATTAACCCTTCCCCATCGAACGCTTTTGTAGCTCCTGCTACCCATGACTTTTTTGATTTTTAAAAAACCCACAATGTCCTCATACTCCTTGCCTTTCCATTACAGTTCCTTCTACTAAGGTCCCTTCCTATTTCACTGCTTAGTCTTCATTCAAAGTCACTTCCTCTTTGAAGCCTTCCTGTTTTTCCCCTGCCTTAGAGAGACTTGATGTTCCCACAGCTTTCTAATCATTTATTGTAATTATAATCTCACATGTTAGTCCACCTGATAAAAATAGGAAATCTTGAAAGATGGGAATTTTTACCTTGTTTATCTTTCCCTTCCCAGTATTTATACCTGGCACAAAGCAGTCACTCAATAATTAATTGTTGCTTGAATGTAATGATCAAGTTAGTAGTAGCTGCTCGTGATATTCTGATGGACCAACCACAGCAGCCATCTGTCACTTATGTGGGGCAATATTCCTGTATGTTGTGTGTGTCACATTCACATTTCAGCCTGGCACCTTGAACTGGAAGCTTTGGTGTTGTTTGCCACTCTAATGCAGGTGGAGAAACACAATTTGTGTGTGCCCTCTTTAAGGCCGTTAAAGTAGGACTGCCATATTTAACAAATAAAAATACAAGTTACCAGGTTAGATTGGAATTTCCAGTAAACAACAAACAATATTTTTGGTGCAATTATGTCCCAAATATTACTTATACTAAAAAAAAAAAAATATTCATTGTTTATCAGAAATTCCAACTTGACCAGATGTCCTATATTTTTATCTGGCATCCCTACCTTAAAGGCCGAATTCCCAAACCCTGTCTCTCTGCGTTGAGCAATTCTTAAAAGAATTTGATGATCTATGTGATTTTATCATCTTGAGTAAATAAGCAACCAAATATCTCCCAACTCTGCTGATTATTTACACATATATTTTTTAAAACACTTTCCTTTTTTTTTTTTTTCCAAAAACACTTTCATTATGTTTTAACCATCAGAGTTACATTCTAATTTATAGTAATTTAGCCTCTTAACAGTAGAATTGGATCTGTGAGGGCGAATCCAGGTGACTCTTTCCATCTGAATTCCCTATATACAGTATTTTCTTTTCGTCTCGATTCTGTAGTTTGTCTTAGGTAACAGGAGATTATCCCCAGGCATTGTAGGGCTCCTCCGGCCACTGAAACCCTGCAGAGCCCTTTGGACTGTAAAATGTCACTTGTCCTAGAAGAAAAGGGGCAAGCACACTACCCAGCCCTGGCACTTGCAATGGCCTAACTCAGCAGCCATTACATGTATTATTACAGACTAGGCCGTCCAAGACTTTTAAAAGTTAAAAACGTCATCTGCTTTGAAAAGCAGCTTTTTCAGACTTTTAGTTTCTTAGCACTGGCAAGTAATCCTGTAGTCCAAAAATGGAGGCACCAACTGCAGCTGCACATTTTTTATTTCAAAGGCACAGTTCCTATTTCATTAAATCATGTTCCCCTGCAGCTTCAAAGTGAATGACAATTCTACACGACATACCTTTTTGTTACATGTAATTAGTTATCCCAGTGGTTCTAGAAAGTAAGATAATGTTACAAGTGTCAAACCTTTGGCATTCAAACTTGGAAATTGCAGGCTAAACACTGTCCTAGGTGTCTAAACTCCTGCAAAGCATTTGCTTAGTTGTCAAATATTACAGCTCCGCGTTCTGCAAAACATAAAACGGGCCGTCAAAAATTACTAAGCAGTAGCGATTAGAATGTGAGAGAATTTACATTAGGAAGAAAAAGGGACATATTAAAAGGGAGTTGGAACGGAAGTGTAATGTGGCTTAAATATAGCCGAGAAGCATGGGGAAAATGGCTCAGTCCGGGACTGGAAAATCAATTTGCCAGGGCCATGGTAAGACTGGAGCATCACCTCCGTATTTCAAGACAATCCCTTCTGTTACCCACAGTAGAGTCTGCAGTCAGAGCCTGAATACAGCAGGAGGGGATGGGTATGCCTAATAGCAGTTTACAAAAAAGAAGAAAAAAATGCCACCGAGCAAACCATCAGAGGAAGAATAGAGAGAATGATCTTTTAGCTTTTGAAACAGACTAGAGATATATTTAACGTGTCGAGCTTTATTCCGGAGGAATACATTTCTTTTTCATCCAGCTGTTTGCAGGATGGCTTCTAGTAAATGTTGTTTGATAGGGTGCGCAGTAGAGTATATCGTAGGTGTTTACTTTGCAAACGCATTACGTTACTTGTTCTTTCATAAGACAATAAACTGTTACTTGTAAACCAGAAAAGCCCCTAACATAAAGAAAAGTTCTTCTGTAAAAACTAATCTATAGAAAATAAATCTGATGCATGCTGAACCCATTCTATGACCTCTTAAAGCCGTTTATTCGGTAAATATTTAGTATTTGTCAATCCATCTGTCAAAAATGAGTTTTCTTTACTTCAAAGACCAGGTAGTTTTAAGCCTACTGAATAATCAGTGTGACTTAATTCAGGAAGTTGTTCCTTTTGTCCCGTTCATATTTACTAGCTCTTTCTGCACCAGGGTCTATATATCAGGGTTTGGGTGTTTTGAATTTTCCTTTCCTTGGTTTAGAAGCAGCCTATTCATTCTGGCATATTTGCCTAATTATAGAGTAGTCCTACCCTGGGAAATGACTTCGAACTGAATTTTATTTCTTCTACGAAGGTAAGATGGAGACTCAGCCTCACATTCCAGCTTAATCGGGAGACTCGCACAGAAGCTTCGGGCAGGAAATGAGTGGGTGCCTTTAAGAGCAACCGCTGTAATTTTCCACAGCCCCGCCAGCCCCGCCCACACGGCAGGCGGTGAGCACGGAGTACGGCTGCGCAACGGCGCGCGCCTCCGGTTGCCTGGATACCGCCTCCTCCGCCCCTGGCGCCCACAGCCGGTTTGTTTCCAAGATGGCTTCCGAGTCCTGTCTCAATGCTGCGGCAGAAACAAAGCCCTTGAGCTTAGCAGAAAGCAAGAGCTGTATGGCTGGCTTTAAGAGTGTTCAATATCAATATTTATTTACCTTTATAACTTTACAAAAGTCCTGTTAGATTGTCTGGATCAGGGAGTGTTTCAGGGTGTGTAAGCCACGGTCTCTTAGCCTTTCCATGGCAGAGCTTTTGACTTAAAAGTTGGTGGTACATTCACTTCTTCTGATAAGAATTCTGGTTTTTCCTGTTAAACTAGCTCAGGAAGAAGTCTTTTGAAACTTTAACTGGGCTATGACGCTCAACTATAGAGACCATATAATTATGTGGCTCTCAATTAGGTAATAGTCCCTGGCCGTGTCCTCTCCCGTTTAAAAATACCTGTTGATTTTTTTCTTTTTCTCGAAAGGTTAGTTTCTAACAAGATTAATATTATGGTACCATTGTAGTTATTATAAGATTGTAAATTCTTCTGGGGATGAGAACTGTTTCATTCACCTTCGTATCCCAGAAGTTTTTCTACCTGTAACAAACCTTCAAGTAATGTCTCTAAAGAATACAAATTAACTGCTGAGGCTTTTCGGCTAAGCACTGTGCTATGGGATACGCACCCCGGTTCTGCAACTCCATTCAGTCTCCCTTTTTATAGATGGAGAAACTAAGGCACCAGGACATTAAGTAATTGTCAGAAGCACCACAGCTAGTAAATGATGGAACCGAGATTTAAACGCGGTCAGAACAGCCTGTGCTGGGCTGCCACTGTGCTGTGCTGCGTCTGTAAATACTGCAGAGTACGTGATGTCTTCTAATTGACGCACTCTCTGGGAGGAGTGAGAAAGTCTCTTTGCCCAAAATATGTTCCGCTTTCAGAATAGGTTTTTCACATTTGTATCAGGGCATTTAGATGCTTATACTCTGAGCCGAAAGACCCAAACCCAACCGACCTTGGTAGCGGGGCTTGGGAAAATATAATTAAAAACAAAGTCCGCTGCCAATCCCAAAAATCTCTCCACAAAAGTAGAAGAGAAAAAAAGTTTTATTAATGAATAAGCATTAAACCAAAATACGATATGCCTCACAGCCAATCCACCACGAGATTGCAAAGACAGAAAGAAATTTCACCCTTATACATAGCTAAGCAGATCCCCCCCTTTCATACCTGTTCTCAAGATAATAACTAGTCCTCAGGTAGGAGTACTTGATAGCACCACTTCTCACACACAGTTCATTCTAAATTCACTTGGTAATTGGTAGCTGATAATCTGTGTTAGCTAATTAGTTTATCCAAAGGAAAAGCAAACTTCTTATATTTTTATGACAGGAGATAGGTTTGTAACCTGGAACTGGACACCTACAGAAGTTAGATTCGTACTATCCCACGGAACCTGGGAAATAGGGATGCTATTTTCCCTGGTGATTACATTTCAAAGAGATGGCCCCCAGGTCACCGAGAAAGACATTCTTGGGTTGTAAAGCTGGCAAGAGGCTTATTTAGCTTTTGAAAAGGTTCACATATTTCTCAACGGGGCAGAGAAAAAATTTACAGCCACAAGTTTTCAAATGTAAACACTGAAAGAAAGAGAAGGGGTCCCTTTCTCTTTCTGTGCTCCGGAACTGTATTTATTTAGATTTGTATTTACCCTGACTCAAGATACAGACACGACTTAGGCCAGCTCTTCCATTACTGTCAGTGGGCGTTCAAATTTTCACTTCACTGGCCCACCCTTTCCACAGACATAATAGTGAGCCAAATAGGAGGAGGAAGCCACGAGAAGTGTATTACCAAATGCGGAGGGTTAAATTTTCCATCCTTATTCAAATTCTTGCTTCCTGGATTTTTTGAAATTACATCTAATTTCTAGCAGATGCTGAGTGAATTTGTGTGCTGCACCAGATCATGAGAATGTATCTAAGAACTGCCAGTAAAACAACTGCCTTTGGTGTTCTTTTGAGTTCAGTCTTCAATCTTCAGTCCTCCTTCTTCATTACACAGCTTGGAGATAACTGACAGGGAGGACCTCTTGCCTCCACTGACCTCCAGACTGTCAAATGCCTACCTTAGCTTTGACAAAAGGCTTGGGCAGCTGCTGGTGGCCTCCATGCCTTAGCACGTGCTGATAATACTCAGCCTGGACCACCTTACTCCACAGTTTATGCTTGCTAGGCTCAACGAGCATGACAGCTCAGCTATACCTTCCTTCTGGATCCTTCCCTAACCCCCTCCTCCCCACTCACTCACGTCATTCTGTCTGATTTGGTCTCCCCTGGGCTCCCAGACCACTTGGTCATTTCCCCTATTATGGCACACACATAGATGAGTATGCGTATATGTGGTCATGTTTAATATACCAGTCCATAAATTTCTTGAGAATGAAGATTTGTGTGTGTGTGTGTGTGTGTATGTGTGTGTGTGTGTATGTGTGTGTGTGTGTATGTGTGTGTGTGTATATATTTATTTTCCCAGCACCTCACAGCAGGGTGCCTAGATGAGATCTGACTTCTCAAACTGGTGTATTACAATCCTCACCCAGTACACCTATTTTGTTGTTGAGCTCTTTAAATTTTTGTTTTAAAATATTTCAGGTCACATTTTTTAAAGTCTGGATTTACATACAAATCAGGGTCTTTGACATCTCTTGAATGATAAAATATGGCCACCGAGGCCTGTTTCCACATGGCAGCAAGGGATGGGTTAATTAGATGGGACACAAGCTCTCTCCACTTTACTGCAGCCTCTGCCACTCCCTTTTGGTTCCTCATTGAAGCTAAATATGAGGTGTCTTTTATATTGAGTGTGCACTGTTTTTTTGTTTGTTTGTTTGTTTGTTTGTTTGTTTGTTTGTTTTGGAGTAAACTATTTCTCAGTATCAAAAGAAAGACTAAAGCATCTTTTAAGAATAAAGGGAGAGAGAGCATTTCTTGGTGGGAATGAAGCATTTCCTCTGTTTATTAAGGACATAAAATGTATGTCTATTTTTCTTAAATCCAGCAGCTTTGCTTATTACTTTACCTTCCTGGCCCTTAAGGGTAGATACTCAAAAGCTTTTTGAGGAAGGGAGGAAAGAAGGAAGGAAAGAAAAACAAGTTCAGCAAATGGGTAAGATTCTAAACTTTTAAATTCAGCTATTTATTTAAACAGACTTCCCAAATTAGTACCTTTATCCAATCCTTCAATTTCCTCCTAAACATCTCTTCTGACATTTGCTGCATTTTGCTTGTGTGTGCACATGATAATCATATTCCTGTAGCAACTATCTTATCAAATACCAGTGAGATACGTCCATGTATATGCCCTTTTTCCTTAATGACTCAACAGGCATAGAATGTACACCAGCACACATAATCGCTTCATGCAGGAAGTTCTCTAGAGGATTATCCTCAGCACCCTTTTATATGATAAACAATATTTGATGGGTAGAACTGAGAACTATTTTGTAACACTTACAAAATTGTTAGTCCTATCAATGCTTAGTATCAAATGAGCTTCTAAATAAATACTGTTCTTCCTCTCGAAACATCAGCAAGAAGTACTGATGTGTGTACAAAGTAGGATACTGATGTTTCATCTCCTGTAAAAAAACCACACTTAAGAAGTTACATAGTTTTTAATTCCAAAGAGCTTTTATTTACAAGGAAGGATCTTAAAATATTTCCTTCTAAAGTCTCTACCTACTTAGAGCTACATTGTTTCAACAAGAATCCTATCTAGTTTAATGGAATAGAGGATCTTCCTAAACCCCTTGAGTGTTCACTGTCCTTTAATGGGGTTATTGAGTATGGAATACGGAGTCCAGGCAAAGCGTTCCTTTCTGCTCCAAACATGCTATGACATCATGAAATATAACTCAAGTCTTCTGTCCCCTTCTCCTTGCTTGGGATTTTAAAGTCATTATTATTTTGCCTGGTCTTATTAGTCCTTTCCAAACTCTAGAAGTGTTAGGGAAGTAATTGAGGGTGGGATCAATCAGGAAAAAGTCTCATGGATGATTCTGACATATTCTACCCTTTTGAACACCCAGTCATCTTTTTAGTCCCATTGACAGGGCTCTCAGAAGGAAGGGTGTGTCAGAGTATTTTATGTTTATTAAACTCATGAGGAAAGAGTTCTGTGCACTGGGAGAAAAAACAATCAGCTATGTAAATTGAGTTTACTTTGGAGTTGAGGAAAGCAGAATGAACCACCCAGTAGAAAGGACCCAAAGCAGAGTTAGAGTCCTGACACCATGTTCTGATGAAAAGACTCAGTAGGGATGAGGGGAAGGTGGCTGTTCTGATGACAAATGGAAATAAGTCACGTTTCTCAGAGCCTAGAAGCTGCCTGGAAATTTACACTGTAGACTCAGCTGGAAGACCCAAACCATATCTCACGTAGTAGGGCATGTTTATTGTGCTTGTCTCAAGTTACAGTCCTTCGGGTATTTCCAGAGCTCTGCTAGATTATAGTGTTGTACAAGGACCACAACATCTTCAGTAGCTAAGGAAGCTCAATGGCAAATAGACTGATTGTATATGATGTAAAACAGGCTGTCAGAGAACTACACATTTACTTGTGGTTAGATGTGAGAGACCAAAGCTTTGATTATTGCTGTTTCTATAAGTATGCTGCAATAATCGTGTCCTGTCTACAGAAACAGAGAAATACTTAATTTTTACAGTAGCTTCAAAAAGGCTAATGCAAATATTTTGATACCTGACTTTATTTTAATAATACTTACAAAGAAAATCTGCTAAATTATAGCATAGGTTTGAAAGAGAGGGAGATGCTTTTTGTAATTTTGATTCTTTTAAATTCAGAATCGACATGAATTTCCAACCACGGGATAGTGTCACCCCGTATATTACACAAAACTAGCCAAAGCCAAAACAGTCTCCTATTCTTGTAAAAATTTAAAAGCCATGAGAACCAACCGATATCAATTAAAGGCATCTACTACCATTTTATTAAGCACCTTATTTAATCTCCATATCCTGTGCATATACTCTCTTCTTTCAGTATCAAGTGTTCTCGTCCTTATTCCAAGTCATGGTGACTTGGAATCTATTCAGGGCTGTCACTTAATTTGATGAGAAAAACAGTCTGCTGCATGCTACCCTCACAGATTCAAGTTAGAACCTCGATCCTGAATCTATATGGGCCTTTTTTTCTTTCCTTTCCATATGTATTTCTTTTTTTCACATGTTTCTTTCTCACTATTTTCCTTGAAACACCTAAAAATGTCCATGAGAAGGAGGATGGAGAAAAAAGAGTTCAAAATGTGTTTTATATTACACACCTGAAGACAGGTAGAAAAATGTATAGTCTGGCTCTCAAGCTTTTGGACTGAGATATATTTATGAAAAGCAAAAGATACCACAGTCCAGGCAAATCTCCCAGTCCAGTTTTTTAAAGAGTGTAAAACTCACTGAAATCAAGGAAGGGCATCCGACAGGAAAACTTAAGGTAGGTCATGATTATCAATATGCAGCTTTAGAAATAGTGTGGAAGACACATATGGCCAGCAATGTATACATCTTACATTTAGCTGAGGGAATGATCAATCAAAATTTCCATTTATACAAATCAAGAGTAATCCAGGATTATATCCAGGCAGCCTGGAAGTTTCAGCTAAGTTTAATTCGTTTTATAGCACAGGCTGTAAATAAAAGGACCCCTAGCTTTAGGCCTCTTTCTGTTTGTAGACAGTAAATTTAAATCCTTTGTCCCCACAGACCAACTTGAAGCAGTAACCTTGGCTACAGTTGCCGCAGCAAAAACACCAGATTTCCAGTTCTATATTCAGTTTTTGAAAATTGGTTATGTTGAAAGGGAAAAAAACAATTTTACTTTGCCTCCGCTATTGACACCAAGAAGCACTCCTCAGACTGCTCAGAGAGGAAACAATGAGTCATTCATGCTGTCAGCCCAGGTGGTGCATGAATTCCAGACTGAGGCCGCTGTGTTAACCCATGAAGGGCTCTGCTCTGAGCTGAGGCTCCCTGCAGCCTCTGAGGGAAGAGGGCAGCTGCCGAGCAGGCCTGTGCATCCGGTAACCAAGGCAGTACCTCTGTAGCGCCAGTCCCTAGGGGCCTCTGAGCTGTTTGTCACCGTGTGATTGGCTCCAGGAGAGGGGTGGAGAAGTGAAAACACTCTGCCCAGGATATATTTAGTTGAAGTGCAGCTGGGGAAGTGCTTAAACAAGGGAGCTTTTGTCCTCGGGATGAAGTGTTTTTCTTAACTCCACAAGGGTGAAAAACTTAAACCATAAACTGATTTTTCCCCCCTTACTCTATTTTCTCTTCTTGGGGGAAGTTTAGAATTTTCTGAGATTTGTCCTATACATGGAAACTAAGCAACTTAGATGCAGAGTTGACACAGAAATTTAAAGCACACATCCCTGATGGAAGATGCAGTTAATAAGTTCAGATAATTTCTTAATACAATGGGTGTGTGTGTGTGTGTGTGTGTGTGTGTGTGTGTTTATAGTATTCTTGAAATTAATTTTCTTTCAGTTCAAACAGGAAGTTAGGTATTTGTCAGACATCTTTACTCGGTCAAATTTACGGAGATAAAAACATAATTAAGTTTTATAAGCTGACAGAACCCTGTTTCACTTGAGTTGACTCACATTTTCCAGTAATGAGAGATTTACTTCTGCCCTGATGGGCACAGCTTCTTTGCAACAGATTACTGATGAGCCATGTAATGGCTCCTGTTCACGTCCTCCTTGGAAAACCACTGAGAACTGACACCCTGCTACAAGGCTTTACGACCACTATGTAAATGCTGTGTAATAGGGGCATGTTGTCTACTATTAAGAAGTAACACAGGAAATATTTTACATGTAAATCTCATTTGAAATTATGAACCAAGGGCAAAAACTTCTGGACAAGAAGTCCAGGGCTTCAGTAATACTAGAAAATCAGACATGTTAGTTGGGGTTCTCTAGAAAAACAGAATCAATAGGATGGATGGATGGATGGATGGATGGATGGATGGATGGAAGGAAGGAAGGAAGGAAGGAAGGATGGATAGATGGATAAATGGAAAGATGGTTTTTCAGGAACTGGCTCCTGTGATTATGGAGGCTGCCAAGCCCAAAATATGCACAGTGAAATGACATACTGGAGACCCAGGAAGAGCCAATGTTGTAGTCCAAGTATGAAGGTTACGTGTGGCAGAATTCCCTCTTGTTCAGGGGAAGTCAGTCTTTGTACTATTCAGTTCTTTGACTGATTGGATGAGGCCCACCCATGCTATGGAGGACAATCTGCTTTACTCAAAGTTCACCAATTTAAATGTTAATCTCATCCAAAAATATCCCCACAGAAATATCCAGAATAATGTTTGACCACATATCTGGGCACAGTGGCTCTTCCAAGTTGACACATAAAATTAACCATCACGTAGGCTAAAACACTCATTTTGAAAAATTCACTTGTTAAAATACAAGGCTGCTTACCAGGTTGAAGCCGCTGTGAGTGTATAAGAATGGATATAACCCCTGATTTCTGTGACCTTTCTCTTTCTCTCTCTCTCTCTCTCTCTCACAAGTGCTCTCTTTCTCCCTCTCCTCTCTTGGGAGGGTTGCCCTGGAACCAGGCAGACTGTTGTGAGGAAGCCTAAGCTATAGAGAAGCCACATGTGGGGATTCCAGACAGTAGCCCCAACCAACATGATCTACGAAACAGACATGTAGGTGACCAGCCCTCCGGAGCTCGGCTCCAGCCTCCTGTGTTGCAGCTGGGCCCAAAGTGGACCAAACTGTGCCCTGTCTCAATTTCTGACCCACAGAAATCATAAGAGATTAAAAAAAATAAAGATTAATGTTATTTTAAGCCACTAAATTTGGGAGTAATTTGTTACACAATAATAAGTAGCATGGTAAGGTTATAGTTAACTTTATAAGAAGCTATCAAAGTATTTCCCAAAGCGATTTAACCATCCTGCACGCCTACCAGCAATGCACGAGGGTTCCAGATGCTCCATCCTTACTCATGCTTGATATCTATCATCAAGCCTTTCAGATTTTGGCCCTTCTACTGGATGGGGAGTTGTTCCTCATTATGGTATTAATTTGTATTTTTCTGATGACACCACACCCACGTTTGATCAGAAATGTTATTACCTAGCTTAGAAAACATTTACTGTGATATTTCATAGGCATATGTCGTAAAACCAACTGATCCCTACACCCTTGGCATTTGAGAGCTTATGCTGACATTTCCAAATTGTTTTTAAAATAATTGCTACCAAAATGAGTCTGTGTTGTTAATAATTATTCACACTGGGAATTTTGAAGTTAGTTTGCAAGCCCTGGAAGAGTGAGGAATCAAAACCGTCTATCCATACGTGGGGCTCCTGACCCTACTACACTACTCCTCATTATTAACTGGTATTAATATTATTACCATTTCCTGAGAAATGCTATGTGCCAGGTATTTTACACACAGAAGCTCACTTACCACATCACCACTACCAGGTCCACATTATTGTCCTCACCCAAGTCCCAAGGAAGAGCGGATCCAAGAGCTCAACAACTGTGGCTGTTGCCACACAAGTGAATTTGAACCTGAAATTGTTTTATTTGATCCCAAACAGGTTTTTCCTCGCCCCATTCTAATTTTATACCAGAATGTAAGACAATGTTTTGGCCTAAAGTAAACAAAGGAAACTATTGTAGACTGGGAGTTGGGAGACTGGGTTTTAATCCTGGCTCTGTCACTAATCAATAGTTCTCTCTTGGGCAAGTCTCTCTCTGGACTACAGTTCCTCGTTATCAAAAATAAAAAGTAGGGTGAAGACTTTATCCAGCTCAAAAATCGCTACATGCCAGGCACTATTCTAAGCATTTTACACGTTAGTTAACTTATTGAGAACTCGTAAAAGCCCTTTGATATATGTACGATTATCACGCTCATTTTACAGGTGAATAAACTGAGGCACAGAGATTAACTTTCCCAGAGTCACAAAACCACTGGATACTATAGCTGTGCTTTAAACCCAGGCAGTCTAGCTCCAGAATCCATGATCTTACTAAGCTATGCAACATTTATTGAAGCTTAATTGTAGCAATGACATCATGACATCATTAGTAGCAGTTTTCTCTCCCCATCCCATCCTCCCTATTTTTTGAATGAAAAAAATTGAGGCTTAGAAAATTTATCATGCCCCAAGTCCCTCAGCCAGTCAATGTTGGAGCCAGGATAGGAAGCCTAGGCAGCTTGACATCAAAATCCAGAGTCAAATGTCCCCAGGTGTCAAAACCCTGGGGGGTGTGAGATGACAGCTTGCTAACCCCCCAGGGAATCTTGGGAAAGGCCCACCTGGAAACACCCGCATTGATCATACATGGCCATGCCTACCCGACATGGCCATGCCTTCCACACCAAACTTCAAGCTGGCTTTGACCTTTCTTTTCCTCCTGTCTTACCAAGCCAGGGGCCTGACAGTCAGAAATTAGAGCTGTAAATGCCCAAGGGAACCTGCCCTCAGGCACTGGTGGTGGTGATGCTAATGGTTGGATTTCTAGAATAGATACTGCCACAGGCTGGCGGGGTCTCCCTGGCAGGTCCTCCCTATCTGATGTAAGCTGGTCTCCAACCGCCCAGGCCCAATGGTGAATTACCTGAGACACACATGTCAGAAAAGGGAGCTTCAGTAGCCTGAATACTATGGTGCTGATACTGTGAGAATCTGGTTTTGTTTCTACTTTTTCTGGAGCATTTTTTAATAGAAATGAAAAATAAACATTGTATTTAATGAATAGGAATCTTCATCTGACTCCTGTCCCCATCCTCTGAGACAACCTTTCTTGTACATCCAACCAAAGATATTCTTGTATTTATAACCATAGAGGTGTATATTTTTAACCACACAAGTGGGCACATATTATACACTGTTCTGTATCTTTCTTTTATTTCGAATTAACAATATAGCTTGGAAATCATTCCTTGTCAGTACCTAAAGTACTAACTTTTTTTTTTTTAATCTTTACTTTTTATTTATTTTTTCTCTTGCCTTTTCAAAGGGGCTGCACACATTTCTGTTGTTAGGGCTGCGTCATGATTTATCTAACCAGTCTCCTATGATGACTGTTTAGGCTGTTTCTAACCAGAAGCTCTGACAAGCCAGCGTAATGAATCTGCTTGTGTTTTTGTTGCAGTGCCATGTAGGCCCCTCTGAGATCTCTAATGTCACATGTGTGGGGGAGGGAGGCAGAGGAGTTTATGGCATGCCTCCCCCGCTTCTCAGCCAGCAAAGCACAGATTACTGCTGGAGTTTTCTCTATACGGCTGCAGTCAGAAGAGAATTCATATAGCTACCTGGAGGTACAGCTCAGAAAAACCATCCAGACAGCAGCTCAGCTGATCGCTGAATTCTGGTAGCAGCCGCAATGAAAACATACCACGAGCTTTTCCAAATAATGCCCAGGCAAATACGCCACTGTCATCTTTTCCAGCAGGACCTCTGGTCCCAGGGACTGGGCTGTTTCTGTGACTCATGCACCTAGAGGCAGTGCTAATAATTCAGGGCGATGTGGACCAACAGATAGAAAACCAACAGATGGGGTTCTCCACGGTTACCTCAGGTTTTGAAGAGACCTGGGCACCTTAATTCAGCTCCGTTCTCATATTCTCTTCCCTGAGATCAAAGCTTTTGGCGAGGCTAGTGGTTCCTCCCAGAAAAGCTGACAGCTGAATGTCTGCCTCTGCTTGCTTTGTCTGAACATGCCTCGCTCGACTGCCAGCCCCTTAGTGGTTCCCCTCCCAACAAGGAGAAACCCTAAACCCCTACTCTAAAACACACTCTGCCAGGATGGACGAGAAATCTTTTTCATATGAGGCCATTATCCCAGCCCTCCTCATAACAAAAATTACTTGCAAGTGACAAATATGAAGTCATTGATTCCTCACTACCACCTTTCACTCTGAAAATTCCCAAATACACAGAAAAGTCGAAAGAATTATGTAGCGAACACTCCTCTGTGTACCATGTAGATTCTAAAATTAACATTTTCCTAGATACAGTGTTTTAGGCTTTTTAAAAGCCTGGCTCAAATATTCTGTTCGTTTGCTTTTAAAATTTCAGAACAAGAAACTTAACGCCTTGTTTAATGAACACAGAATAATTTAGTTCCATTCCAAATTACACTATAGGGAGTGAAGAAAGTTAGGGGACAATGAAGAGAGAGTGTGGCCTCCGGAAGACAGAGAGGGTGAGAGAGATAAGAGGAGGATGAGGAGGGAGGGGTGTGAAGACACAGGAAAGAGTCTCTCTCTGGGTTTGCAGATGAGATGGGTCAGGTTTTGTACACAGGCAGCAGCTGCTGTGTGGTAAAGGACGCTGGCTGCTGGGGCCTAGACCAGCGCCCAGTACTGGGCACAGCCTGTCCACCTCCCTCTGTCAGAGTCCAGACAGCCCTATGCAGCCATCCCAGGACAGCGGAACCAAGAGTTCCTGGCCAGGGGGTCCAACTCCACAGACAGCTGCAAAATGGGGGAGACCTGGGACTGGAACCAGCTTTGTACCCCAACCCTGTTAGTATTCCCGGCACATAAGACCTTGGATGGTTATTTAACATCTCTGAGCTGCTATATTCTCACTCATAAAATAGGCATATTAAGAATATCAACCTCATGAGGTTGTTGGGGAGGTAAACTGAGATGAAGGCATATATGTACTAATGGGTGGGATGTACGGAATGCCAGATGTCTGCCAGGCATTGGACTAAATGGCTTACACACTTGCTCTCATCTCTGATTATTGGCCTGATACAGGCAGACATTATTACTGGCCTCATTTTAGGAGTGGGCAAACCGAAACTCAGAGTGGGGAAGTTACTTCAGCAGGTGGCCCAGCTGGTAATGGAGCAGGCCAGAACCCCCTGCCTGCAGAAACCACATGCTCTGCTGCCCTCAGCCTTATGCCCGGTACTAACCTTATAAAATGTGATGAAACACTCCTGCCACAAAGGATTCTTGCAAGATCAAAGTGAGACAACCCATGTGTACATGCTAGTACCTACCAGATCCTTAAAAATGTTTGTTGAATGACTAAATGAATATTTATGAGCTCATCTAATACTTGTCATATTCTCTGGCTGCTTCTGTAATCATTAACTCCATAGAAGCTTCCCTCTAGTAGATAATTATGGTGAAAAATCTCTCTAGTCCTGTACTATACAAACATCAGGTTTAATTAACAAATTACAAGGGAGTTGATTTTCTTTGTGTTCTGACCTCATTTATATTACAGCAACATGGAACCTATTATATTTTTGGTCTATGATGGAACAACAGGGCAGCTGATTATAAATGCCAGGGTCTAGGGCAAGCCCTTCCTTCTCTTGCCTGGCTGCTTCAACTTGACATTGGACTTCTCAGTGTGCCAAAGGGCAACCCATACCCAGGCTGCCCTGGGAAACACAGGCGGATGCCTCTGTGCCTTCCTTGCCTTTGATGAGGCCTCTCCATGGACTGGTGGCCGTGGCAGGGTTTGCACGGTGGTTTTCCACCTTTCGTAATAGACTTTCCTCTAACCCTATGAAGTTATCCATAACTACAACCAAGAAGACACATAGACTAGAATAATACCATGTATTGAAAAGTACTTTGAAACTTTCTTCAAAATTGCGGTATAAACCTAAGATTTTGAAAATAAGTTCAATAGCTAACAGGCAGAAGCAACCAAAGTGTCCGTTAACAGATGAAAGGATTAACAAAATGTGGTCTATACGATACAATTAAATATTATTCAGCCTAAAAAAGGAAGGAAATTCTGACACATGCTACAATGTAGGTGAACTTGGAGGACATTATGCTAAGTTAAATAAGCCAGTCGCAAAAGGACAAATAGTGTATGAATCCACTTATGGGAACTATCTAGAGTAGTCAAATTCAGACACAGAAAATAGAATGGTGATTGCCAGTAGCTGGCGGGGGGGGGGCGGCAAGAAATGGGGAGTTATTGTTTAAGGGGTACAGAGTTTCAGCACTGCAAGATGTTCTGGGGATGGACGGCGGTGATGATTACACCACCACACTGTACATCTAAAACTGGTTAAGATGAGAAATTTTATGTCATGTGTATTTTACCAGAATTAAAAACGATTACTTAAAAATCAGTTATTTGATTTATGAGGGTGGTTTTGTCTCATTTTGACCATAACCAGTTAAGAGGACAATATATTTTTCACTTTTAATAAGATCCTGGGATGGGAGCTCAGAAAGATGCACGTGGCCACAACAAGGACAAGGTGTGGGGCTTGAAGCTGAAAGTTAGGGACCTTAGACGCAGCTGCGGTCCAAAGCTGGCTTACATGGCATCTCTGACTGCTCTTCCTTAGAGTGAGAGGACACAGCAGTTTTGGGGACTGAGTGAATGATGCCTAATAGAGGAATCTTAAGACTGAAGAGGGTCTGGGGTGACAGTGGTCACCTGGGAGAGTCTGGGACTGCAGTACTGTCCTCTGTGAAACGAGCTGCTGGACGCTGCCTGAGAACCTGTGTCTTGGCTCCTTCCAGCGATAACGCACTGTCAGCACCAACAAAGGAACAGGTCGACCTGTCAACCTCTGCTCTCAGACAAGGCCACATTGAGCCAATTCCTCAACTTTAAGGGATACGTGCTGTTTGGAGAGGGAGCGAAAAATTCCAAGTGGAGTGTTTACAATTCGCCTCTGTAGTTGCAAAGACACTATTACCATTCCTCTTTTTTTTTGGGGGGGGGTAATGATTATTTAAAATATCAGCAAGTCCCCACTATATATACTATATGTATATAATATGTATATATAATATATATGTAATATATATCACATATACATATTATATATATAATATATTACATATATATTATATATATTACATATATGTTATATATATAATATGTATATTACATATATATTACATATATATTATATATATATATGTTATGGAACACTGCATCTCTTCAGCTTTTCATTTCTAGGATAGACTAATTCAGATTTTTTTTTAAGGCCTACTATTTAGCAATGTCATTATGACTGATTGTAAATTTCATTCCTAGGTGTTCAGGATTAATGTGAAGGAGTTAAAAGCTTTTCCATGCTCTTCATTACCTCTTTCCCAAAGGTGAAATTTAACTTAACGTTAGAGCAACAATTCTGTAGGTAATGTCCCATATGCTGATTTCCCTTTACACATTTACACCGATTGACCACAGCTAACAGATGTTCTCTTTGCTGATTGTGGAAAATTTTCATGCACACCATGGAAAGGAGGAGGAATTATTGTAGTCAGGTTCTAGTCTGGCCCTATCCCTTCATAGCTGTGTGGACTTTCCCTCCTTCATCTGTAAACTGGAGATAAAATACCGCTTTGGGATTGTAGAGAGGAGGAAAGGAAATGACATCTGTAAAGGTTAACTTCCGCCTCTTCCTCTTTCCTTCTGTCACTCTTTTTTATTCTCTGTGAAATGAGAATTTCTTTCTTTTGTCCTTTTTTCTTTTCTCTTACTCCTTTTCTGTTCTTCCTGTATTTTCGCCTTCTCCTTTTCTTTCCTTCCTTCCTTCCTTCCTTCTTACCAAAGGAAACACTGCTGAGGTTACAATGAACACAGAACACTGTCCCCTCTCCCTCAATGACAAGGCATACCCTCTAGATCTTACTAGACCGCCTTTCCTGGTTTCTGGCCTCAGTCTGGCAATTGACAATTTGTCAGTCAGTGCACTGGAACCTACATGCATAGGTTACTGAAAATTGCATCTCAATCTTTATTTTCTCATTTAATAAAATCTTCCAATGTCCCACCATCTAATCTAACTTCATTGCTATGGAATTTTGAAGCCAAGTTCCCTTCAGCCATCTGGGAGAACTTTGCTCACTACTTTTTTCACTGAGCTTGGTCCTCACTCACTTGTTAATAGACCTTATTTACACTCCTGCTTCCAGTTCTATGTTTTCACATTTTCTGTTCACTTTTTCACCAACAGTACTTTATTCAACATCAAACTACTTCTGTCTGTGAATTCAGAAACAAGAACAGATCCTTTGTTCGAAAGTTCCTTCCTTCTCTTCCTCAAGCTTGTCCCTGGCTTTGTACTTTGTAATGGACAGTGGCGGTACCTTCTGGAACAGTCCTGAACTGTCTTATGCTACACAATGCAGAGAATGCACTTTCTCATAATTGGAAGTTGCTGGCAGAGCAAAAAGAAACAAAAAAACCAAAGCTGCATTTCAGGAACTTCATTTAGTAAAATACACTTCCTTTTGGTAGTTTTCCAGCTAATTTCTTCATCCAGCAATAAAAGTAAATGGCTATGGGCATGGTGTGTGTGTGTGTGTGTGTGTGTGTGTGTAGAATAAGAGTTGGTGAAGGGAATCAAATACTAAAACAGATGTCAGTTTCAACTGATGTTGTCATTCATTCATGAAACTGTAGAAAAGGGATAAATTAATCAGTGAACACAATTTATTACCCTGTATCTCATATGGAAGAGAATAAAGAAAAAAAATTGTGTATGATGACAAAGGAATTACTGTAGATTATAGATGCCTATCAAAGTACAGGAGAACAAATTTAATCTCTTACAAATGCATAATCCCTGTTAAAATTTCATTTTTTGTAATATTAAAACCTTGAGAGTATCTATGTTTCCCTACTTGCTATTGAGATCTTTAAATCAATTTAACTCTTAAGATTACAGGTAGATACATAGGAATTAAAAGAGGATTTTGCATTTCTCTATAAGAGTTTCATCAAAGAATGCCATCAATTATCTTATTTTTCCTCACTGGCAGACTAGCAAACTATGATATAAAAGATAAGTGATATGCTTTAAAAGACACAAGTCAGCATTGAGGCAATAGCTAGAGTCACTGATTTTAACTTCTATTCCAAGGGTGTTTGAACACAAAATTACATTATTTCTACTCGGCAGGTGCTTCTGAATACCCATTATGTGTCAAAATTGTGCTAAGCACTATGGAAGAATACAAAGAAATTTAAGACAGCCTCTATCCTTGAAGAGTTTTCGACATTCAGGAAGATGAGATACCCATGAAAACAACTCAAGACATCTCTATGAAAAATAAGATTAGATACACAACATACACTTTCAAAGCATTAACAAAATCCATGTTCATATTTAAAAAATTCAAGATGGTACAGAAGAGTGCAGTGAAAAGTAATTTTCCTCCCTGCCCGACAGCCAGCTCCTTTCCCCAAGGCAATCTCTGTCATGAGCTCCTTGTGTAGCTTTCCAGTGATGATATAAGCATACAGAAGCTTATGAATAATTACACATATCCATTTATTTACACAAATTCTACCTACATTTTTTAAGAAGATTCATCTGGAACAACTAGTCATTGTTGAGCGGTCTCAGGAAATGATTGCATAGTAGGTATTCAATAAATATTTGAATGACTGAATGAATCATTCCCCTTTGATCAGATATTTCAATTGCTTGCTATTTTAAATAATGCTGCATAAAACATTTTTTGTGATTTAACACTTCTTTACGTAGAGTCCCAGGACAGGAATTACTAGGTCAAGGCTTTTGGATATTGCCAAATTGCTTTCCCATAGGTTATTTACTCCTGACAGCTCCATCATGGACAGTTTCATTTTTTTTCCATCCTTGCTGATTTGATAGGTGAAAAATGCAATCTCATTGTTGCTTCAGTTTGCATTTTTTTGAATTACACAGCACATTTTTTTTCAAATGTTTGCCAACCATTAATATAACCTGTTTTAAAGAATTGTCTGATAGAATACTTTGCACATTTATCTATACGGTTTTTTTTTACTGATTGTTATGACCTCTTTAAATATTAAACTACTAATTCCATTCCATACTATTAATAGATAGTTCCCCTTATCTAGTGTTTGCCTTTTGAGTTTTTATTTAATTAGCTTATTTTTGGTCCAGAAGATGGACATTTTTTATCTTTATCTGCTCAGTTCTCTCCATTGAGTCATCTGTAATTAATTTCATTGCCTACGTATTGCCTCTTTTCAAGGACTGTATAGAAATGGAAGTAAAGTCCACCTTAAGCTTATAGCCTGTCTACAACAGAAATTTCTAAGCATTTACTTGCAGAGGTAGGTTGAGAATTAATTCTGTTTTTAGATCTGAGGTATGTAGATTTAAGAAAACATCCTGGACCTCCTTCTTGGAAGGACTTTGTCTTATTGGTGAACTTCCAAGTGGGAAACCTTATTTGGGGTTGTAAAATGCTGTTATCTTTCTCCTTCTCTCTTTCCCTACTACCCAGAGTGGAAAATTGCTAAAGATTTGATTTCTAGCCACTCAATTAGTTCATCTCAAACAAATCATCCTGTCCTCTTGGCCACTGTTGAGAATGAATCTGATCTTATCAGTCAGGGTTCGTCAGAGAAATAGAACCAGTAGGATTCCTATTCTCTCTCTCTCTCTCTCTCTCTCTCTCTCTCTCTCTCTCTCTCTCTCACACACACACACACACACGTACGCACGCACGCACGCACGCGCGCGCGCCTCCTTCCCTCCCCACCCCTTCCCTCTCCCCGCCCCCTCAAAATTGTTTCTTTTCTTGGAAACCTCAGGTTTTGATCTTAACAGCTTCTACAGACTTGGTGAGACATAAATGAGAATAATCTTCTTTACTTAAAATCAACAAACTGTCAATGTTAAGTACCCCTACAAAATACCTGTACAGCAACATCTAGACTACTAGTGTTTGACCAAACAACTGGGCACCACAACCTAGCTAAACTGACACATGAAATTAACCTTCGCATTGATCTTCCCATTGAATTGCTTTTCTCTCCTTATATCCCACATCCAGCGAGGGAGCTAGTCTTTTCATTTAAAGGTCTGTCTTCGCCCATGCTTTCAATGACCCTGAAAGCTCTTTTGTGAGTATGCAGTCTACTAAGTTTTATTAAATATATTGTAAGATTTTGATAGTATTCATTTGTGAGCACAATCACTGCCTGACTGTTTTTATGGCTGGTCCACTGGCTATACAAATAAACTGCTCCAAAAGTTGGATTGTATTGATTCTAGGAATTAGGAATTCATGTGCAAGCTTTGACAATATGGTTATTACAGAGTTTCAGATCTAATAGGACATGTGATAAGAGGAACTGTTTAGTGTGCAGTTAAATTCCCCTTGTCTGGGAATGATATGGAAGAGGCCTGGGCTAAAACATCAGCTCTGTCCCTTATTAGTCCTGGGAAAAATAAGACAGGGCCTGGGCAGGGGAGGCTGGAGGCATTAGTTGGCCAGAGTGCCACTAAATCAGAGGAAGTATATGGAGCCAGGTGTGAGAACCCACAATAGCAACTGCTGCTCAGGTACACGGAGGAAGAGAGGAGGGCGCTGTGCCATCTGGCAGTGGGGATGGAACCGTGTGGGTAGCTGCTGCAGAGCTGGTAATGAAGCACAGCTTATGTGCAAGGACTGCAGGCGAGTGGGACAAAGGACTTTTCACCACCAGCACTGATGGTGGGGTGAAGGGACAATCCTGCTACCAGGTGCTTATCTGGGCAGAAGAAGTAAAACTGGCCCTGCTTCCCTCTCAGCCTATTCTACAGGACAGGACAGTCCTTGGTCTCCTGAAGATCCACCATCTTGGAGGTCAGAGCAGTCACAGTCACCCTTCCTGAAAAATGAAGAATCTGAGGTACAGAGAGGGTAGACCTCTCATACAGTGTCATGCATTTATTTATTAAGATAAATGTATTCACATATGTCACCAGTTGAACTGTGCCCAGCCTAAATTCATATGTCAGAATCGGAACTCCAGGACCTCAAGATGTGACCTCATTTGGAAACAGGGTTGTTTTTGCAGATGGAATCAGTTAAAGTGAGGTCACACTGGAGTAGGGTGGGCCTCTAATCCAGTACGGCTGGTGTCCTTATAAAGAGAGGAAACATGGACACAGACTTTGCATACCGGGAGGATGCCACGTGAAGATAATGCAGAGAGCAGGGTGATGCTCCACAAGCTCAGAAACACCGAAGATTGCCAGCAACCCCCAGAAGCTGGGAGAAAAGCATGGAACAGATTCTTCCTCACAGTCCGCACAAGAGCCTAACCCTGCCAACACCTTGATCTCAGACTTCTAACCTGCAGAATGGTGAGAGAATAAACCTTTGTCGTTAAGCTACTTGTCATGTGGTATTTTGTTACAGCAGAGCCCTGGGAAGCCAACACGACATGGACATATATATTACTTTTCTGCTGCTGTTTTTAATGAAGAAATGGAAATTGGTTCAACTTCTCATTTTAAGTGAGAACATTTTTTGCTTGGCAAATACATAAACACAAGTTCTCGTAATTCAACAGAAATGATGGTGTGAAAACTCAGACATTAAGGATACACTTATCCTATAAAGGAACCAACAGGATTCTCAACGAGGCAGTTCAAACATGCACATTATTTTCCATTTCTCCACTCACCAAGTGAAGGTGTTTGGAATGCCACCGAAACTCTGAGAATCCCTGACATAGAATCACAATCTGGAATGGCTCAGGAGGCTCGGGGACCTTTCCTGTCAGGGGGGCAGTAATCCGAACTGCAGGTTTCTCCACATTGTACCCTCAGACTCAACTACATTTGCTTGCTCTCTCTCTCTTTTTTTTTCCATGAGCTTTTTCTCAATAAGAGCTACTTGAAAAGTTATCCTGCAGTTTCATTTGAATGAGCCGAAGAGGCTTATTTTAATTAAGTTTTTAAAAAAAACATACTGGAATTTGTTTTAACAGATTGAAAGAATAATTGTCTTTCCATGTGTTCAGCAGCAGTGGCAGCAGCAGCTGCCCAAGAAGACCTGTTTATGCTAGATCTCTGGATAGAGACACCTTTAAAAATGTTTATCCCTCCACAGAATAAATTAAGTTAAAAAAGGGGTGCGGCGGGGGGGGGGGTTCTTGGTGAAATCTTAGAAACCCTTTTCTGATGGAGAAGTTAAAGTATCAAAGTGAAGACTGAAGTCCTGTTTTGGACTTTGTTTTGTTTTGTTTTTTTGCTTTTGAAATAGCAAATGGTAAACCATAAGTAGTCAATCACAAGTATTAAAGGTAATTTGAACCCTTCAAGGCTCCTGTGAACACAGAACAAAATCAACAAGGGAAAAAAATGCATGAGGAGGAATCTGGAGAAACCAGGCACAAGCTTCCAAGAGTCCTCTCGCAGTGGAGTCACACAGAACACATTGAGTTCCCCCAACAATGACTTGTGACAATGTGTGTGAGATGTTGTCTACTGTGAAAACTCATTATAGACTCAAATAGCCAGGACGTTTAATGGGTGCCAGTCACACAGACCCCCACGCCTAGTACTCATCAAAATCCAGACTCCCAGGAGAAAAGCAGGTCTTCTTCACAAACTCTGTCCTTGTACTGACAGTTTAGGCAGAGTGAGCCACTCTCACTTTCTGGGAATGTAGGAACCTTCCTGAAATCCAGGTTCCCAGACATCAGCCAAGGGCCAGCTTTACAAGCAGGCCTTCCTAAGGATGACGGCCTCAGGCCTGCGATGTCAGCTTTGTTCTGCACATTCCCTCAAGCATTTACACACCGAATCCGAAGAAAATTTGCAAGACCTACAGGAACGCAGTCTGTTTCTCTGTACCCCCTTGCGTTACTAAAACTTCTGAGTTAGTCTGACGTGAGTACTCGTGACTATCAATAAGACAGCCAGACCTGTTTGGCACAGGCATCAGAATGCAGAAGGGCCGGTGCTCTACCTTGCCAAACTCCTCTCCAAAGGGACTGTGCCATTTTACATTCCCACTAGCAATGCATCGTGGTGCCTGCTCGTACATAGCCTTGCCAACAGTGTATACCGTCAACCTTTGGGGGTTTTGACAATCTGTTACAACAAAGATCTCATCGGAGTCTTGTTTTTTATCTTACTTATAATGAGTAATTTCGAGCATCTTTTCATTCACGTAAGGGCCATTTATATCCTATTCTCCCTATGAATTAAATGGATATCCTTTAATGTGCCAGCCATGTGTCTGAAGCTTGGAACACAAACATGGCAAAGGGCATTAGAGTAAAAAACCTGAAGCACAAGCTGGTTTGCACAAAGTTGCTCAACTGTTTGTCCTGGCCTTCTCAAGGTAACCAGAACAACCTTTTCCTGACCCTCCTGAGGCAGCTTACCCAATGGGAGGTCCCCCATGCCCACTCAAGAGCTTCTTCCACACCTCTCCTCTCTAGACTGTGCATCTCTAGCTTTGGATCCACAGGGAAAATCTCCCTGTGTGCCTGATCACAGCTGTATGAGCAGGACACCTACGCCTGGCTCTCAAGTTGGCTCAGGCCCTGCATCACAGATAGAAATCACTTCTACCCGGGCTTGTTTTGCTTTTGTTTTGACTCCACCTACTCGTACTGACTTGGTTCCATCTCCCTCAAGCCTAAACAGGAGAAACATCACCTTTGTTCCACCTTCCACCTGTCTTCTTCTTGCCCCTCCCCGCTTAATAACAATATCCAGCTCTTTCATACCACTGAAGGCATACCAGGCACTTGTTCTAAAGGTTTTAATATATTTACTCCATGAATGCTCATAGTAACAGAATATGGTTAAGCAATAATTACCTTCATTTAAACAAAGAGAAAACATAAGCATGGGAGGTTAAGCGGCTTCTCAAGGTCACATACCTGGTGACACAGCCTCGAGTCAGAGCCCTGCAGTCTGGCTCCAGACCCATGTTCTCAATCCCCCATAATCTTGCCTCTCAGGTAACATACCAAGCTGCACACAGTCATGCTCCCATGCCTCAACAGATAACAGACACTTCCAGACCCCATGAACAAGAGGAACACCAGCGGTTCAAAGCCAGCCCTCTGCTAACTATAAATGTCCACTTAGAGGCATTTCCTAGTTTCCTAAATGGACATATCAATGTTTTCAAGAGTGACCAAATGGATCACAAAATCTGAAGTGCTTGACAAACTCTTAAAAAGCAGTTACACGATAGCACAGCAATGTGAATGTACTTAATTGTCATTGAATTGTACATTTAAAAATGACTAAGGTGGTAAATTTTACGTTATATGTAACTTACCACAATTTTTAAAAAGCAGATATGATTTTATGCAAAGCGGTTCTGGCGTATATGTATTTTAGTGTGTCACAGGTACACACCTTCCTCATCATCTAAGTAGCCTTTGGGGAAGTGTTCTTCTCTGGTTTGCTAGACCCTCCAAGCTGACCCCGGGAGAATGATCTACCTACAGTCCAGTTACCACCTGAAGCGTGATTGTCAAGGTTGGCTCACCCTTTGTATAATTCCAGTTTATAGAACAGCCTCAATGCTCCCGAAATAGCGCCATGAATGTTCGATTGCCCGATTACATGTGGCAGCCAAGCTCTCCCAAACATGAGCCTTTGGAGTGACCCCAGGTTCTTCCCAGCCAGGGAAGGGTTTTCTTTTTCCAGAGCCAGAGAGATCCACTTTCATTCCCAGCCCTGGGCTACTGTAAGTCTCACCAGCTTGGTATGTCCGCCTTTCTGATTCTTTGTGATAGCCTGCTTCTCCTAAAGATTTTTTCCCTAGGCCTGAGGCTATTGGTTCTCTGTGCCACAGTTTCAACACTACAAGGAAGCTGCTCAGCCCCCACCAGAACTTCTTCTATCCTACTTCCTCCTCAGGTACTAAAACCCGACCTCTGCTTTCAACCACCAACGCCAAACAGGCCTTTCTAGTCTACATGGTTCTCTTCTGTTTCCCCCTCAGCAGCAAATTCAGCTGTACATCATGCCCATGAGCACTGCACTCATGGTCTGTATCTGTAATATTTACAACTAAATATCTGAACAAACAGAAGATGAGAGTTCTTCAATTGTTCTGAATGAGATTGAGGAGAAAGAAGGGTTAAAGAGTTCCTTCAAGTACTTTTCTTTCCTAAGTTTCATTTTATATAATAGCTGCATATAAAGTTAACTATGCTAAGGCAAATCTCTTTCCCTATTATCATTTATTTAAATAAACAGACTGAATTGAACACTTAGAGTGAAGATAGCAGCCCAGTGGCACTGCAGCATAGTGGTAAAACATAACCTGCTGAGTTTAATTCTTGCCCAACCTTGCAGTTCTTCCTTCTGACCTTCAGGCTTCCCTCACCTCTCTGTGTCTCCTCGCTGAGCAACAGTTTCCCTGTAGCCCTGCCTATAGTTCCTGGACTTTACGTATCTTCCCATTTTTGAGTGCCCTGGAAAATATTAGCTCCTAGAATTCTGCCTTTCTCTCTTTTTTATAGGTTTAAACTATGTCTAATACACCTGGCTAATGCCATCAACTTCACCCTTATACATGGTCATGTCGTGCAAAATGCTTTCTGACCTCCAAGCCTGAAGCCGCAGGAGATGGAAACTATTTTCCCTACTTGATCAGTTGTGTTAATTATCAAGTGCAGTATGAACTATAGCTTGTCTCTCATAGTATTTAAGCAAAGCTGGTTATGCATTATGTAGCTTGCTGGTTTACCTGCCTTTCTTAGGCTAGCTTTACATTGATGCTTCTTTTTATCCCCCTTTGAATAGCTATGTCAACACATAACCCTAAAAAGTATGACTTCTCAAGAGCACGGTCTAGGGGAACTGATAATAGCCTTGTTAACTCCCTACAGAGCCTCTACCTCTGCTTATCCATGTCCTCACTGCTCAGGATAAGTTCTTTTTTCCAAGAAACTCCCCCGGGCAATCCCTACCCACTCTGATCTTTTCATTTCTGGACTATATAGCATCTTTATTATTTAGCCTCTAATTAGATACTTAATCACATTCTGCTTTGTGTTAGCCACAGTCATTTCATAAATGCCAGTCCTGTCGCAGTATTGCGATGCCTGATTCTCAAGGACAAGTTTCTTAGCACCTCTTCCTGCTGCAGTCTCAGTGCTCCCTGCACAGCAGGGGGCTGCTTTGGTGGCCAGAAAGGAAAGCAGCTGGGGCTGAGGGGGCATGCAAGGACAGCACACCTGCCCTCAAAGTGTTCAAAGTCTAAGGGGAGGATAGCACGATAACTTAATCTTTACTCGTAAGCTATGCAAACATGCTCCGGTTAGAACTCAGAAAAGCATTTTTTGAAAGAATCTGAGGGGAACACACATGAACAACAGAAAGTCTCAAGGGCCAAGTTTTAAAAAGACAACTAGGAGGCTTGGAGAGTGTGTAGAATCATCTCCTGAGAACCATTTTTTTTCTGATATGATCAGTCACAGCTCTCCTCAGTCTCTTTGAATTCATGTTCAAGATTCAAGTGAGAGGGAGTTCTACTTTCACTGTGGCAGAGAAGGTACCTAATAGACTGGCCTTGCCACAGACAACAACTGCAAATGATAGACAAAATGCAAAAGACAACCACCCAGTGTCTCTTGAGAGCAAACAGAGCAGGTAGATTTTGAAGGGGACTCAAAGCTTGGAGGAGAGAAACTGGCTCAAGGCTGGTTTCCTTTTTAAGGGTTTTGGCCTGAGAAAAGACCCTAGTCATTGTGTTGGCATAGGGTGGCTTCAACTCCAGTGGAATGCCTGCCATTGTTTCCATTTAAGCAACGAGGGGACATGTCCCAGGGCAAGTACGGCCATCAGAAAAGGAAGGAGGAATCTCAGATCAGAGAGAAGCAGAGAAGGAGAGAGTCATGATTTTTGACTGCAGAGGAGGTTCAGAACCTGGCTGGGGTCAGATACCGGGCAATGGCCAAGTGCAGGTTGGATCCCAAAGCTGATGATGCCAAGGCCTTTGGCTTGTTGCTGTACTGCCTCTGCCCACTCCCTTTCTAGTGCCTACATACAGTAAGGAGAAAACACACGTAGAAGAATCATTCTGCTGCACACTAAAATGATGAAAGAGCCCAAGTAAAGAACGAAGGAGTTTCAGGATGGAGATACTTCTGGTTGGCTGGTCAGGGGCTATTGCATAACATGCCAGCATTCCAGATCAGAGTGCCAGGGGCAAGATCTATTTTTGACCACTGACAAAGAGGGTGTGACCTACTTTTAAAGGAGCTCTAATAAATAGAAACCTATATTTATATTAAAAGTACATTAAGTTGTAATGAGTTACTTTGGTTAAATCATGTTGAAGCTCATTCCACATCAAGTTCTCCTAATCTAGTCAATGGAATTTGATTTATAGTTGGTGGGGATTTTGATGGGCTGGTTTCAGTATAACAAATCTTCAGTCACCTATTATTTGAGCATCTATGTTTGTGCTTTGGTAAACAACGTCTAAGTCAAGGTTCTTATCTTCAGTAAAGCCACGGGGAGTTTACTCAGGGATGTGTGATCCATACACCAACAAATCTTAACTTATAACTGAATACTGAATAGCATAGTCATTAACTCATAGAAATTCCGTAGAGGAAAAGCAATCGCTTTGAAAGAGAGTTTCAAAAGCAACAGCTGGCATAAACAGGTTCTGTAGGAGAGACACCCAGCTGGAGATATGTGTAGGTACTGAGAGCTATGAGAGGGGAGTAGGCAGTGTGAGGAAAATACTTGAGATGGTCATGTTTTTAGGCGAGGGAGTGTCCTAATGGCATGGCTTCAAAGGGACTAGACCAGTCTGTTTGTTTGATATTGAACATGTCCTTGATCCTGCAGTCTTTGAGCTGACAGAGTAGAAGCATACTCTAACTTATCTTAGTGGTGTGTTTCTTATTAATAAAATCTGGAATATCTTTGGAAGGACATTTGGGAAACTGGTTACATTAACTGCTTTCAAAGAGGGGTGCAGGATGGATGTGAGAGGTTTTTCACTGTATACTCTTTTGCACCCTTTGAATTTTGAACCAAGCATTATTTATTTATTTATTTATTTATTTAAATCAAAGGATAAAATACATGTGCGCTGAAAAAAATATGAAATAGGAACAAATGTTTTAAGGACACTACAATCATCACAGGACACTCCACTGGAACATAAGTAAACAAGCAAACTCACGCAAATTTTAACTCTGATACACGATAATCTGAACTGTTTAAAGTATACAAGTTGATAAGTTTTGACATGTATTTATAGCTGTGAAATCATAAGCACAATAAAGATAATGAACAAATTTATTACTTTTGAAAGTTTCTTCATGCCTTTTGAAATCACTACCTCTTACCTCCTTAGAGAGGCCTTCCCTGACTACTCAACTGAAATTAGGCTCCTGTCATCATAGCACTTATCAATACCTGGTATTTTCTTATTTGTGGGCTTCTGCCCCATTAGAATGTAAGCTCCATGAGAACAAGTACCCCCGTCCACGCAGCATCCCTAGTTTCTAAAACAGTACCTGGTACATGGAGGAAGTTCAGTTAACTGCTTGAAGATAACGTTTTGGGACTCAAATGAGCTTCAACCCTGTGTGCGATGTAACCTGGGAAAGAGAGAAAAAGACTGTTACGCGTGAAGGAGCAGGGTGTATACAGAAATAAGACAGTCTGTGTTTTAAGTCCTGCAGAGTATGAGCAGCAAGGGCAACTGCAAAGAGCAGGAGCAGAGCTGCAGGAAATCTGGAAAGGCCTGTGTTTAAAAACTGTCTTTGATTTGAGTCAAGGTCATCCTGGGTTTTTGCTCAGCCTGTATGAGCCGGGCTGACCACCTAAAGGAGACACCCCAGGCAAAGATGGACACAGAGGACGGGAAACAGAGAGAGAGAAAAATAAAAAAAGAAGAAAGAAGCAGACCCTGCTGGTGTCTCTGCCTTTTCTTTAATTGCTACAGGAGGGGAGGAGGGCAGAAAGGGGGAGACAGACCTGGGGAGCTCCACGGAAGCAGGGAGCATAGTGGGAAGCCCTGTTCTGCAGTGCGTGAGGCTATGTTACATTGGGAAGGGAAGCTGCCCCCCCATTTCTTGTACCAGGAATCCTTATCAACCAGGGACATTGCAGGTGCTGGTTACAGCCCTGGAGGTACTGAGTGTTGTGTGACCTTTATTCCATTAAGGAAAAAAAAAAAGTTAAAGGTGTTTATCGTGACAAATGCAGCTGACACAAGATAATTAAAAAGTAAAAAAATAAATAAATAAGTTACCTTCCTCTACAATAGTGTCAGCTTTCAGTTCAGCAGATATTTGAGGTTTTTTTTTCTTTCATTTAAAAAAATTTTTGCATAGTTCAAAATTCAAGTCACAAAGAAGTATTGAGTGAAAGGCTCTTCCCACCCCTATTTTCCGCCCCCCTCTAAGTTCTCCTTGGAGGTGACCAGGGTAAACAGATGCTTGCATCTTTCCAGAAATAGTCTCTGTCTGTCCATTCAGGTTTTCTTTTGGATACAAATAGGACCAGGAGTACTCAGAACACACACACAGGCATTTCCTCCAAGTGAGCCAAGGCTAAGGGATCCACTCTTCATTTTCATCCGTAAAAAACAGCTTTAATAGAAGCTAGCCCATGGGGGAGGGAGGGATCTCCTCTTGGTTCACTGGCAGATTACAGCATGAAAAGGAAATGTGGAGGGGATGTGGTCTGCCAGGTGTCAGGTGCTTTTAATTTAGGACAAAGTTAGTCCAGCTTTAACAAGGAATGGCTAACGACATGGTATAGATATGGCAAAAGAAATCACGGCTGTCTTGGGAGATAGGGAATAAAGTTTCAATGTGGCAGATAAGGGCCTTCTCTGAAAAGGGGGTTGTGTGGGATGTAAGCTTGGAAGAAGAAAGTGGTTTTATGCAAGCCTCCCAAGATGTATGTTTATGAGGGTGTTACTCCACAGTTGAATTATGGGACAAAAACGAGAGCTAGATGGTTCCCAGGTGACATGCCAGGAGACTTACGGTAACAAGATGGGGACGAGGTCTGGGAATTACGTTAGAATGGATCGGACATGTTCCATCAGAAGGAGTCCCAACTCTGAAGGTGGATGCCTTCAGTGAAGCAGGGGAGAAAGGAGCTGGCAAATCAGGGAGCTCTGCACAACAGAAGACCCAACTGAACTTATCTGGCAAGGGGACAATCTCCAAAAAGCAACTGGGAGAGGCAGAACAGACTGGGTCTGGAGTCTCAGTACCTGGGCTCAGTCCTGGTTCCTGCACTTAGCAGTGTGAACCTCTGCAAATTAAACAACTTGTGCATTAGTTTCCTAACAGAGATAATACAGAGAGATAATAGTCTCTCACAGAGGTGTTGTGTGAGTAACTGAGCTGTTCTACAAGGAAGGCTTCAAACAATGCCTGGCACATAGCTAACAATGATTTTCAGCCAACAGTACCTTTAATAAAGGCAGGCCTGTTTTGCTGGCACAGAAGTACTTGGTGATGAATCTGGAAAAGCAGAATCATAGGTGGATTTAAGGTAAAGGTAGGAGAAGAAGGGAGTGAACAACAGCACAACAAGAACATGCCAGGAAGAATGAGGAGGAAGGGTTCAGGATGGGGCTGTTTCAGAAAAAACAGATGCCTTGCTGGTCTTCATGTTCAAAGCTAGACTGTGTAAGGGAATGACTCTTGGAAATTAAATGGAGAAAGTTTAATTTCAGTTAAAGAAGTATTCTTTTTGTTTGTCTACTTAAGAGCTCAAATTCTATTGCTGAGTGGCCAGGTTACATAGAAGGAACCCAAGATCTGTAAGTCAGGAGGTTTAGGTTCTAGTCCTAATTCTGCCGTAAGTAGCTGATGCCATATTGAACCAAGTCAATGAACAATCGTGTCATTTTTAGAACTCGTTCCTAGGCCCTATGAGTATTTAACATTCTTTGATTCTAACCCAGAGTCAGGATCTCAAGAGAATTTCAGAAGCTGCTCACTTAGCCCCAGGACGACTCCCCTCAAAAATACCCATTAAAACTAAGAGCATCTGGCGTTCCTTTCCTTTTCTCCAGGTCCCTTGCCAAATGGAGCAAGATTTCTCAAATGCTGGCAGTGGGAGAGAGCCACCTCTTTATCTTTTCCCACTTGTTTCAGGTAAGTAGGTTTTCAGTCATTCCTGTAGTTTGCCTAGAAATGCTTCTAGACCAAAGTAGGGAATAGAAATGAAAAAAGGGGAATTTTGCTTAAAGGAAATAAACTTTGTTCTGCCTGATTCTGTGAGAAGGTTGGACAGGTAGAAGGTGACTACGCAGGTTTAAACTACTCAGTTAACAAATACTGCTCTAAAGGGTGGTATCTTGCTCAACTAGGATTATGAGATACTGATTCATTAAGGCCTCAGGAGACTGGACATATTAATAGGCTGTCTCATATAAATGGGCAACAGGAAGCTTACAAAATCCTCAATAAAAGGCAAGTCAAGTCAGGTATTGGGCTAGAGACGTGCACTGGTTATAAAACCACAGGCTCTGACTCTGTGACCCTGAGTGAAGGTCTGGTTGTTTAGTAGAAAATTCTTGAGTCTCACAGCTGAGAAGATATGGCTGCTTACCCAAGGACTATGAACTTGCGTCTTGTTTGCTCGTCATCCTGTCAGTCATTTCCTTTTTTTTTTTTATTTTTAAGAACACAAATATCTGAACGCAGAAGCACCGAATCTCGAGCTTTTTCCAGAGGCGAAGGCCTTATCTTCAAGGCACTGTACCAATAAACCCCGGCCTGGAAAACACGAGCTTGGAACCCCTCAGTCAGCCCTGAGGGGTCCGCACTGCGGGGCGCAAAGCAACTGCTTAGCTTCAAACCCAAAGGTTTCATCACCAGCCAATCGCTGGCCGGGGCCCCTCCAAAAAACCAGAAGCATTCAGGGGAAGTGAATGACACTAAGGTCATCCTATCGGCACGGAGACAGCAGTAGGGGTGGAGTCAGAACTGACCAGTAGTATTGAAGTAGCTGTTGGGAGGGCGGGAGACGCCAGCGAGCGTGCGCAAGGCCTCCCGGGGAAGGCGTGGCAGGAAGCTTGCAGAGCCAATGGCCGCGGCGGGCGGGCGGCCGCGCGCCTGCGCGGTGGGACGTGGGGCTGCGGGCGGGAGGCGGGGAGCGGGCAGGATCGCCGCGGTGCTGCTGCCGCCGCCGCAGCCGCCGCCGCAGCGAAGAGGCCATGTTGTATGGTGTGTGGGGCGGGGGGAGGAGGAGGAGGGAGTAAAGCCGAGAGAGGAGACGGGAGAGAGACACCACACACACACGGCACAAGATGGCCGGAGAGGCAGCAGCACCCCGAGCTGTCAGGCGTTCCGTCGCGGCTGCGGGGCCCGCTGGCCCGCGCGGAACTGCGTCCAGGCGCCTCGCAGGCTCGCGGGAGCAAAGCGGCCACGGCTGAGGCGAGATCAGCCGCGCGCCGAGGTCGGATCTCGCGACAGAGGCGCCCGGGGCGGCCGGGCCCACGACGCCGAAAGCGCCGCTGCGGCAGCGGCCGCGGAGGCTCCCCGGGGCCCCGGCTGCTCGACCCGGCGCGGGCGGAGGCCAGGCGCGGGCATCGGGTGCGGGCGACCTCGAGGTTCCGGCATTCGCGCTCGGACCTGGTGAGTGGCTCCCCGGCCCCTTTTATTGTCCTTTGTCCTTGGGAGGAAAAGCAAAATGTCCTTGAACGCGCGAGCAGGAGGGGGCGGCGGGCAGGGCCTCGCTGGCCGGCTCCCCAGCTACCCCATTGGCATCGTAGGCTGGCTTCCCGGGCGGGAAGCGCCTCGACGCCGCGGGGCCCGATGCCGGGGGGCGCGGGGGTCCCCGCTGCAGACCCTGCGGTGGGCGGGGGGGCGGCCTCGCCGCCGGGATCTGCTCCGCTGGGGAAGGGGCGGCGGCGAGTGACCGCAGGCGGGAGCCCGAAGGGACTGCGAGAGGAGAGCCCTTTCTGTCCTGGTGAGTTATTTTGATATTTAGGGTTAAAAGGAAAAATCCCTTACACGTTCTCCAACGGGAGAGCTTTTTAACCTCTTTCTGGTAAGGTGGGAACTCATTTGATGGTCGAATTTAGAAGAACAATGGAACCCTGGCTACGCTTAAAGAAAAATAAAACTTGGTTTTTTTTTTTTTCTTTTGGGTGTTGGCTCTTAACTCTTTCAAAGCCGATTTTGAAAACGGCTTCAGTGTTACAGATGAGAAGGTACTTGCTGTTTATTAAAACCTTTATGATGTTAAGATTGTCTTTTAAAAAGGCAAAGTGGAGTAGTGCTTCTGGTGTTTCAAAAATTAGGAAGACAAGTTTACTATAACGTCAAGGCTGCTTAATGGAACTAGATTTTAATTATGATGCTAGACGATGACGTTCGATTAATATAGTTTATTTTGCCGACGTTATTTGGTATTCCGATGTTTGAATAATGATCAAATGTACTGTCTGGTACTTTTTTTAAAGGTCATAAGGAGCCGTTATCTTAACATACCACACCTGAATGTTAAAACGTACTTGGGTCAGTTCCTAGACTTTTAAAAGTTTAAGTTCGTTATTTTATTATTTTAAAAAATAATTGATATTTTCACAAACCATGGTCGACAAAACTTTTACAAAGGCATATTCTGACACCAGATCTCTTTGTGAAGTTACTTTCTTGTAGTATAAATATTAAAGTAGGACTGCTCGTAATGGGTGAAGAAGAGGAGCCATATTTGTTGCATTTGTTGCATGCATGAAAATCTAGATATGCTTAAAACGGAACAGTATTGTAATACTACATGTTGGTTTCAAAAAATCTGCAGAGTTCTCTGTATAGTCCATGAATTTGAAAAAATTGTTTGAGAGGGAATTTAAGTTTGATGGTTTGAAAAACAAACCACAAATGCAAAAAAACCTTTGTGTATTTTAGAATATATTTGTCTTCATTCTGCGGTAACTCTTGTGTTGTAAAGGTACAGATTTGTGTAAAAATAGTGTTGGGCAAATTTACCTAGTATTTACAGAATCAAAGATACTGATGTAATTGACCATATTTCTGAGCATATTTTTATCAGTAAAATTGTTCTATTTTCCGAATAGCATTAATATGGTGCTGCATGTTACATCAGTTGCGCATATCTTGATTTTACAGGATGTGTTTAAGTACCAATTTTGGTTGTTCAAATCAGCATTTTTCAAATTTTTGAACGCTGAAAGTGGTTTTAAATGAGTATTCTGAATCTTAGGTTTTCAGAATCCTTTGAATAGTGAAATGCAAAATAATCGCTGGCAGTTTGACCTCATAAGATCTTTTTAACATGAGTAATGGGGGAAGGGAGAGACTGAAAATGTTCAAGACCCTGGTTTGAAATTGAGTAAAGGTCATAGATACTACGTGTTTTAGACTTGTTTAAAAAACAAAGCTAATATCCTACTTGGTGAGATCAAATAACTTGTGGAATAAATATTTAAAGTAACCAGTGGCCATTTTAACTTAAATAATTTCTCCTGGAAGAGTTAATTTTCAATTACTCATAATAGAAAGTATTTCTAGATGGTAAGGGAAATGTTAAGACGTCAGCTTTTGAAAATGGTATGGTAAACTTTTCCTTTGTTTTTGTGTATTGCCTGGTATCAGATGAAAAATTAAAACAAGGTCATAATCTTAAATCTGTCCAAAGATGTAAATCTGTAATTTTTAGTTGAATGCCTTAATCTCAAGTGTTTGTCCATGCCGCCAAAAGATGAGGAAAACAAAGACTGATAGCTATTAAGATAAATAATTGTAACCTTAAATGTACAGGTAGTGTGTGGATGAGCCGTCTCTTGAATTCGTCCATAGATCGTGTCTGTGGAATATTTTCTCATTGTTTCATCGCACTGAAACTTAGGCCAAGAAATGTTTAAAAACCAAAATAATTGATATCATCTTCCTTTTTTTTTTTTAAAGGGAACTTACAAGATTAAAATTAAATTTGGTTGATGATGGTTCTCAACAAATACAGCTCTTATTTGAGGTAAGACTGGGTAAATTTTTATTACTTTAACATAAAAATAAGTATATTAGGTTTTGTTTTGTTCTTTGATAATTTATATTTCCAGTAAGTAGTGATTATGAACATGAGTAAGTCTCTGAAATAATTTTACAGAGCCTTTAAACCTTTTCATTGAATGAAAAGTGTATGTGCATAGCCATTGTAATTTAACGTGCCTTTTGAATAGTTTAAAATACTGAAGGTCCTTTATGCCTTTGTTTAATTTTGGGGACGAGAAAAGACATTTTGAGGAAAACCATAAACCAAAGATACACTTTTTCTTTTTAGCTTTCTGATATACTGTGCAAACAGGTTAAATCTTTTAAATATTTACAGAAACAATTTTTGGGGGGAAATTTAAACTAGTTATTCCTACAAATAAATGTTAGGGAAGAACATTTTAAAAATCAGGTTTTGGAGCATAGATTATAGGGGTTTTTTATGTTAAAATATTTAAAACACTTATCTCTATTAGTTGTTGCTTCAATAAATTGTTTAGAATATTGTTTTCTTTCCTCCAAAGATACACCATTTTAAAGACTGAGACTGGAGTTTTATCCTTGACGATAAAGGAAATCTTCGCAAAAGTCTGTGCTTTGTATAACAAGTAAGTAAATGTTTTTATCCACCAAATGAAATATGATAACTATCACCATTTAGTAGAAAAATATAATAACTAGAGTGTGTCAGTGAAACATAAACTAGATTGATTATCTTGAAAAAGATGAGAAAAAAGCCCATCAAATTCCATTTCTTTACATCAAAGCACTTTGGTATTAATATTGAAACAGTTGATACATGTAGTTTATACCAGCAGTATGACATTCAGAACTTTCTAATAAAATAGTGCTTCAGGATTATAGTTAAACCAGTAGTTGAGTCATCAATCAGTTATGTCTTTATGATCTGAAATATACATTCTTCAGCCATTTTTTTGATAATGTTGATCATATTTTAGAAATAGCCTAGAATTTTGCATTTGCTCATCTTACCATTTTTGAAAGAGCTATATGTCAAATACTAAATGTACACTTTCATATTCTAGTTACTAGTTCATGGATTTTAAATATTTTGCACATTTTTATGAGTTTGTTTTCAAACAGGTGCACAAAAGTGACATTTTAATGAAAACTGGAATAATGTCTTTAAAGAGATCTCCATATCTTATTTTTAAATCATAAAAGGAAGTAACTTCCAATATGCATACAATACTTTTATATCTTAAAGTTATATAAAGTGAGTGGAAAAAAATGTCCACTGATAATTTTTAGGAAATATTCTTTATTCATAAGTTAACACTGAATGTGGGAATTAATGTCAAGCCGATATAAGTGATTTACCAGAGGAAATATGTAATACAGTAACATCTTAGGAAATTTTAAGAATAGCCAAATAACTCTTAATCAGTATAAGGGCAAGTTTGTCTTTGTCCTTGAAATTTATGAAGAAAATCTTTTTTTTTTTTTCTGTTGGTGTTTCCTTATTCCTTTAATTGAAATAGGTAATAAGGGTAATATTTTCATTGCCTTTATTTTAGCTTAATTTTTTCTTTTTAGTACTTTTGCACTTTGATCAAATTTTTGTTTATTATAGTGTGCAAAAGAATACGAAATGTTGGCCATTTATCTATAGTGTCTTAAAGATATAACTTACCAAAAATTTAAAATGTTGTTTATCTTAAGCTGCTTTAACACAAATGCCAATGTTAAGGTTTCCTCTGTGCAAATGATTAGATGTTAGATCGTCATTCAGATGTAGTTGGTCACTTAGAAAAATCGAGAATTGAGCCTCTTAAGAGACAAATGTATATGAAGTGTACTGTAAGTTCAAGTATAAATTGTCAATGAATTTATAATGGCCTACCAAAGGTTTAATTTGACCCATAATATAAAAAGATGAACGATTGAAAGTTAGAAATGTTAAATATTTTTATCTTTTTTACTCTAATATCAATAATTATAGAAAAATCTAAATGATGTAGTAAATTCAAAGTTAATCTCCAACTTAATGATATACAACCTCTTTTTTGTCACCAACAAGATAAAGGATTACAATAGATTGCATTTAAGAAAGGTCTCACGTACTTAAGCCTCCATGATAGTGCTTAGACTTAGTGTTTTGATATTTGCTGCTTGTGCCAACCTTATATAATGGGCAACATTTTTGATGGCCAAAAATAATGGACACATGAAGGCCAATACAAGCATAGATACTATTTTAAATTACGGTTTTTTGTGAGAAAGATAAATTATTTAGTTTATTAGTATTTTCTGCTTAGAGGAAGTGATGAATGCTTAACTATTTGTTTTTAATTTAGCATTTTGAACTAATTCTTGAATCATAAAAAAAAAATCAACCAATCAAGTTGGTAATTGGATTAGACTGCATTTGTCATGGTAATAACTGCTTAAAAAATTACCTGAAGTTCCATAGAAATTAAAGAAGCCATACTCATAGTTTATCACAAGGTTTTCATGCACTGCAGTGTGCCATTTAGAGGCTAGATTATGTAAAATGGGTAATTTTAAACATTTTTTCAGCATAGTTTACTGTTATACAGTTTCTTGGTTACTTAAACACTTGAAGTATGGACAACCAATTTACTTTTTATCTCAGATTTAATGCTTTGTCGAGAGGCATAATTGTTGAAAAAGATAATTTAAGGTCATCTCTGTCATCTACATTAATGAGAGGTAGAGGTATGTGATGAGTCAAAATATATCTGAGATTCAGCAAGCAGGAGACCCGGGCTTCTAATGTAAATTCGCTCTGTAATCTTGACATTTTAGTCACTGTATACCTTAGTCTCTTAGTTTATTTTGTATAAAGTATTTGGAGTTTCCAATCTCTTAAGATACCTTTTAGTCTTAAATTCTGTAATAAAAATAATGGTAAGCAGTGTCTAATTCTGTTACACAAACCGGAGAATATTTTTTGTAATTTTTGCATTGTAAATCATATTTGTTATTTCTGTGGTGAAACTATTTGAATAACACGAGATCTGGGCAGTAGTGTCCTTTACTTTCTTAATTTGAGGCATTCCAAAATATGAATAAGTAGTATAAATGCAGACATTGGAGAGTTGGTCTTAAAAAGCAGTTAAGTTGTGAAATTGCCTTTTAAACAAGATTTAACTGCAATAAAAGCATTGTTTGGATTTTTAGAAATATTCATTTAAATAATATTTAGTGTATTCAGTGTAACATTTGCAGCTGAGCCATTGGGATTATAAATGAGGATTTATAGTTTACCTGCTTGACATAATCTATTTCATTTCCTTCAAGAAATTTCTATGCTAAATATCCTCACTTTTACCAGCTACCTTTCCTTTCCGGATTGAGTGGCTCAATACAAGCTTTATTTTCAAATTGGATATTATTTCTGAATATGATTAGACATTACAATTTAAATTCAAGGATATTATGAACTTAAAACCGTGACTTGGTTTTTCAACATAACTTTTAAGTAGCATTTTTCCTACATTTTAATAGTTTTTTTTAAACATGTGAAACTAGATAGTTGAGTGTTTTGAAAACAGTCCTTTGCTTTTAAACTAAATCATTTATTTAAAATGAAGTATTTCCCAAACAATTACACTTTTGATGTGTACTACAGCAGTAATCATAATCATTTTAATTTAGATCATCATGCTAATATTTTGCTTAACTTTAATGGTTTGTGAGTTGTGGCAGAATTTTCCTATTTCTTTATTGCTACCTTATTTTTATGGAAGATTTCTTATATTTCATAGTGCTCTCAGATTTTATTCTTAAATGTTAAAAATTAAGGACTTTAAAAGGTGAAAATCAAATATTCTAAGAAAAGCATAAAAGGGCTAATGACAAGACTTTACTAAAGCTGTCTTTATGTCTTACAAATAAGACCAACAATCAAAATGGTTATTTACATTATACCTATAATTTCATATTAAGCGAAAATTCATAATACTGCAAAATATTAAGGATAAGTAGGAATATGAACAACATATACTTTTGTAGTCTGCGTAAGATGAAATCAGCTTCCCCCATCGCTGCAGAGGAAGGCAAAAACACTTTGTCACTTTTGGGAAAGGAGGTGAGATGGGAGATTACATCAGTGTTAGTAATTTTGGACATGGCGCAAGGTTAGATCCAAGTCCTTTTCTATTTTTAGTAAATGGAGAATTTGGAGGTACATACTTGTACTGGTAAGGTAGCTTTTTTATAAGCACATTATCAGACCAATGTGAAGGAGATTTCCCTCAGACATTTCACCAATGTTCCTTAAAACAATTCCACTCTTAGAAGTTATATCAGTTTATTTTACTTGGTTAAGATTTGTTTTTGTTCAGAAATCCTCTCTTCCTTACAAGGTCTGATTAAACCTGAAAACTTAAAAATAAATAATGCTGTTTCTTATAGATTGCTTTGTTAACTTGTTGGGAGGATATTTTAGCACCTTACTCTTAGAGGTAATTTTGAAGCAGATCTTTGCTAAATTTTTCATTATGATTAGTCAGGATGACTAAAGAGATTTGGGTTTGGTAAGAAAATCAGAAACTTGCTTTATAATTTGAAAATTTGAAACTTTAGTCATGGAAAAGCATTTGGGTGGCTTATTTTTACCTTAGATCCTAAACTGTTCTTTTGCTTTCTCAAAATTCTTAAATTGTTATACTTTAACATTGAACTTTTAAACAGCTTTTTTGGTAGCCCTCTATATTATTGTGATTATAATCATACTTTGGAGCTGGAGTGACTAAAAAATACATACCTGCATTCAGAAGGTATTTGAGATATGGGGCACAAATCTTCCATGTTTAGTTGATGAGGTATTTCTGTCCAGTGAAAAGTATGGATGTGATATTTTTGTTATCCAGGACATATTTTAGAAAGGGTTAGTGTTTGAATCGAGTAGGTTGATACGATTAGTAATAAAAATAGTTTGAAATTGTGCCTAAGGATTTCTTTCTAACATTTGATCTTATAATAGTGTCGATTACAGTACAGGATAATGTGAAATAAAAGAGACATCACCTTGCAGATAGGTAATGGAAGTTTTTCTTTAGAAATCTTGAAAGTAGATTAGATGAAACACCAGAAGATAAAATAATTCTATACTGTTAAGGAGTGATGTTGGCTCTCCTGAACAGCTAGTTCTCAACCCTTGCTGCCCATTAGATCCACCTGGGGAGCCCAAGTTTTTACCTTCTCTGTTGGAGTTCTTGGTGATTGGGATTTAAACTTTTGTATGTGTTCTTATAGTAATTTATTTTTATAGGTGAGCCTCCTGTACAGCCAAATTTAAGATCCTCTAGGTTAGAACTTTCTGTCCTCTGCTTGGACTATATTCATAAATGATATGTGTCTTGGACTTGTGGCGAGTGATCCTTATACGATGTTTGTGAATAAATCATAGCATTTTAAGAATCTTTTTAATTTTTCTATGCATAAAATTATGTTCTTTTTGTTTTTTTGCAGTAATGTGAATCCTGAGAATCCTCTGAAGGGGACTGTTCAACGTAATAGATGTTGGTGGAAGCATTTAGTAAGTTTTATTCAATTTACGTTTACACTTTTTTTAATTTTAGGTGTGACATTGGAAATTTTGAGTGAGTCATAATTCTGAACATATAGAGGAATTTAGTGAAGCTCAAAACAGTATAAAATATAAAACCAACATGGTTAGATATGTGTGAGGTTTATTATTAAAAGTTTATCAATTTACTCCAGCCTAATTTTATTTCTACTTTCTTCACTTAAACTGGGGCAAAAGTACACTGCAGAGAAACCCACATTTGAATATGCTACTCATAACACCACCCTGAGATCTGAGTTTTGGTAAAAAAAAAAATCTCCCTCCTCATTTTTGTAAATAAAGTTTTATTGGAACACAGCTCTGCTCTTTGATTTACTTACACATTGTATCTACTTTCCCACTCTAGCTGCAGAGTTGAGAATAGTTGTAGCTAATGTTCACCCTAGAATATTTACTGTCTTGTAAGGAAAGCTGTTTTCTCTTTTCCTATATTTATCTCTATTGTCAACTTTATCCTATCTACATAGAACTCAGAAGCCCTTTGGCTTTCTTTTGGTAATAGAACATATTTTTAAATGGATTTCAGTGTAGTAATTCTGATAAACTAAGTAATTCAAAACTTTTCTTAAAACTTTCAAATCCCAACAAAAAGTTCTGCTAACACTGGGGTAAGTTTTGTATTAGCAGACTTGGTTGCAATTACTATGGAATAGTTTTTCTAACTCCCAACCTGAGAAATAGTGGGGAAAATTAGTGGTAAGGCTATATTAAGGAATTTGGATGGATTCTCAAAAGGATTTATTATTTACAGAACTTTTTAGGTATAATGATTACATACTACCTATTTCTTAAGTGTAATCATTTTTGAATCACATTTGGGAATCTAGAGTCTTGATAATTTTTGCTTCTTATTACTACTTCAACTTGCGTTGTATAAATGGCTGCTAGGGCCTGCAAAAATAGAAAAGTTCTTTTGTTTTTTGATGGGGGATGATGAGGGCAGAGATTAAAACTATTTTCACGTAGCACAATTATTGACCTCAACATATTTTTAAGAGATTAATTGCCTGGTATATAGTTGATGCTCAATAAATACTTGTTTATATAATGTATATAGTTTCTGTTAAATATTATCAGCTAGTGTTTTGGGTCTAATAAAGGTGAAATTTATTAAAACATAATTTTTAATGCTTTAAATATTAATTTTTAGGTGTGCCTGAAAGCTAAAATTTTGAGTCAGTAGAAGTTAAAACTGACAAACTAATTTTCACTCTCAACACCATGTGTAGTCAAGTTTTAAATAATAGGGACAAAGGGGAAGATTTGATTTGATTGTAAAATTTTAAATTAAGATGACATTATCAGAATTGATCAGCTGTTTGGTTTGTCTCAAATCATTTTGTAATTAGTTTTTATGCCCGCTATATCAGGATCCAGGTTTGTTAATATATTGTAATTCTATGTAGGATTCAAGCTCTTTGTAGGTAATAAGACAAAATATGAGAATTCACTATTAAATGTTTTCAAATTAAGGTCCACTACAAAGAAGATTGAAGTCAAATCATAAGCACCAAAAACCTTAATTACATGATGGGAAGGATTAATTTCTGCTCTGGATTGTAATTTCATATCACTTTGTCCCTTTGGTTTTACAATAAATATTTAAGTTTAAAATAATTTCATAAGTTTCATTGATTTAATAATTAGCATTATTGGAGCCACCTATTTTTAAAATTAATCGAATTTTAAAATTAAAAGAATCATTAATCACTTTTTCCTTGTATTTCTTCCTGTCCCCCACATTTTTGTTGCTATTAGAATTCTCTAATTCTAATAGGGAAGTAGAGGTAAGGAGATTGCTTCTTTTAGGGAGAACACCTCTTAAACCTAATCCAGTACTGAATCACTTGCTTGCATTTCAACTAACAATTCGTTTTAATATACAATATCCCAGTGTTTTTGAATAAAATAACTGAGAGTTTAAAGAGAAGACCTTACTCAATGTTATGTTCTTAATTTTTGGATGCACAATATTTGGGGATTTTAAGAGGTAGTAGTAACTTCCTACCTTCTTACCATGGTAGCCTTTACCTTTGCTTGTGGGACTCGTTAATCTTAGAACAAGCAATTTTCCTTAAAAGTATAAACTAGTGAGCATCATAATGGTAAAAGTGTCCTAACTTTTCATAGTATGAGTTTGAAGCTTAGCTTGTTATGTGAAATACAGGAAAGATCTGGGTCTATTTGATAATGGAATTCTAGATCAAACCATCATTTCTTAAGTATCTCTGTAGTGTAAGATTAAATTCTTTTTAAAGCAGGAAGTGTTTTGTCTTCAAATAATTGATTCCATGGTTCTATGGATTCTTTATAGATATTATTACGTTGGAGTATAAATTATTTTGATTTAGTAAGGTTACTTTGTAGGCTCCCAAGAACTTTGGTTATTGTGGCATATCAAAGTAATAGCTAACATTTATTGAGGTCTTTCTATATGCCAGGTAATATGAATACTGTAAATGTACTAACTCATTTGTGTCACTACTGCCACATGAGGTAGGTACTGCTATTATTTCTTTTACACAGATGAAAAACTGTGGATTTTGTTATCAAAAATATTTTCAGACTCCCAGAAGTCGTGCCTGCTTTCTTTTTAATTTGTTAACATAACTTTGCTTATTAACAACTTCAGGTTTTGTAAGAATTTAGAATTACGTGAAAATAAATGACTTAATCCTAAATCCCTAACTATTCTTTTAGGTCTTTGATGCTTGTCTGAGCATTTCTGCTTGTTAACAAGATTCTCATTTTTGACTTTTGATGGGCTTTACTGGAGTACAGATTGTTCATGGTTTTTTAATGTTATAGAATTGTCTGCTTTTCTCTTGTAGCATTCTTTTTCTTCCTTTTTTTTTTTTTTCACCCATCTTAAATATATGACTATATGTGATAGCATGACCGATATGCTAGTATTTTAATGCCATTAGTTTTTTTTTTTAATAATTGATTTTGAAAGGGAATTTAATATAAAGTCCTTGATAAATTCTTGTCCTGTTGCAGAATGTAGAGCACTGATTTATTTCATGAACTAAATAAATTGAACCTATAGCCATTGAAAAAGTTGTTATCTAAAACCAATGCAATAGTGTCATTGTTCATCATAATAGTATTTTATATCCCCAATTTCATTTAGAGCTTGATATTACATCAGAACAGAGATTGGGGAGAAATTGTTTTATAATTAGCTTTTGCAAGAGGGATGATGTTATTTTTGTAGTCCTATATAGAAGTATATGTCCTTTAATTTTAAGGAACCAACAAGTCAAATTGAAGACATTTTATTGATGTGGGAAATGAATGAGTTACTTTTAGGCCAGAGAGAAATCTGCAACATATATCAAGAGGGGAACATGTTTTGTGTTTATTGCTGATGTCGTGACACTCATTTTAAGTATTTTTTTTTTTAATGAGTGGTAGTGTTAGTTAATCAAATAGTTTATTAAGTAGATTTTTTAATTGTATAAACAACAAATCCTAATTATAGGATTAATGAACAAAAATGCCCTTATATTTAATAATCTCCTAGTCAGTTACCCTTACTATCTCTATACTTTTGTTTGAGAACTACAAAATTATAGAGGAGACTAGGGCTAAAACTTATTTTTATAATTATGTTAATCTTGGTGAATCAAGATCCTTTATTTAATGGTAAAATCTCTGGTATTTCACTTATCTCTTTAATTCAGATTATTTAAGTAATGGATCTGTTCTTCCATGAGGAACATTTTTTTTGGCAGTGGGAGTATTTTATTTGTATTTGAAATCTGATAGCATTTTATGGCAAATATCAGATAAGCCTGGCTCTTTTGCATTTAAAAAAATTTTTTTTTCTGTAGGGGCTACATAGTTCCTGCATTCTCAGATACGTAGCTAAAGATGGTGGCATCTGTATTTTGCATTTGTGTTATCTAAGCAAAATTAATGAACATGTATTGGACTGGAAAACTATGCTATGATCCACTGCTTTGGTTTTTCTTTTTTTAAATCCCTTAAGATTCTTTTACATAAGCAGTCTTTATTTGAAGAAGCTTGGAGAGTTTTCTGCATTGAGATTTAAAATCCATAGTGTTGCTGTAATTTAGCTTCCAGGATTTTTTAATTTGAATTTTTATTTTTATTTCTCACATAGACAGTATAACAATTTACAGTATTACATTTAACTGGTAAAAATTGATCTCTTTACTGCCACTTTTTTATGGTTACATAAATATCTGACTGTAGAACTTTGTTACTCCTGTACAGTCTTTGATTCTCTCATTGAGAAGTGTGTGCAGTGCATACAACTTTAGACAGTTTCTTAATTTAAAGCTGTTACAAAATTAAAACTGTATATGGTAAGAGTATCTTCAAGGAGGGTGGATGTCTGTGTTCGAAGGAATAAGATTATCGGTATTCCAACAGCATTTTTTCTTTTAATGTTTTCATCAAGCACCCAGTCAGCTTGAAGAGTCTCAAATGGACCCTCCCACTGAGAAATCAAGATGGCAGTCCACTTTGGGGAATAGAGGAAAATGGATTAATACAAGAGTGCTGTGATAATACACAACCAAGACAGGGTTCTTTTAACATGGATTTCATGAAATGAATGAAGACAATAGGTTTCTTACCCAACACAAGTGGACAGTGGATTTGACTTTCTAAAGACTTTTTGTATCATTAAAACAAGTCCATTTTTGACATTTGGAGAAGAAAGATGGTACATTAACAGAGATGATAGTTTGTATACCTGGAATTCTTTTTTCAGTCTGATTTTGTATGAGTATGACCTTGTGGAATGTTAACTTTAATAAAATTTCTGACACTTTAAAATTTCTCAGTTTGGGTTTATTTTTTTGAGCTGGAGTTTCATTAAATGTTCAGTTATCACCCTAAATAACACCTTGACCTTTACTTTTGCCCAGCAGTAGAGTGTACTGAATAAAGCTGGTAAATGGAAATAGTGTGTTGGAAAATATTGTACTTGGTTGATTAAGATTTCTCTTTTTAAAGTTGTTGAAATTTATTTCTGCTTTAAGAGATCATCATTTGTTTGAAATGCTGTTTCGTGCTTTCTTAAAACATCTTGCAAAATAACCAGTGGGTGATAAGAGAATCTTTAATTTGCCATGCTATTTTAATGAACTTTTAAAACAAAATGCCTTTTCCCTCAAAATTCAGGATAAGTGATAAAGTCTTTTTCTGATAAAAGGTCGCATTTCCCTAGATGCTTGTTAATATTGTAAATAAAATGTTTTGCAATAGAATATTTATCTGAACATTTAAACTGATGCCTCTTACTGTGTTTTACTAATATTAAGGGGGAAGAAGTATTCGATTTATTAGGGAAGCGTCCTTAGGGTATTCATAAAAGGACTAAAAATTTTGGTGGCAATAATGTCTATAATATACATTATGCAAATACGAAACTTGTCCCGTGCATTTTTACTTGGTACCGTACATATTTTTTATTTTTCTTAATGTGCTTGTAGGAATTTAGAATAAATGAATCATACCATGTCACAGATTATTTATATTTGATTTTCTGGTGAATACTGACATTTTAATTTTTGATAATCGAATACCAATTCGGTAACTTATAAAGATGTGTGGTATACTTTAATTTGCTAGACCAAATGAATTGATAATATTTCCGCATTATACAGAGAACTAGAAATATTCATCTTGATTTGTTTTGCATGTGTTTGCGATTAATGTCAAATACTGTAGCACACACATTCATGATCAAAACCTGGGCAGTATGTGTTCTCATTGACTTGAGGTGGTTGGTCTGTGTAAATCAAAAGTGGAATTTTGGGTTTTGATCTTGGTGTACAGAACTACCTTTTGTAGAAAGTATGGAATTGAAACTAGGGTTCGATTATGGATTTTAAATTTCCTAAATTCAGCTTGTTGCTTTTGTTGGGTATAAATCTAAACTGGATATCCTAAGGAAAGGACATTGGTCTGACATTATCATGTTGAGTAAGGAAAGTTTGATTTTTTTTGGATGTGAATGTTTTCTTGGGTGCTTGCTGAGAGAAAAAGCGTTGAATAATTTACTTTTGGCATTAGTAATGATTTTGTTTCCATGGTCCTATGGTTTTGATATTTAGGAGAGTTTGCCCTGAGATATTACTTTGATAACTTGCTGTCAGATATGAGCAGTTGTTATTAACTTAACCATTGTTGAAATGGGTACGTGCCTAGAATTGGATTTGAAATACAAGGGAAAGGTTGGGATATGTGTTGTGTTGGTTTTGGAGGTGGAGTTTCTTGGGTTTTTTATTTAAAGGGGACTGGTAGTTCCATATTCTTGAGTTTAGGAACTTTGTTTTGCCTAATCAGTGTGGGAAGTAAATATATTCTGGCTTTGAGAATTCTTTTGGGAGGGGTGGGGGGGTAAAGTTTGCAAGGTTATGTAATGGGTTAAAGAATTTTGGGAAAGTATAAAGACAAATCGAGGTTATCGAGTAAAAATTAGTTGCATTAATTTTTTGCTCTAATGCAATTGAACACTAGGGAGGCGCTCTTGAGTTGTACCCCTTTCTTCCAGTTGGGATGGAAAATTCCCCCTAAAACTTTGTATTTACATAATTTTTAGGCTTCATAAAGAAGGCAAAACTTGAATTTAATTTATGAAATTGAGATTTTGATTTTATTTAGAAACCGTTTTACCCATGTGGGGGTTAATTTTTTTAAAAGATTAGTAATTAAGATGAGCTTAAAATTATCTAAGAATTATCCTTTTTTCAAAATGGCTTGATAAAACACCACTTCCTGTCCAGAGAGGAAGTTATTTTAGCTCAAAGACTGAAATATTTAGCAGATCTTTAGACAAAAGGAACAAATTACATTTCTCTCTGGCTTAAAAAGGGTGCTTGAGCCAGAGGGGGTTAAGAAACCCTCCCCCCTCCCCCTGATGGGGTGGTCTGGAGGGGCAGGGAGGTGTGGGGGTGGGGGTCCTTAGGCTCCCTGGGATGGAGGATCTTTTTTTTTTCTTTTTTTTTTTTTGGTGGAGATGAAGGGGTGGGTCTATGGTACATCACCTGAGTTGTGGGGTAAATGTAGAGAGTGTCAATCAAAGGCAGAGCTCTCAGAGCTGGGAAGGAGGCTCTAGATGGCGGCTGTGCCTTAGAGAGAGCGCGCTCTGCTCCCTGCCTTCGCCTCACTTTACGCAACTTTCCCTAACTTTCGGGCAGCCTCAGGGGGCCCCCGGAGCCCCCTGCCTCTCTTAGTGACTTACTGGGGTCGATTCGAACCTTTTTTAGGGAGAAAAGCAGCTTTTAGGAGCTTTCTTTTCGTGCCTTGTTGGAAAGAAGCAGCCGTACTGAGAGCCCAGGTCGTTGTTTTTTCCAGCTTAGAAGCCATGGCGCACCTCCATTTTTGTGCGCTCTCCTAATGAGGTTTTTTTCTTCCGTACCCGTTTTAGTATTAGTTGTTGCTTTATTTTTTTGACCAGTTAACATATTTGAGGATTATTTTATTTATTTTTTCGTTTTTTAACGGAGAATTTCGTTTTTATTTTTAATTATTTGGGATCTGATATTTTTCTACTACTAGCTAGGACTCTTGCTTTGGACCTACTACATGGATCAGGTAAGTTCATAGTCATTAGTGGTAATTTTAAAGATTTATATGTTAAAAGTTTGCTTTATTTTCTGTAAATATGAGAAATTCCTGGATGACGCAATAAGATACAGAGATTGTTATTTGTACCCAGTGTGTTACTTTGAGAAACTTTCCTTATTGATAGTGATTCCACTGTTCGGTTTATTCTATTTTTTTTTTTAAAGGAAAAAATGGAAATATTTTGTGTTTTGGTGCTTGCCGCTGTTGTATTATAACAATATCGTTACATGGTCAGGACTTTGTTCCTGATAATAAAAATCATCGATAGAAGCTGGGACCTTACCTTTCTTTCAACTTTTGACAGTAAATACCTGGGCACAGGACTTCAAAGCAAACACAGATTCCCCCTCCCCCTTAATATTTAAGAATTAAAAGATGATGAGAAATAAGGACAAAAGCCAAGAGGAGGACAGTTCGCCACACAGCAATGCATCGAGGTATGAGCTATCAACTTTCTTCCTTTTTTCTTTTTTTTGGGGGAAACCTCAGCTTACATTGTTTACCTTGACAGACTGGGTTAGCTGTCTGTGTTATTTTAAGTATTTTACTAATTTGGATTCCTTTTTTAAAGCGTGACCTTGAGATTGCTAATATGCCACACCCTAATTTTTTGGTAGCAATTTATGAAAGTTGAGTTGACTTAAGGCCTCTTACAGCAGTCTAAAGATAAGGTACCTTTATTCAAGGGGGACTTTTTTGTAAACTACAGTTTTTCTGTCAATACATTTCAGTTTTTAGGTTTTTGTGCTGTAGAAAAATGACCTTGTCGGTTTAGCCATTGCTGCATTGCACCATTTTACATACAAGGCAAATTTTTTCTTTGAAGAATCTAGGATACCCAAACTTGTAACTGAAGGCCATAGAGGAGCCTTGTGGTAGTAAATTATAGTAAATAGACATTTGAGAAAGTTATATGAATGAAAAAATGTACATTTTAAAATGAAACTGCAAAAAGGACCTTTTGACTGATGCCTCTCAGTTTATATTTTTATTTGATTCTGTATTTCTTTCGATACTCTTGACATTTTAGGAAATTTTGATATGATTTATCAAAACCTTTACTCGATGGTTACAGTTCCTGCATTTATGAAATTAAACCTGTGATCCGAGAAATCGTGGACTGCTCTTAATACACTTGTTTTGTGTTTGTTACCGTGATGACAATTGTATATTTTACATTTTAAATATTATAAGGTTTACATTTGTATGCTTATATTCAGACAATGCTTTCTGGTTAGTAGATGTGTAGTGTGTCTTATCCTGGCACTTTAGTTGTAGCTGCTTTAAATTTATTGATTTATTTCGACAGTGTCTCCTGGAATGCTTTTATCTCCTCAAGCTTACAAATTCTCTGTTCAAATCATGATTTGTTTCACGTTTGTTGGAGTACCTTATTAGTGACTAAGTAATAAAGCCTGTGATGTTTTATTGTATGATCTGTATGTTAATTTTTAAAAGTACATATGAATGCATTTCTTGATGTGTTCTTATAAATTGTCATGTTACAAATTTTAAATCATGCAGTTAACAAGGATATGATGATTGTATCAATTTCCTTCCCACTTTTGTTTTTATAATTTTTCATAAATATAATTTACTATTAGGTTAGTGAATACGAAAGTTTTTAATGTGGTTTATTACAGATGTTGAATTTTGTTTGATTAGATTTAAAATATTTTGACCCCTGCTTTCAAAAATACCTTTCCACATTCTTTTGCAAATTGAGTTGTCAAAGAGTTAGACTGCTTGCTTGTCTTTTGAACTGAAATGCCTGGGTTAGATTTAAGATAGAAAACTTATAATCATAAACTGATTTTTCTGAGAAGTGCTTGTGATTTGAAGAATCAGGAATCCCTATGTAGTTTGACAAATTATTAAAAGATTCAATACCTAAAATTGTTACTCCCTTGAGTGTAAGATTTGCATAGTCTCAACAGGGATTTTGGCTTTCTTATGCAAGGTTTGTGGTTAACATTGAACAAACTCTACTTTCTAATTTAAAAAATCAAGCAGTGCTGTTGTTACTCTCACCTGGAAAACTGCTTTGAAGTCATGCATTTGTCTACTGGCAGTGGGGTTACAGCTTAAGAAGCCTGCACTTTACTTTTTAAATGCATTTTATCAAGTATATTTTGATTCATGTAATTGATGAATGTCCAGAAATATTCTAGAGACTCTTTGAAGAGACGATGGAGTTTGAAATTATTGTTACCCTAAATTGCATACCTTAACACATGTACATAAATATGACATCACTTCCTTTTAACATTGTAAAGCTAAAAGATATTAGTTGTGTTTTATTGTTGATTAACATTTTTATTTTTAGTGAGCTAAAACGAAGGAGACTTTCTGGCTAGTACTTGGTTTCTTAATCCATCAGAATTTCTCCTTTAAGGACCTGTTTGGATGGCACAGTCTGGTATTTAGGGAGTACTACAAAAATCACTTGGAGCCTGAGCCACAGGAGAGGAAGGGAGGAGTTTGCAGGTCAAGTAAATTTTGGTCTGAGAATTACTTTAGGATCTGAAAGGATTGAGTGCAAGCTGAGGTTAACCTGATATTTTCCTGTTACTGGAAGTAATGCAGTATTTCATAGTGATTATGTAAGTTTGTTATTCTTGTATTTTTTTGAGGTTAATATTTAAGTGTATAATGTTATACTTTGTATATCATGATTTTTGGATAGTAAGTTTACTTTCAAACATAAGATTTTAAAAATATTTGGTGTCTGTAAATCTAAGTATTTAAAACAACGTTTTAGTGATGGACCTGTGTAGAAATATATACCATGCACTTATCTAAATAATTCACATTTTGGGGCAACTTCAGTAATATCAAAGAATGGAAACAGGATGGAAGGGAATCAGAATGGAACTGTGTGTACACAGGGTTCTGTGTGTTCTGGTACCCTGCCTTTGCAATTTTTCTTACCTGAAAGTTTATTAAATGTGCAAATCATCTGCCTTTGAACCAGGTTTATTTTGATAACCTGAGGTGCTGTGAAAATCATCTGCTTTTTAATCAGACTTGTAGCAGTTATTCAAAAAGCCTGGGCGTGTTTAGAAGTGGTATAATGCAGTTGCTTGTGGACTGAAAAAGACAGTTTAAGTGGCAGCCATTTTATGACACGTTAATTCTTACGAATCGAGAGTTTTGAGAAGATGAAAATAAAGCGAATTGGAACCTGAAATACCAAAAGCTGTTCTTCTCCCCCCTCCCTCTTTGAGTTCTCTGGTGCTAAAATAAAGGGCAGCTTGGTAGTTAGCCCTGGCAGCAGCTCTGTGAGCCCCTGGCATCTTGGTGCGGGTCCAGCTCAGTCACAAAATGGCTGTTCCTTTGTGCCGCAGCGCTGACAGACATACTGCATTGCACTGTGTACTCGCCAAACAGCAGGAAGTTGCCGTGCCGAGTTCAAAGGCCGGCCGGCGCAGGCGCCGAGAGCTGATTGGCTGTACGCGCGCCTGGTAACAGCAGGTCAACAGCGGCGGCCTTCGGGCAGGCCCCGCCCCGTGACGTCAGGCGCTTCGCCGCCGAAACAGCGAACGCGGTGACGTTGGGCTGCGTGCGCAGCCTGGTGCTTCCTCTTCGCCTGGCGAGCCATCCGGCTGCGGGGAGGGAAAAGGGAAGGGAGGGGGCATCTAGTTGGGACTTTCCGGTGGCGGCAGCTTCCCGGAACGATTTCACTCTTGGCAGTCCTCTTCGCCTTTCCCTCTAGCGGCACCCTTGGCATGTCTTCTTTTAACCTTTTCCGGGAATGGTTTTCTTTTAGAAGCAGTTTCTACTTTGGGAAACCTTTAGGTAGAAAACCTGTCAGTTTTTACGTTTTTTCTTTCCTGTGTCTTAGCGGATCTTTCTCCCTCTTTTCTGTTCAGTGTGAAGAGATTAGTGAGTTTTAATTTTGCTACCATTGACCAAAACCATTTCACTGTCAAGGAAGCAGTTTTATTTAAATTGAAACGTCTTAACAGGTGTTAGAGCTGTTTAATACATGGCTCATAAACCAAGGGAAGATTATTTGAACTTGTCCCCGTGCATTTTTACTTGGTACCATACATTTTCTGAATTGCCTTTTGATGGAGAAAAACTCAGGTCAGTATGTACAAAATGATTTATTTTTAAGATTAATAACGGGTTAGTTAAGTAGAAAATAGCGTAGAAATTTGTTCTTGTTTAATAACTTAATATTAAGTTAAACTAAAAATAACAATACAGCATTAGGCATCCATAAATATGCAAACGAGTGTCAGAAAACGATTATTTTGAAGTGTTGATAGCATTCGCTACAGAAATTTGACTCCCAAAACTTAACCGCTAATACAATCACTTGACAAAAACTTGAAAAGCATTTCTGATCCCCCATTCTGGAAGTTTTCAGTCCTGTGGTGATGCATGTTGTCTGCCTTGTTTGGAAACCCTTGCAAGGACTTTTGGTTTAAAAATATAGTTTACCAACGATAACCTTATACAGTCACAAGTAATGAATTTAAGCATGAAGGAAAGGCTATGTTAGTGTTTTTCTAATGTACCCAACATGAAGTTTTTTGTCCTCTGCCCCCCCAATTGCAGTATTTTTAGCAGTAACAGGAGTGAAGCAGCATGTGGTTGGGCTGTAGTTGAGAATTTTTTTATAGAGTAAAATATGCTACTTCAAAAGAGATGTAGTCCTTCTGAGTCTAGAGATGTTTACCTGAGCATATCTTACAAGTTTCTGAACGAAGTTTATGAAAGGTAAAATTCACTAATAGTTGGTTTTGTAAATTTATACTTTTGCTTCTTTTGAAAGGATTCTTTGGATAGTTTTTGGAAACTTTAGGTGAAACTGGGTTTTCAGTTTGTTTTACAGACTCACTTATTAAGATTTTGTAAGTGATTTTCTTAATTATATGGTCAGGTAAATTATATATAACATTTAATAGCCTTAGAGAAAATACTTGTAGAGCTTGATTATTAACTGGTGGTTCCAACTTCTTAAAGTGCTTTTCTGATTTTGAGATTAAATAGCTATATTAAAAATTTTCGTATTTGCTAAATGCCCTTAAATTCCTAAAAGTGGGATAGACTTAAGGCATTGGAGTTATGTTCTAGGATCTAAACTATTCTGAAGATGTTTTAACCTAAAATAGATATCATTACTATGTGAGTTAAAATGCATACTGCAGCAATTCATGTATGAGTCAATTAACTGTTTAAAGAACAAGAGTATTAGGAAGATCTTCATTGAGGCTTCTCTGGGTTTTCCTCCCACGTGCAAAATGGAGTAGTGTTTCTATCTACTCTTCCTCTCTCCCTCTTTTCCTTTCTGAAAATCTGCAGTTTCCAGTTGAAAGATTCAGTCATCACAGAAAGGTGGGCAAAGTATTTGATAAAAGGAATTTCAGTTGTAAAAGTTTTAGCTTGAGAGGCGAATCGAAGTTTAGTTGAATTTTACCTGACAGTATTTGAAACTCACAGATTGTAAGAATTAGTGCCCCCACCCACACCCTGTAACAGTGTTCTCACAGTTGTGAGAGATTACCACCTTAGGCCACCTGAGATTTCCAAATACTGGTAATTTCTCCCATAAAATATAGTACAGTACATTATTTTGACATAAAAATTGAGTGACTGTTCTGTATGACTTCTAGTAAATCTTTTTTTTAAGGTCTTTTAGCTTTTTTTTCTGAAAATCTTAGAACTCAGTTGTCTTTCTTGAAGGGGGGTCACTTTAGTAAAGAAGCAGTGTTTTTTAAATCACCTAAATTACTCTGCATACAAATTATTGTATACAGATAGATATTCTGCTGGGTGCTCGCTATTATGGCTGAGTAATTCCCTCTTGCATTTCAGCCTGACTGAGCTTTGAAGTCAAATTTATACCTCAGCAAAACTGCCTATTACTACTTGCTTTGGAACGTTAGTGTTATTAGTATAAAGCCAGAACAACAAAAGCTGACTCCCATCATCAAATGCCAGGGTCTGTTTAGCACAGTGTTGGAGCACTTTGTTTATATGCTTTTCGGACCTTTCCTCCTCAGTCTCTAAACGTGAATGGATAGGGCTGGTAAAAAGGCTACTACTATACTATAGACCTTTGGGTGCAGTTTATGAGGTTGGGGACGGGGGGCGGACAGGCATTGTCTTGGGAAATAAATAATTGAGAACCAAGGTGAATGGAAGCCATCTGTACTACATTTCAAAACAGTTCCAATTTAGCATTTTATTGTTAGCAAGTTTGGTTAAGGCTCACCTTTTTTGGTATTTCAGTAATATCATCTGGACTGTAATTCATAAAAAGTATTTAAATTCCCTTTCCTGGAGAGTCCCCACAGTTTGAGGACTGACTATAAGATCACCCTGATCTTCAGGGGTTGAATGTTGTAGAAGAGCTCTGGGGAAGGCATCACTCTAAGAATAGTCCTAATTTTGTACTTTGGATTCAGTTCTAAGGAGTTATTTTGTCATTTTTGTTTTTAACTGTTCCTTCAGTGCCTGGCAAGAGCTGTGTGTGTCATAGGTAGCAGCGCAGTGTGCATTGTAGTATTGAAAACTTTCCCCCCAGTTTGGGCCAGAGAAGCACACTCATTTTTGGACTTGGCAATATTCTCATTTTTAAAACGTGGCTAATAATCTTCATTGGGTTAATGCAGATTAAATAATACAATGCCTATAAAGTGCTTAACAAAGATCCTGGTACACCGAAAGTGCTCTGTGTGTGTAAACTGTCCATGATATCCCTCCCCATGCTTCATCTTACATTCCTAGCCTCCTGCACTAAGTCCCTCTGTAAGAGCCAGGTGGTCCCCGAGGGCTGTGGCTGGGATCCTGGTCTCCCACAGGTGTCTGCCTGGGCCAATTAGGAGAGCTTAAAAGCTTAAAATGATTTTAGGAGGCAGATCCCTTTGAGTTAATTGAAACTTTGGATGTTTTTTGCAGTCCTCTTAGGATTTTTTTTTCTCCCTGAGAAAGCCAGCATTTTGAAGGTAGCATATGATTCTTTCTGGACTAGAACAGCCTCTTGTGTGAGTCATAGCCCTACTCTTGGCAGTCACTCTGAGCAGACACCACCCCCCCCCCCCCGCCACCCGCCCCTTCTGTAGCAAGTAATTACCACCCTGGTTCACCCTCTGCCTTACTTCCTCAAGCTGTACGGAGTGGATATAGTGACTGCCAGGGTGCAGTGTCGTGTGGATGTAAGTAATAGCAGTAACATTTACAGCCAGTGTTTAATTGGCTGGGGCTGGATTTCGGTAATCCTCCTGCACCATAGCCTGTATATTTGATTTAGCATCATACCTACAGTCTAGTTCATTATGTTGGAGCTTTCGTCTCAGTATTTGTGTGTGTTTTTTTTTCTGCTTCCGTTTTTTTTTTCATGGTTTATGAGTCAGTTGTGTTGAAAAAAACAAAAACAAAACAAAAAAACAGGCCCCAAACAGTCACTTAGGTGAAGGCTCACATCAGCAACCCAAGACCTAATGCCTAACCTAATTACAGTTTCAACTTTCCCTAGGAATGTGACTTTTTAACCAGCCAACCCTGGAATTTCCTAGTCAGCATTAGGAGGCAATCCGCTGATTGAACCCTCTGGTTCTCCTTAGAGTGACCTTGCCTGAAACAATGGATTCCTGACTAATAATTTCCTTTTCCTGTCCCCCTTCCGTCTTTAAAAGCCTTCCACTTTGTACAGTCCTTTGAAGTTCTTCTCTGCTTGCTAGCTGGGATGCTGTTCGGGTCACGAAGTATTCAGTAAAGCTAATTAGATCTTTACATTTTACTTGGTTGAATTTTTATTTAACAATTGAGATCTTTTTTTTCTTATATGAGACATTGAAGAGCTTCTAAAAATAGCATGTCCAGCCTGATCCCTGGGATTGAGTTAAATTTTAGAAGTTCCCCATCATATGTTTTAAATTTGCATGTGTCTCCATGTGTTTCAAATCTGCTGACGGAGCACTTGTTTTTCTGTTCCTTTCTATCCCTTGGTCTTTCCATTACTTGTCTCGTTTTCTCCATTCTCTTTTTAGGGCAGTTTTAACAGCAGCTTTAGTTTGGAGGTCTGGAGGCAGAGAGGGGTGGGGTGATGATAAGGCGAGTTGTATGCTTGATGGAAGAATTTCTGCATTAAGTGTCATGCCAGATCCAACTGTGAGCACACCTTTAAAATGTGTACACTCTTGGAATGTTTTCACCTCAAGTTGCTTTAAATTCTAGTGCTATCTCTTCCTTTTTAGATAACCTCCAAAAGCGTGGATTCTAGAATTAACTTGGAATGCAGTCACTTAAGTCCATTAAGAACTCCATGCAGCTGATGAAGGAACTGTAAAACCAGGGTCTGTATCAGTGGATGTCAGCTACCCCATGGAGTAGTTAGAGGGTGTTTGTCACTGTTGGTGGATTGTGAGCTGTAACTAGCCTAAAAAAAGAAAGAAGAAAGAATGTGAACGTTAGGATATCGCATTTTGTGTAGGTTATTAAGTCCAGCAGTGCCTGTGATGTCGGTAATCTTTGATTTTAGATTTCGTCACGAGAAACTAGCATGCGTGAAACAGCTTATAGAAAAATACCAGAGTGGATTTCCATTTTGTTGAGTGCTGACCCTGTTTCAGGCACTGTTTCAAGAGTTTTTGAAATGTAGATTTTATTTAAAGTGAGGGTTAGTGTAGCCGAAATACTCAGTGACCTCCTTAGGGGTAACTGACTCTCCAAGTTACCTCTCACGGGACACTCTTCCTTTGCAGGTCTGTAGGTGGCCCTGTGTCCCGCTGAGTCCTTTATACCTCTGCAATTCTTCTCCTTCGGTTGACTTGTATGTTTAAAAGGATTTGTAGATACTTCTTAAGTTTGTTTCTGCTGGTTGTGCTTGCAGTTCTGCATTTCAATAATCAAACCAACAGATGAAATGGGTGAGAAATGTTGTAATTGAAAGGAAGTTGATTGCTTTGGGAGGGTTCGGTAACAGTTGTCATGTATAGTACCTGCTCCAAGCCTGGACCTTGCTCTGAGGCCTTGCTTTGTGGGAATTTGGTGATTCTTCACAAGTGTGTGAGGTATGATTATCATCCCGATATTGTAGGTGAGTAAACCGAGGCACAAGGTGGAATAAATGGTAGAGTTCGATTCCAACACAGGGAGTGTGGCTCCAGGAGCACTTAAGCATTTTGTCAGAAGTTGCTGTTAAACTAGGTGGGTAAGAAGAAACTATATAGGAAGTTGAGGAAAATAGTAAAAATCTACAATAATTCTTCATTTGGGTTTTCCTAAGATGGTTCATTTTAAAGGAACCAGAAACTCAACATCAGGGTGCATCGTAGGTGTGAATGATGCCAGAAACGCAATGCTGTTTAGAGGGCCATAATTTTACATCAAAAGATTCAGGTTAATCTTGAATCAAGTAGCCCCTGGAGTGGTTTCCATGGGGTAGTTTGAGGAAAGGTGGGTGGCTGGGAGGGGCGGGTTCTGAAGACCCAAGAACTTTGTCCTTGTGCAGGTTGATTCCCTTTTGTGAAGGTTGGGCTTTGCTTCTCTTTTTGTTTTCTTTTTGTTGTCGTTCTATACTTAGTTTGCAGATAAGCTTTGTATCGGAATTGTTTAAGAATGCTGCAGCACCAGCCCACCCCTCATTTGGTTTTAGAAGTTAAAGTAGTAGTAGGGTAGATGGATAGCCGATTGCCCAAAGCCCTCCAGGTGGTCCGCTGTGAAGCCAGGGTTGGGTCAGTTCTATGTGTGTGTCCTCTAGGGCAGTAGTTCTTGCATGTGTAGTGTGAGTATCTGAGGGAAGTTAGAATTAAATAATGCTTCTGAATCAGCGGTTTTCAACTAGAAACATCCCCTGCCCAGACCCATCCGTGACTTTTGGCAGCTCCTGGAGATGCTCTTGGTTGGGATTCAACTGGTATCTAGTGGGCAGAGGCTATAGGGATGGATGCTGCTAAACATCAGGCAACATACAGGGCGGCACCAAAAAGGATTATCTAGCCCAAAGCGTCATTAATCCTGGGCTTGAGAAACTGGTCTGAGACGTCTAGCAAAGTGCTTGTCACAGTGAACGTTGGTCGTTACTAAGAAAGTTGTGTGCCTTCGCCTCTCCGCATCCAGGGACCCCACTTGCTTTCTGTGACACGGGGCGTGAATGCTGTTTACCACTGAGTGTAGCAGCCAGGTCTTTAAGATCTCTTTTGCAGTTTGGAGTTGGTGTTTTATAAAAGTCTAAAGATTATAGCCTAGAAGTTTATAAGGAAAGACAGGCCTCCAAAGGCTGAAAGGAATTCTTGCTTTCCTTAAAAAGCAAATCCTGTTTACCTCTTTAGTCACTTTTATGAACTTGGCATGTAAAAACAGTGGGATTTTAAGAACATACATCATTCACATGATACATTTTGCATTTTAAACACATAATAGTTTTGAAATTGTCATGTTGATATTTATAGATCTAATTCGTCCCTGGTCTGCTGTAGTTAATTGCATAGTATGACTTTCACGTTTTATTTTTACACTTTCATACATGGACATTTAGATTATTTTCTTTTTTTGATCTTATGAGCAGAGCTCTGAACAATTTAATACTTCCCACCCTCAGCATAAGTTAGATAATTTTAATAGGTTATATATCCATAGATTGAATTGCATCATTCATGTGGATATTTTGAGGTTTATTGTTTAATGTCAAGGTGCTTTCCAGAGCTTCTACTGATTACTTTTTTGATAAGGGTGTATGAGTACTATTTTTCTCTACTTTCTCACTATCATTTAATATAAAGCAGATAAGTGTAAAATAATCTGTTGGAATATACACTTCCCAAATTATCAGTGAGGTTTAATTACCTTTTCATAAGTTTATCGGCCGTTTGTGTTTCTTTTCTGTCCATTTCCTTTGCCCAGTTTTCTATTGTATTTTTAATCGATGTGTAATTCTTCATATATTGTATATATGTTTTGGCTTTTAACCTTGTTTATAATATGACTTAGTCATTAGGGGTGGAGCAGGTCTTAAAGTTATCTTTGCCTTTCCATCTTAAGACAAATAAAAGTGATTGGAAGGAATTGTCCTGTATCAACCTTGGGTGGCTTAATAAACTGGCTTAACTAAAGAGTGTATGCATGACTGGGTGGGACAACAGTACCACCTAAGAGGTTAAATAGTGTGGATTCCATAGTCCAGATTGCGGGGGTGGGGATGATGACATCATTATGCACACTCTTGGGGTAAGCTTTTGTAAAATGAGGATGATTTGTCATCTTTGTTTTAAGGATTGAAAGAACTTTTGCATATGCCTGATACATGAGTGCTCCATAAATATTAGCTGTTACATCATTGGTGGAGCTGAGTCTGGAAGTAAGTTTTATGGGTTTCCAGTGTAGATTGTGTTTTTACTGGATTTTGCTTTCACCATTACCACCAATGATGACAACAACAAAAAACATGCTCTGCCAAGCAGTTCAGCCATTTTGTAAGTTTAGGAAAATAAACAGTATCCAAGTGCTGAAATGGCAGCTCTTGGGCAGAGAACCCACAGGCTTGCTCTTTTAAGGAAGTGATGCTGTGCTGCCCTCTTGTGGCCATTTAGGAAGTACCGATTAAAAAGTTAAAAATGGAACACAATAGCTATTAATGCAGCTTGCTTTCAAAGTCCATTTGTAAGAAATACGTAATCACTTTATCTTGCCAGCTTCAGAAAGTATATTGAAGAGATACCGAATCCTTTTTATCCACAAGTGAAAACAAACAAAACTTTTTCATAAGCATTTATTTTTTTATATTAGAATCTAAAATCCCAATACTGACTTGAAGCCCTTTCATTTATTTTTGCATCGTATTTCCTTTGTATTGATTGTTTAATTAAAGATTATAAAATGTGTCCAACTTAGATCTTGAATAATTTTCAGATACTTATTTTTCATGAGAATTCTGTATTAATGGTGAATAATCCTGAAATTTGGATTTTTAATTGTATTACAACTATTAATGCCATTGGAATTCAGGTAATTTTCATTGTTTAGGTGAAAGTTTAGTACAGGATTCCTCATCCACTAATTAAATTTGATCCTTTTTTTGTCAGTCTTGTGGACTTTCCATATCTACTCTAAGTCAGCATCACAAACTAAAAATTTAGTATTCATAGTGTTTACTATTATAACTAGGTATTAATAGCAAATCTATATAATATTTCAAGAAACATCCTGTCCTATGAGGGAAAAATTAGACTGTCAGTGCCATAAATGTGGAAGTATTCAGTTTTGTTTTTTTTTTTTTTAATTTTCCATTTCAACATTTAGGAACTTGTCCCTCTAGAAAATACCAAATTAATCGAGTTTTCATTAAGGCTTTATAGAAAACACTTTTTCCCGCTGAATATTATAAGTCTGTTAAATCTGGCTTGCTAATTTAAAAAATAATTAAACACTTGGCATTACTCTTGTTTAAATCTTCACCTCATGTGTAGTATTGGGAGTATTTGCATCTCTTGCCTTGAATCTATTAGGAATCATTTTAGATATTAAAAAGATTAATACTACATACTGAACAACTGTGAACTCATCACTTAGTGTCAGTCATAAAACATCACCACTATCATTCTCTGACCCTATCTGCCTCCTTCAACCCCCTATAGGTAAATACAATTGTGAATTTGCTGTTTATCTTTTCTTGAGTTTTTCATAGTTACTATTTTATTTTTTTGAAATTATACAAGTGGTTCGTGGAATCTACTAGTATATTTCAATAACCCATCCAATAGGGCAAACCACTGTTAACAGCTTGGTAATTAAAATGCATTTATGTCATAGGTACTCATAGAGAAACATAGCCATGTTTTTACCTAAAAGGTTTGTATGTATTGTGACATGTCTAGAGGTCACAATTTCTTACGCAAGCAAATATAGAGCTGCACAAGAAGATATATACGAAGATTCATAGTTTTATTGGTTATAGTGAATAATTTGGAAATCTATTCTCAGAAATAATAGAACTATGAGGTGTACCAAGGGTATTTGTAGTTTATTGATTAAGAGGACAATTTAAAAATAATCTAAATGTCCTATTACTAAGGGGACAAGTTAAGTAAAATATAGTGTATTCATACCTACATACATAACCTGATGTGGGTAATGACATTGGATGTTTCTGTTACATCTACAAATGATTACTGCTTTCCACACAAAACGCTAAAAGGATTTCTAGTTGACCAGACTGTCCTAGATCTGTTCAGACTAATGTTGCTTTTTGTGACTTTCTGATTCTTTAAGTTGGTAGTTGAAGATTTTCCATTTTCTTGTTGGAATGTTTTCTATTTCGTGGCAATATATGGACCATGCTGTCATTCTGTGGCAATTAAAATTGGTAGGACTGCCAGTGTAAATCCAGCCTTAATATCTTATCTAGAGTTAAGCATTATGGTAGCCGTTAAAAAACTAAACCATTCGTTTCAAAAGGATTTTGAGAAGATCCCCTATTCTAGCAAAGCCAGTCAGCCCCCTGCCCATTTCCTTTTCTAGCGTACTGGCACAGGAAGCATGAACAACTGCTTAGCTCTCAAGTCTGTTGGGGAGCTCGACAGTTGACAAATTACTTGCATTGGATGGGACAAATAGGAGGCCAAGTTGCATAAATGTTAACAGCTGGAACTTTGGAGTCAGCCACCTAAGCCAGGATGTGTGAAAGAGTGAGGCGAGACCCTGGGAGCCTGCAGGTTGGAGCTCCAGTTGAAATGGGGCTGCCTGTTCTCAGTTCCCAGGGGTGGTAAGTAACCGCCATGGCAGAGGTGCTGCGACAGTATTGTGGAAATGCCTAATAGGCACCGAGTTTGAGATTGGAGAGCACACGGGACTGCTTCCTAGAGAAGGTGATGCCTGATGCATAAGCAGAGATGGGAGGTGAGCGGTACTGGGCGTTACTGTGCCCCACACGCGGGTTAGTACGGATTCAGCAGGTGGGGGTAAGGGGAGGAGTGGTTAAATGAGAAGTCTTGAGAAATAGGCAGAGGCTGGGTTCCATCGGGCATCTGAGATTGAATGTTGTCGCTGACGAGGCGTAGGGTTGTCCAGGAGGAGGTGGGCGGCGTTAGCTCCCTCATCTTTCGGGTGGTCAGCCGCTTTGGCAAGTGGAGCTTCCAGGTCGTCCCTGTTGGCCCTTTCAAGCAGACTGCTCCTTCTCAACCCCTGACAAGGAAATTCTGGAGCTGCCTCTCTACCTTTCTGTCTGTGAGCAGCGGTGGGAGTGAAACTGTTAGTGAATTCCAGCTGGTGCCGTGAACTGTGCAGTGCTGACTTAGTAGTGGGCGCTGGCTGGGAAGAACTTTGTGAGAAGCAGAATCAGCTTGGGTGTGAAATTCTGAAATTTGTGATGTTTGGGTAAAGCTTTGGGATTTATAGAGTGCCACTTTCATAGTTGTCATTTGATGATGTTCTCATGATCCTTCTGATAATGTCGCAGAGGATGGCCGAGGCTCAACCCGTGGGTGCCAGAACCTGCACTTTTTAACTGTGCTATTCAGCCTTCCACTTTTCTCTTGCCTGGTGACCACCTTCTAATTGGTCACAGGTAGAAAATAATAATGACTTCATATGCCTTTAGTTGGCTTTTACTGTGTCAGTAAGTATAATGAGGCCTTGACAGTGGCAAGTCACCATTACGGGGATGCATGACTGGTTTTGGACATGGTGTAACAGGGATAAAATTTATTTTGCGAATCTCTAAGGTTTTGTTACCCCCCGTGGTAAAACACAGTTTGCACTTTACAGCCAGACTTGGGCTGCAGTCCCCGCCTTCCCCCTATCCTCACACTTCTGGTTTTGTCATTGACCAGGTTACTTAAAACATCTCAGTTTTTTCATCTTTCATGTGGGGATAATAAAGCCTAATAGATTTGTTCTGTGGAATAAGCTCAATGATACATATAAAGCACTTAGCTTAATGCCTGGTCCCTATTAGCTGGTTGAAAATCCTTCCTCAGCCTTCTGTCGTTCCTGTTTTGTGGCTTCTTCTGTCACCTGCCTTAGGTTGCTTCTTTGAGGAGTGTTTGGAATATGAGGAAGGGCCAGAGGTGTGTGGTAGGAAGTAGAGGTCAGTATTGGATCAGGCCTTCACCTTAGAGTCAGAACGGTTCTTTTTGTTTATTTCGTCCAGATCTGCCAGATCTGGGACTTAATACAGGAGATTCCCAGGCAAGATCTCTGGTTTGAGGTTAATGTGTGTATTTATATAGCTGCCCAGGCAAATCTGATATGCACCTGTTGTTGAGAACACTGGATAATTGCAACCAGATTGCATTCTTACTTTTTTGGGTAACCCTGCCTTGGTTTTCATTTCTTCTGTGTTGGTTGGTGTTTTAGGTTTGTGTTTTGTTTTGTTTTGTTTTGTTTTGTTTTGTTTTTTTGTCTTGAGGGAAGGAAGCATGATATAAAACAAATAAGACTTAGCGGATTCAGACAGATCTGCCTGGTTTAAAATCCTACTTGTGTTATTTGGGAGAGTTACTTAAGTACCTCTGAGCTTCACGTCTGTTATTTATTTATTTATTTTTATCTGAATGGAGGAGATACTAGTATCTCCCTTCTGAGTTTTTGTAAAGAGCCAATCTATATAAATTAGCCGGTATATGGCATCATGTAAGCACTCGGGGTGGTAGCCAGTAGGACTATTGAGACTGATAGTAATATTATTTGCAATATGAGGATATCAAAGTTAATTTGGAAATTTTGATCTCACATTACCAAAATTACCATCCACTGTCATTTTACTGCTAAGATTTTTAAAAACAGATTTATATGGCAGTTTTTAAATCTTTTAAAATCTTTTCTTTTGAAAAAAAAAAAAGTCACTCAGCATCTGAAGAAGCTTCGGGTTCAGACTCAGGCAGCCAGTCGGAGAGTGAGCAAGGCAGCGATCCAGGAAGTGGACATGGCAGCGAGTCAAATAGCAGTTCTGAGTCTTCAGAGAGTCCGTCGGAATCCGAGAGTGAATCGGCAGGTTCCAAATCCCAGCCAGTCCTTCCAGAAGCCAAAGAGAAGCCAGCCTCTAAGAAGGAGCGGATAGCCGACGTGAAGAAGGTATCGCCTATGTTGTCCAGTACAAGTGGGCCGCTGGCTGGGGTCAGGTGACAGATCTCTATTCCCTAGGCAGACTCATTAATGTGTCTTGATAGGGAAAACTACAGTTACCTTTCCAAATATACTCTCTCTGGATATGAATGGGGGCTGCTTCCCCCCTGCTAATTAATATAGTAGATATAGGTTCTAACGAAAATAATTATATGTGCCATCAAATTTTAGGGCAAAAGGACATTTCTATAGGTTTGGTTTTTAACATTTTTTAAAAAGGTGGTTAATTTTTTATGTAATACTGTATAAAACCAGAGAGAATCATTGACAGATGATTGTAAAATGCAGTTGTAAAGCTTAGTGTTGGATAATCACAATTTAAGAATAAGGGTAGTTTTTGTGATTAGAAGAATGGAAGAGAAGTACTTTTCACAGAGAAAAAGTTAATCCGTGCCTAGGCATGTAGGTATTCTTTGCCTAATAACCTCTTCCAGCCAAGTGTGCAAAACATCAAAAATGAAGTCGCATAGCATTTTTCTCATTGATGCCCAAACTTTGGGATGCATTCCTTTTGGAAAAAATTACTGACTTCTAATCATAAGAATACAGCTGATCTTTTAAAACCCCATTTTGAGAGAATTATGTTTTGATCACTGAAAATACAAAATATTGCTTTCAGAAATTTAATAATGTCTAATGAAACTAAAAACTTCATGCTAAATCAGTTTTTATCCTAAGATGCAAACCTACATTCGCGAGCTCAGGTTTTCATAGGAGTGCAAACAGTTTTAAATTACCTGCAAGCTCTGTAGAATAGTTTCAAGAAACATGAAATTAAAGAACAAAGAAAAAAGCAAAACTGGTTTTGACTCTTGAGGCGGAATTGGGGTGAACTACGCTAAATTAGGTTCTTCTGTTCCCAGCGTAACTATTTCTTGTTAAGTGACCCTCAGGAGCCAGTGGGAGGTTGGGCACTGTGATGGTAGAATTGGGGCTGGGAAAGTGCGAGGTGTCCTTGCCAGTCAGCGCATCACCAGTGCAGTGACCTTCAGACACTCAAGTGCTGTGACTCGTCATTCAGAAGGCCCCTGCATGTGAGGAAAACAAACCAACATCAAAGACCATGCATGCAGAACTTCTTGCTTACAGGTCTTGCTCTGAGTGTCTTTGAACTCAGAGGCGGACCACCCAGACTTGCGGTGGAGGCCTTGGCTTGGCAATTTTCACAGCCTGATGTCTAGGCCTGGTTTCCTGTGCACTCTAGATCAGGCGCTTTTTCCAGAAGACCACGACACATGTTTGAATGAAATGTAATGGACAGATCAGTCTGGCTACAGCTTTTTGTCTGTACGTACGGTGTGGATAGTTTCTTGTAGAGCTTAAAGGAAACCATAGGATTCACAATTGTTAACTTCAAGACCGTACGTATTTAATTTCATTTAAAAAGGTAAAGGGAAATCGTTATAATTTCAAGATATAAGTACAGCATCAGGCAGTAATATTAAAATATACTTTTAAAGTTAAGGTGATCAGTTCTAAAAAGTTTAAAAAAATTAACACTTGGATGGACAAAACAGCCAGTTAGAAAGACTGGATTGTGACTTTAATGATTTTTATTCCAAAAAAGGAGACTTCTCAAGAGGGCTTCGTTTTCTGTCCCTTTCACTCGGTATCTTTCTCATTGAAGAGTTGAATTCCATATCAAAAGGACAGATAGGAACGCAAGGTGATCTCAGGCTGTCTGCCTTACAGCATGTGCTGTAATGAAGTTCCAGCAGCGGAACGTGAATGCCTGATATTTAAATGATAAAACTAATTCATATAGTGTCACTTAAATATTGTAGCCACCCCTGTTAGTAAAAGCTCTCTACGTACCTGTGCTGGATAATGTTCATAGCTTTAGCAGAAGTTCAAAAAGGGCAGGGGCGGAGGTGGCAGATGGGGTTAGAGTAAAGCTCTTTGTCCCCTTTCTCTGCCAGGGTTCAGTGTTCTGCATTTGCTTCCCCTTTGGCCAAGATTCTTACCACTTGGTTATTTCTGACTCCTTTCATTTGGACCTTTTGTCTTCTGACTCTGAGATCATTCTCAGGTCATTATGGATTTTTCACCTTCGTAAACTGAAGACACTGGATTACACGATTGCAGTGGATTCTAGTTCTAAAATGCTTATTTCCTTGAATATCTCGCTAGTTTTCTTTGGAGACCTTGTTTTCCTATAGCTTCTGTAGCTTTTTTTTTTTTTTTTTTTTTTAAAGGCACTGTTGCGTGTCCTCCCTTGGCTTAGTGACATCGTTTTTTTCTGGGTCACCTTTCATCAGTTTTGTCTTTTCGGGGTACACTTTCCACACATGTATTTCAGCCAGCGGCTTCCCCTCTTTCCAAATATTTTCACGACATAAGCTGTCGCCTGCATTTTGATGATAAACCCACCTTTCTAATCTTAGCTGTCAGGCATCTCTTCTACATATTTAATTCCTGTTAAACATTTACACTTCCGTGTTCCACGATTTGTTCAAGTTAATTTTGCCTATATGTAACTGATTTTATTAAAAGAATACACAGTATACTTAGCAGCAGTTAGATGTGGGAAAGAGAGTGAGATTGGGGGTTAGACTCTAATCATTAGAGATTGTGGAAAGGGACCTTGTACATCTTTTCTGTAGATATGTTGATTTGAATCTTTATAAGATAGTGTTACTGTGTTGTGAGAAAAATTTTTAACTAGTTCCTCCTTTAAATTTTATTTTTTTATCACAAGTTAGGATGGTTCCTAAAAATAAAAAAGCAAAAGGTAAATTACTGCCAGAAAATAAAATCACATGTGCTAGAGAAATAGCAGTGGTTCTCATTCTGAGAACTTCTAGCCAAATGTTAGACATACCTAATTTGCATGTATCTGGCATTTACATGTGCTGAGAAATTTAAAGAAATATACAAATGTCCTGATTCTTATTTAATTACATGTGGTGGGGCCCTGCTTATTTTTTATTTCTTGGATGGGTCAATATAAGTGAAGTATTAGGTACTTAAAGTTCATCAGTAAATGCTTTGTCTTTAATGGAAACAATTCTTTTTGCCTTATTCAACTGTAAGTTTATATTTTAATGATGGGTAAGCAGTATAATGTATAGTCTAATAGCCATCAGTAATGTAGAGGCATTGTTAAACTTTAACATGTTTTAGGATAATATACGTTATTATTCTTTTTAAAGATAATACCTTATTGTAGTCTCATAAACAAAACTAACAAAACAATCCTTTTGATATTTAGTTATGTGAATTCTCTTAACACATATGTTCCAGAAATGAAAATAGTAGATGGAGGTCAAGAAAAAAGATTGATGCATGGTCTGTTAATTTTACAGATGTGGGAAGAATACCCTGATGTTTATGGGGTTAGGCGGTCAAACCGAAGCAGACAAGAACCGTCACGATTTAATATTAAGGAGGAGGTAAGAAAAACAGACTATTAAAGGCGACACATTTAAACTCTATCTTACCTCATCCTTTCCGGCTCTGGTGTGTGTTACCATTAAGAAGACTGAGCTTCAGGCCATGGGAGTTGAGTGACTACTGTGAGCTTATGGCACATGTTTCAGTAGAGTGTCAGAGTATAACAGAACTGGCCTCATTTTTTTTTTTTAAACGTTTCTCATAGTGAAATTGATTGTATGAAGAAGTTTTTAAATATCTAATTTCTCAATCTGCTTGATTTTGTCAAATGAGTAACTTGCCTGGTAAATGTAACCATATAAGTAGTTTCAGATTTATTTCTGAGAAAGGAAGGAGAATTTGCTTGACATCTTAATGTATTTTATTTTATCTGATTTCTTTAAATTTGGTTTCCTGGCTTATTTTTAGTATACAGTATAAAATGTTTCATGCATACTCTGATCTAATTGAGAGATTGAATACAGAGGTGATTTTAAAATTAGTATCATTTCCTGGGTTCTGTTGTTTTTGTAGAATCAAACTTTTCTCACCTTTTTGTTTATGTGATATTTATGTGTATTCTTACCGCTATATTAGATTTATAGACTGCATTCTGGAGAGATGCTTTTTTGTCTCTCAGTGAAATGTCCCCTGTCTGCATTTTAGGAGGACTTTCCTTTTCTTAACAATACATTATCCTGCTGATAAAAGCTTTATATTAATGGTCATAGGTTAGCGAGTTGAGAGTGGGTTTTAGTAAATGTACTTTAAAAGGCCAGTTGACCATAACATGCACATTGCATTTATGGTGTTTCGTTTTGAGTGACCTCTGAGCTGGTTTGCCCTGGTTGGCCTTTTCCATAGCATCTAGGACCAGGTTACTGATCAGTGTGTTAGAATCAGTCACATAGTCATGCAAATCTTTTTCTTTTCTCTTTTGTACAAAAACTAACATGTTGTGGGCCAGAAGACTAAGAGTGATCAGACTGGTTTGCCATTTTGCTTAATTTTGGGGAGAAAGAGCTGTTCTGGTGCCTTTCTTGGCCTAGCGGTGTTGGCGGAGCATGTTCGGCTCGTGATTGAACACGCTCTTTAACGAGTCTAAACTGAAATAGAACCGTAGCCACTGCCTCTGGTGGCACACTAACCGCCGTGGCATTTCCATAGGATATTCTGCATCTGCAGGATCCAGTATGGTGACCACTAGATAAGTGGCTTTTCAAATAAAAATGGAGTGAAATGGAAAGTCCCATTCCTTAGTCACACTAGCCACACTTCAAGGGCCGCTGGCTGCGATATTGGACATTGTGCATACAAACCGTTTCCATCATCCCAGAAAATTTTATGGGACTGTGCTCTTCTAGAAGTTGAGTGGAGGGAAATAGTTCCTGGCGTTAGCGATAAGGCGGTAATGACAGAAGTTAATCTTCAAAGCAAAGGAAGGGTGAGCACCACGAAACATATGCGTAGGTTTCTGTGTAAAAGCTCATGTGGAATAATGTATTGAGTGGATTGTTGAACCAGGGGGCGGTGGTGTCCCTAAGAACTGTGAATTAAAGTCTGTGATCATTTCTCCCCCTTACACACTGAAGGCAAGTAGCGGGTCTGACAGTGGGAGCCCAAAAAGAAGAGGCCAGAGGCAACTGAAAAAACAGTAAGTCTTTCATGGGGAAACTGCAGCCGAGTGGTGCGCGGCGCATGTCGGCATCTCTGGGACCACTGTCACTGTCGTTAGCCTGCCCCGGTCCCAGAGGCTGCTCTGTCTGGGGTCACCTTGGGTCACTGTCCAGCTTGATCTGCAGCATTGGAAGCCCAGGCTGGTCAGTTTTACACATGTAAGTATTTCACACGTGCTTGGGCTCCTCCTTGGGGGCAAACCCCAGCTTCTTCCATCTGGTTACCCCCAAATGAGCTCAGTTATTGTTTTGTGCACAAATACCAAATATATAGGTATTTGGTATTCTATTCTGATGACGCAAGGAACGAATTTTTTATTTCCATTTGTCTTTTGTGTCGGCATGGCAGAATTGGACACTTGTCTTAGGGTGAAATTTTACATTGTCATTTCCGTTAATTTAAATATTGCAATTCATAGACAGTTTTAATCATTGGGCTTAATGTGAACTTTATAACAGATTGTATAGTTCTTATTTAAAAAATTGGAAAAGTATGTGATTTTTTTTGTTTGGTTTTCGGAGAAAGAAATCTTTTTGGAAGGGACGTGGATCCCTCTGACAGTCTGGATTCCACAGCCCGTTTCTTCAGAAAAATGTAAATATTCAAACCTTTGCACACAAATTTAGGGGATTTCATGATAAACAGTTGTCTGTGGCCCTTAGTAACAGCAGCAGTTGTGTATCCTCTATTACAAAATGTTAGTAATTAATCTTAAATACGTTTTTGGCCTAAGGCTAAGTAATTTGGGTTTTTAAAATCCATTTTCTCATGTCCACAATGGAGTAACGCTTATTCTACTGACCTAACAGAGTTATTAGAAAGTGTGCTGAGTCAGGTGTTTAATATTGCTTTGCTTAGAGCACATAAAATTTTCATTTGCGTTCTAAATATTTAGTTACAGTTGGAGAAATAGTAACTGCAGGCAAGCCTGCATTTCTCAATATCTCAGAAGGTGATGGTTCTGCCCCAGTCAGATGGCCTGCTTGGGAGAGTGTGTTCTCAGTGTACCGGTCTAAATGGCCGTCTGGGGTCCCTTGGGGAGTCCAGGAATGTACTCTGCCCTCCACCGTCTGCCTGTGTTCAGCCAGTCTCTTGACTGGGACCCAGGTGGGGCTGTGCCTGAAACCCATGACTTCCCATTCTAACGACCGTACCCTGGTGTGCGGAAGCCCACATGTTTCCAGCTGTGTATCGCTCCTCAGTCTTTACTCATTTTCCCTCCTGTCAATCCTAAGAGCTCTCCAGAGTTGGCAGCTCTCAGAGGTCTTCCCAGGGCAGAACCTTCGAGTCCCTCCCCTGTGTTTGGGGGGAGTGTGTTGTCTGTAGTGTTGCCTCCCTTCCCAGGGGTTCTTCTGCCACAGTCGAGGTGGTCCTCTTAGCCCTGTTGCCTGGGGCTCCAGGCCAGCTTCACATCTTGCCGTCCTCTGGGCAGCTGGTGAGGGCCTGGCTCCTGGAGAGCTCTCCTGGGTCATTTTAATTAGTAAGATGACTTGGAGGAAACCCTACAGCTGCCAAGACTCAGGTGGCAGGGCCCAGTGCCAACGGCACCCTCTGTGATCTGTATGGGTGTAACACAGCTGGTGTGTGGCCCGTGGGGTTCAGGGTTGAGTCTCACTCAGAGGGCGGGGAATTCTGAAATATGCTTTCCTGAAACCCCACAGGTTGTACTAGATTTTGAAATTTTTAAAAAGCAGCTTTTGGGGAATTAATTGCAAACTTGAGAGGAGTTGTGAGAATAGAAGTAGTACAAAGAAAGCCTGGCACTTTACCTGGCCTGCCCCCTGCTTACCATTGGGGCCCATTTGCTTTGTTGTCATGGGTGTTGTCTTTATGTGTGTGCACATACAGTATTTCTCTTGAACCATTTAAGACAGCATTCGTACGTTCATACATCATGGCCTTTTACCCTTAAACACGTAAGTGTGTATATCCTAAGAATCGTGTTCTCTTTCATAAGCACAGTACAGGTTTAACAAACAGATTTAGCATTGCCGAAACACTTCTTCATATTCCCGTTGTCGTCACTTGACTCAGTAATGTCTTTTAGTATATTTTTCTGCCTCCACTACAAGCTCCAGTTTAGGTTTAGGTATTGTATTAGTTGTCAGGTTTCTTTAATCTCTAGAGCTTTTTCAGAGGTTTTCTTTGCGTGTTTGACATTGACATTTTTGAAGAATACAGTCTTAGAAGGAGCTCACTCCCCTGAATCATGTTAATTAGCATTTTAAAACCTTAGAATTTACACGGCATAATGTTCCTGCACCATGGGGAAGTAATCTTGTAACTGGTCACTCTTTTCACCTCATCCCTCCAACACAGCGACTTAATATTGCTGATCCTGACTTACTTTTTTTATCCTGCTGTTGAAAATTGTAAAGCAAAATTTAAAATAATTCAGCCAATTTCAAATACACATACATGCAAAATCAGTTAGACCCATTAAGCCTCTGATTGTTCAGCTCCTCTCAGAATGTGTAAGCCCGGCCGCAGTTTTTCCTGATTCCTTGGTTTTCAGGGGGTTGGGGTGAGCGTAGCAGGGCAGGGGGTGTGATGCGTTGCCTAACTTGTTCCCACGGGGCTTTAGTTTCCTCCTCTAGGAAGAGGCCTTCGGACCAGTAGATCTTCTGAGTGTTTGTACATTTTGGAAGAGTCTTAAGTCCTCCTGGTTGTTCATGAGTCTGTAAATCTGCAATCGTAGGAAATTCTAGGACTGCCCTGATTGAGAGACTCAATTTCTGGCGGAGTTATGTAAATTACAACTAATACCTGACTGAGGCTCTTTCTCTTCTGATCATCTGTCCCTTAAGTCTTGATCGTTCACGTTCTTCCAAGCCTGTTTCCTGTGAAACCACTTCTCTCCATTGTGACTGAGTGAACACTTTCTGAAGGGTCAGCTGTTCTGCACTTGGTCCAAGAGAGACTGTAGCCTCATGTGCCAGTCTCCCAGCTGCTGGAGATATTTTTTCTTTCCTGCTCGCCGTCACTTTCTGTTCCTTGGATTCGTCAGCAAGCATTTATTATACTAGGCTCTGGGGAAGGGGCATAAGACACGTACCCAGAGTGTAGTTAGATAGAAGGTCTTTGTTTTAGAGAGACTGAAGGATGCTAGACAATGCTAAGAGACCTTAGTGTCTCACCCGTTTGCTTCCAAAAGCACCCTGCCTGTCTGATGACTGATAGGGCTCATATTTTAATTATTACTTTATTTAACAAAGGAGTATCTCTCTTTGCCTGACTAGAGCTAAGTAAGCTCTAATAGGAGTCAGCTACTGTTAGGGAAATTGATCTGAAACATACAGTGCTAGTAGAACCTAAGTAATGTGCATAAAAGTGCTCCTCTGCCTTTTCAAGGAAGGCTTGAATTGTTTTCCCCTGAAATCTACACTGATTCAGGTGTAGGGTGGTTTCTTCACCTTTATTTAAGGAAGGTTCTTGGCAATCAGCAGATCAGCTACCTTCTTGCAACAAGCTTCTGCTATCATTTTGACATATTCTTCCTTGAAGACTATTGATTGGACTTTGCAATACTGGAACAGTTGTCTTTAGCGTAACCTCATTTCCTGTACACAGGCCAAGAGGCACAGTGGCAATTCTTTTGTGTACTAAGAAATTAGAAACCCTAGGTACTTGCCTGTAAATTCCCTGCCCCCAAACATTTCATGCTTGGTAGCTGTTCTGTGTCCCTTCCTTCTTCTCTGCAGGTGAGAAATGAGCTGAGTCCCTGTGATATCTTGTTTGGGTTTCAAATAAACTTGAGAAAACTAGAGTAGTAGAACTCCCATAGCGTATGGCTCTTTCAAGCCTTCTAAGACTCAAGGAGCAAAGGAGCATCTAACAGTTATTAAAAACTACACCATTAGCTGAGCAAATAATTTAGTAGGTGGTGCATTTTTATTGAAAAATAACTTAGGGACTATTTTTTCAAATGTATTCTAAAGATGCTAAAATATCTGTTATAGTAGTTGTCAAGTCTCTAATAAGGTTCACCATCATCTGTGAATTTGTTAAAATTTTAGGTCTCACATTAGACTTACTAAATGAGAAACTATGGCTGTGGCTCAGAAATCTGTTTGAAGCGCTTTAAGTGGTTCTGATCCATGCTAATATTTGAGAACCACTGATAGAGTATATATTATGGCTTTAATCTGGTCAATGATAGTAGTAAAATCAGAATAGAATATGAGAGATTTGACAGCATTTTTTTCCAGAACCAGTAGTTTAAAACATACATCCTTCGTTTCAATTTTCAGTTATTTTTGTTACCACAGATGAAATAGGAAAAGGTATTAACATAGTCCAGGGAAAGACACAACCAAAATTTAGGTGGAATAAATTTAGAATAAATCTCTCGTAGCATAATACCTAAAATGTACCTGTTCTGCCTTTTGGGTAATTAGTTCAAAATTCATGGTAAACAACCCGGAAGAATTCATGTGGGAAAAATCTATTTTGTTTTGCTTTCGATCACAGAGAAAAATGGAAACGGGAGCCCTCAGAAGATGAGCAGGAACAAGGAACCAGTGCAGAGAGTGAACCAGAGCAAAAGAAAGTGAAAGCCAGAAGACCTGTCCCCAGAAGGTGCAGTGTCTGCTCAGACATCTCTGCTGCCGGTCGAGCTTAATTTGTGTTAGATCAAAATGATGCCGTGCTCGCATGAGAGCCTTAATTGACGGGACACAGTGTGTTGTGATCTGGGTTTTGAACGTCTGTGGTTCACTTCTTGCCAGCCTACATCTTTTTTTAGCTGATGATTGGATGACGGGGCTGCTGATACTGATTGTGGGTGTTTGCATGGTATGTAGCTCAGAGTGACTCTTACTGTCTCTTGGTCCACAGTGGATTAGTTATGAGGGAAGAATGTATTCTCTTTAAAAAAAAAAAGCTTCCTGTGTATTTGACTTGAGTATAGGTTCTTTTGGGGGAACTAATTCTTAAGTTTAATACACTGTCTGGTTGAAAAGCATCACCATGTTCAGATAATCTGTATGACGTGAAGCAGAGAATCGGTGCAGGGAAGGAAGGAGTCGAGGAGGCAGGAAACTGGTAATTTTTGATCAGACGGATGGTAACATAAGGTACGATGATGGGGAAGGAAGGCCTAAGGCAGAGGTGCCCAGGGAAATTTACCTCCTTGCAGTATTGCTTAGGATGTTGCCTTGGGGCCAGATCCCACTCACCACCAGTTTTGTGTGGTCTGCCAGCTTTTATAGATGAACATCTATAGTTTGATGAGAGGGTACACTAAATTTGAATCCCAGTCAAGTGAAATGTTATCCTTTCGAAAAGAATGCTGTTCTTTTCATTAGTAGATATGTATCACAAAAAAATACACTCAGTGGTTATTTTATTTTGAATTTTGTCAAAATGTATGAAAATTTATTTTTTGTTATGTAAGTAACTATGTAGTAAGCCTCAATTTTGCCTTTTGTCTGGGAAAGCCAGAAATATTTTCCTTCTGGCCATTTTCAGCAAACATTTGCCTACCCCTGGCTTAGGGCATTGTACCTATCTCCCGCCCACACCCAGGGAAACCCATCTCCTGAGTTTCATCTCCTTTCATCTGATTTTAAGCTCTCAGGGCTGGAATGCCACTCCAGTGCTGTATTCTAGATTTTACCTATAATTTATTGAATCCTTGATCATCTATCTTTGTAGCATCAGTTATAGCAGGTACAAGAGAAACATGGTTGTGAGTGTCCACCTCCCATTTTCCCCTTTTACCTTTCAAAACACCGGTACAGTGTCAGGGCTTTCCGCATCAGAGCTCCTGGACTGTGACCCTCAGTCCTGGCTGTGCGTGGGAGTCCCCAGAGGGGCCGTGTCCTCAGTCCGTTCTGTTGGTTTGTGGCAGGGCACAGTCTCAGGTCTTCTTCCAGGTACCTTTTATGCACAGTAAGAAAACGGTATGTGTGGTTAAGGCTTGTGCTTCCTCCCTTGAACAGATGATAGCATTCAATGGATCTTTCTGTACATTTTTCTTTAATTATCTTATAAATCTTTCCATGTCAGTATATGGAAAGCTTCCCCCCTTTTTTTATGGCTCCATAGTATTGTCTAGTTCACAGTTAATGAACATTTAGTTTTTCTACTCTTTCATTATTAATCTTTTGTTAGTACAAATAATTACAGTGAATACCTTAGTATTCCTCAACTGGTGTAAGATCAGTTCTCTGAAGTAAAATTGTTGTATTTGCAAGTTTGATAGATATTTCCAGATTGCTCACCACAGGGATGCTGTCAGTTAGCATGCCACATGTGCACTTTTATGTCAGGCGAGCCTGAGGAACTGCTGAGAACTGTTGCCTCAGAACTGTCTCTCCTAGAAATATCTGAGGATTATCGGCATTAGAATCACTTTCATGTTGAAAATGCAGAATTCGAGTGAATTAGAATCTCAGGGAACAGGATCTAGGAATACACCTTTCTGCCATCTTCCTGATTAAACTACGTATGCATGTACCTCTTCTCTGGGAAATAGTTACATAGATTAGAAGTTGACACGAAATGACAGAGGAGAAACCGCCATTTTTTTCTCTTCTCATTTTAGAACAGTGCCCAAACCTCGTGTTAAAAAGCAGCCTAAAACTCAGCGTGGGAAGAAAAAAAAGCAAGAGTCTTCCGATGATGACGATGAAGATGAAGAAGCCCCCAAGAGGCAGACTCGCCGCAGAGCGGCTAAAAACGTTAGGTGGGTGGAGCCCCAGAAGTTTTTCGTTAGTGTGAGGGTGATGGTGTGGTTGGTTAGGACTTGGTTCTCAGTCCAGGATTATGCATCTGATAGGCAAAAAAGATGACCGTTGTCCTGAGGTGGTATCTGGAAATCTGGTCTGCGTTCTTGCAAAAAAGAGTAGCGTTGCCAAGGGGAATATGGAAAGAGCGGCAATAGCTTATTTCAAGCCTTCATTCTTTTTAAGAGAGCTGCTTCAAGTTCATGTCCTGTCGTGGTAGCTTAGTGATGTTATTTTCATAACATTTTTTAAGAGGGACGTCAGGTTGTATTCTTCTGAATCGCTCTCTGAATCAGATAAATTCTTAAGTCTAGCTTATATGTTGATATTTGGGTATAATTCATTAAACTTACTGATAGCATATGAAGCATTACTAGAAAATGAAATAAAGGCATATAGGTACATGCAAGCATTAATATTTTACTTTATGTGCATCAAAGGGCATGTAATTTTCTTCTAGAAGACATACAGGCTTCTTTTGGTCTACTTAGAGATGGTGAAACTGAGTCCTGGAGATATTAATAACCGGTCCAGTGAATAATTCCAAAGCTCAGACTGGGCTTTGAGTAAGCTGATGTAGAGATAGCGCCTTTTCCTCCTATAAATGTACTATATCGAGAAGTGTGTTTTCCTCGTGTGACTCCCAAACCATTTGTCATAAATACATGGTGGAAGGTTACATTTGAATATTTTACTACTAGGGAGATGTGTTTATTGAAGTTCTCAGTAGTTTGAAAATACTTAAATTTCATATTCATGTTATTGGAAGACAAAATAATACAGGGTTGAAACATTTAGTCTTGGAAATATTGCTTCTCTTTTGCATAATAGTAGCAACTTTTTAAATTCATTATGCATTTTCTTTCTTTGTAGTTGTTTTCTTATTTATATAGTAATGACCTGACTAAAAAGCAAAAACACAGGTGTGTCCTTGTAGTTTTCTATATCCTTACACAAATCATTATAAATATAGTCTGTTTTTATTTTGAATTATGAGTTAGCCTTCCATCCATTTTCTGCGAACATGTATTAATAATACATTGAGTAGAAAAAACGAACTTCAGGCCAACTTTAGATGTGCCTGGTCTGTAAGACAGCATGTGGGAGCCAACAGGGTATGTGGTTCGTTATTCTGGTGATGTGATGGATGGCACCACCGAGTTCTGAAAAGATAGTTTCTCACCGATTTAACCTCGTTTCTCGCACAGTTATAAAGAAGATGATGACTTCGAGACTGACTCGGATGACCTCATTGAAATGACTGGGGAAGGAGCTGATGAGCAGCAGGATAACAGTGAAACCATCGAAAAGGTCTTAGATTCGAGGCTCGGGAAGAAAGGAGGTGTGTGTCTTTGGGGAGCAAATTACTACTTATGTCTGCCCAGTAAGGCCTACATTTTATGTGTTTTAACTCTGAAATGATGAATTTCAGTTCATGCTCATATTTGTTGTGAAAGCTGGATGTTTTCTGACCCAGTCCTCATGTTTCAGAGCTGAAAATGCAGGGATGTGTTTAATACGTCTTTGAGATTTCAAAATTAAACTAGTAAAGTCGTGTTAGTATCTTAAAAAGCTGCACTGTAGCAGAGATTCTTGCTTATTGACATTAAACGAATAAACCTTTAGCTGATTGTTTCTCATTCTCTTTGTGAAAAGTATGAAGCTGGTTAAATACCTATTGAGCAATAATGAATAGTTTTTTGTGTTTAAATTGAGCTATCTCATAACTCAGCTTCTTTAATCTTTCCATGGAGGAGAGATAGTGAAATAACACGTAATTCCTTTTTCTTTGTCTCCTTTTTTCAGCCACCCTTTCTTGAGGTTGAGAGTTAACAGCCCTTTAGTGGATTGGCAATTTTGACGGGGGGGGGGGGGTTTTATTTTCTCACCTTATTTTTAATATTCCTGGAGGGATGGCTTCGTTTTCTGTGTTAGTAGGGATCAAAACAAAAGGATATTGCTGTTCCATTTTTATTGTGTTTGGACACAAAGATTTCTTTGATTTCACTAGTAAATTTTGGAATACATTTTAAAGAGTAAAAATTGGGTTTGCATTTTGAAAATACTTGAAATTATCAATCTTGTGTATTCTGTATTGTTCGTGGATTTCTGCTACTTTCAAGTTAAAGGATTTTGGTGCTTTATCTAAAAGGAGATTCTTTAGACAGTTTATACTTAGGAAACTCTTCATTGTCTGGTTTGATATACTTTTTAAAGTTTATTAAATACTGAACCCTTTTGTAGCCACTGGAGCTTCTACTACTGTATATGCGATCGAAGCTAATGGAGACCCCAGTGGTGACTTTGACTCTGAAAAGGATGAAGGTGAAGTGCAGTACCTCATCAAGTGGAAGGGTTGGTCTTACATCCACAGCACTTGGGAGAGTGAAGAATCCTTACAGCAACAGAAAGTGAAGGGCCTGAAAAAACTCGAGAACTTCAAGAAGAAAGAGGACGAAATTAAGCAATGGTACATTTTCCATCATGGATTAAAAAAATATATGTATACAGCCCGAGGGTAGGGAGGTCCAACCCTAGACACACACCTTCTGTGTGAGGAGATCAGGTTATTGTGTCGTGAATAGGGACAGATGGGTTCTAATTCCTTTTCAGTCACTGTGCAAAATGTGCCACTTCACTGAATCACATAGTTTTCCTTTCCATCAAAAAAGAAAATATGTATGTGCAAGACGGATAGGTTGAAAAGCATAGAAATTTAAAATTCTCACAAGTGTAGTAATAGCTAATTTGAAGTTGCTACTATTGTCCTTTTATAGAGGTTTGTTGTTGATTATTTTTCCAAAAAAGCCACATTTTAATCACGCTAAAGCACGCGCGCGCGTGTGTGTGTGTATGTGTGTGTATAAAAGACATGTTCTCTTTTAAATCTGGAAGTCAGTTTTATTGTCATGGTCTGTTTAGATATATGAGTTTGTCACACAGAACAGTTACTTTTTAGATTTTTTTTAATAGGCCACATGAGCAAGGAGAGCAGCTGGTGTCGTGAGTCCAAGGATGCCAGTGTCAGTGTTTCCTGAAAGTGCATGTTTTTGTAAAATCTCTGATTACTTGTAAAGGGTTACTAACGGGACAGGTAGAAGAACAGACATGATTCCTTTCCTGCCTCTGACTTTGCTCTGATGGACGTGTATGAACCTCCAAACGTGATGAGTATGTACTTCTCTCTTCTCTACAGGTTAGGGAAAGTTTCTCCTGAAGATGTGGAATATTTCAACTGCCAACAAGAGCTGGCCTCGGAGTTGAACAAACAGTATCAGATCGTAGAAAGAGTAATAGGTGAGTACGTGGACACTTACTTTAGTGGTATCTGAGCTCCAGGAATAATGGCTTTGCTTTTGGGAGTGATGTAAATTAAAAAGTTCGTTTTATAGGTTTACTTTCTGAGAATAGACAGATGTCTAGATTTATTTTGAAGGAAAGTCTAATGAGGTTTTCTGGTAAATTTGGTTGTGGGGGAGTGAGAGAAAGAGGTGTCAAGGATGGTGCCAAGGCTTTTGACCTGAGGAAATAGGAGAATAAATAAATATACCATTTATGGAGGTAGAAAGTGTGAAAGAAGAGCTGATTTTCAGAGCAGAAACGAGATTTAGTCTGATACACTTTTTAGCCATGTAGCTGGAGAATGTCATGGAGGTGGCAGCATACGTGAGTCTGGCCATTTAGAACTTTTATTCTGAGTTGGAGATTTAAAATTGGCAATTCATCAATAAGCAGGAAGTATCTAAAGCCTAAGATTCAATGAGATCATCAGAAATAACATACATGGTGAGAGTAGGAAATCTGAGAGCATTCTAGCTTCTGGAAATCAGAAATCAGTAAAGGAGACTGAGAAAAGACGGTGAGATCCGGGAGCTGAGAGAGCGGTGTTCTGAAAGGCAGGTGATTCACGTGGCCCGGGACAGAAAAGTGCTGCTGGTCAGATTGGTGAGGACTTGGGACTTGATCCTTGAATCTCTGTGACATTGAAGATGGATCATGGCATGGTGGGGTTGCAGGCCTGGTTGGGGCAGCTTCAAGAGGGAATGGGGGGGAACTGTGAGTAAAAACAGCACTGCTGGCGAGTTTTGTTGTGGAAATGGGGTGATCACTAGACAGGGCTGTGAGAACAAGGCCGTTTCTTCTTTTCTTTTTAAGATGCGAGGTAGTAGAGTGAATAATCTTATTCACAGGACCTCAGGTGTCACTATTCTTGGTTATGGTGATAACTGATCCATTTTGTCTTTCATTTGTGTAGCTATGAAGACAAGCAAATCTACACTGGGTCAAACAGATTTTCCAGGTAAGCAAGAGATCTTCTTTGTAAATGTTGAGCATTTAAGAACAGTTTGTGTTTTGTAGAATATTTACAATTTGGCCACATGACATTTCATTGATTATATGTAAAACCAAATGGACTATTGCTGATCTGTAATATTTATATATGAAATAGCTCACAGTCGGAAGCCGGCACCTTCAAATGAACCTGAATATCTATGCAAATGGATGGGGCTGCCCTATTCAGAGTGTAGCTGGGAAGACGAAGCCTTGATTGGAAAGAAATTCCAGAGCTGCATTGATAGCTTCCATAGTCGGAACAACTCAAAAACCATCCCAACAAGAGAGTGTAAGGTGCGCTGATGGCTGCCTTTGGTTTTTTCAGGGGAAAGATGTATTGATATGGAGGGCCGGTCACATAGCTTTCGGGAACAGTAAATATCAGAAATGGTAGTTCCCATCATGGAAGTGAAAGAAGATCGCTTAACGTTGACACCAAAGAAAGATAATGAAACAGGATGAGTTGTGTGATGGCTTTGCTGACTCCTTAAATCTTGCAGTTTACAGAATTAGATATACTTGATTAGGGATATCGTAGAGAATACTTGAAAGAATTTAAACACTTTAAAGAGAAGCGACGGGAAAGGGGAGTGTTTCTGGAGTTAGAATCCAAATACATCTGCCCTTTTTTTTGCTAGGTTGGTTTGTTTCCTTGGCTGGAACTCCTTCCATGTGTAATGTGGTGTGTTTGGGTTCTCAGTGATGAAAGTACATGTGAGACATGGGCTTTGCCTCTGAGAAGCTGCTGTGCAAGTTCATGGCATCAGAGAGACTGAAAAGCAATGTGTCGTGGAGGGTCAGTGAGCATGATAAAGACTGTGGTCAGAGAAGTACAGAGGTGGAAGTCACTGAGCTCCAGGACTCACTGAAGGGGTTTTAACGAGGAAGTTTTGGTCCTTGAGCTGCCCTGGTCCTTGGGGACTGGATTGGTGCTGGGTAGACAGACAGCAGGGCCCAGGGTGTTGCCCTCTGTGCAGTCTATCAGGACGAAGATGTTCCTCTCGTGTAGGTAGGAGGTCTTCGAGACCTCGGGGTTGGAAGAGAGGGAGGTGATGTTGGCCAGTGCATCTAGGTTAAGGTATATGTGTGGTATACCTAGAGGAATATTTAAATCAAAATATTGATTTTTATCCTGTGGGTATTGATGTGCCTTCCCTACCGAATAGAGCAGCACGCTGGACAGAGTGTTTTATTCAGAAAGCTTCCTCTAATGGCAGTGTGTAGGAAACTCCAGGGCAAGCAGTTATCAAAGCCAGAAGGTCCAGCCAGGATGATGTGTGAGGACAAGGGAACTAGCAGCAGGGACTTCTGTGGCCAAATAACTTTGGGAAGCATTCCTGAATGAACTTCTCCCATAAATGCAAATATACACAAGCATGTTAGACTTTGAAAAGATCACTAGTAATGGAGTTTACACAGCTTTTTAATTCATTGTTTTGCAAACTGATGTGGCCACAGAATCCACGTTTTGTGCAAACCATAGAGACTTGGCCTTACTAGACTGTTATTCCTGACACCGTTAGGGTATAAACGTCTTTTCCTTCAGAAAACCAGATTCATGCAGTTGGGATTTCAAGGTAGGTAGGCTGCATTTCAGACTTCACAATGGCGAAGTTTCGCTGCATTTAGCATATACAGACTTTCCCAGAAGCACTGATTTGTAGTGTTTAGAGTAAGAACATCAAGACTAAAATAGGAGACTCACTGCCATACAGTAGAGATGAGGTAACGGATGTGCCATTCAATGACATTCACAGACTTTGGAAAGGGGCAAGTTCACTAAAAATTTCCAGACGCAATCTTGTTTGGGAATATGGACCTCGATGAAAGCAGTTGGGGTGGATGGGGGGTTGGTGATGTGAAACGTGAATTTTTTGTTTTGCTGCCGAGCACATAAATGGTGGCTAGCATTGTAACATAGAAAGTTTTCTCCAGGCCCCGGGCTTTGTTACCTTTTGTTTTTCAGGCCCTGAAGCAGAGACCACGATTTGTGGCTTTAAAGAAACAGCCGGCATATTTGGGAGGGGAGAATCTGGAGCTCCGTGACTATCAGCTAGAAGGTCTCAACTGGCTTGCTCATTCCTGGTGCAAGTAGGTAGAAAGATATGTTTGGAATTGTCTTTACTGTTTTTGGTTTCTTTATTGTTAGACACAAAGAATTACTTTTTTCTACTGTAGATAATGAAAATGAAACAATTATGTACTTCAGGAGTCCCTTCTGAGAGCTGTTATGTAAGTGTGAAACATTTTAATCTGAAGACAGTACAGTCAGCCCTCTCTATCTGCAGGTCCCACATCCTTAGATCCAACCAACTGCAGATCAAAAATATTTTGGGGAAAAAAAAGTTACATCACGGCTGATATGTACTATGGTTGCATTTGTACTAAACACGTACAGGCTTTTTTCTCAACGTTATTCCCTGAGCAATATAGTATAACAACTTTTTGCATAGCATTTATACTGTATTAGGTATTGTAAGTAATCTAGAGATGACTTAAAGTATATGGGAGGATGTGGGTAGGTTATATGCAGATACTGTGACTTTTTATATAAGGGACTTGAGCATCCTTTATATAAGGGACTTGAGCCTCCTCAGATTTTGGTATCTGCGGGAGTCCTGGAACCAGTTCCACTCAGGTACCGAGAGAAAACTATACTTTGCTATTTAGTTTTCTGGGGATAATTTGTCATAGTCAGAGACCTGTGTCAATATGTTATTCAGGAGTCTAAGTAGCAAAATAACATGCCCCAATCTTCGGTGCAGAAGGAGTTATTCTTGGAAGAAAAGAAAGTGTCTTTTGCCGGTGCATTTTGTTTCTAGGCCAGGGGAAGCCCAGCTGCATTCCTGTGGGGATGCGAAGAGTAGTGAGGCTCCCACCCCCGCTCCCACCTGAGGTTGCTGTGCAGGCTGTCCCACACAGGAAGGTGGAGCCTGTGAAATTACCCTCACTTTTGTAACAAAACCACCTTACCTTGAAAAAACGAAAGATGAAACATTGGTAGCATTGGTCTAATTTCAGAAAACATGCAAGTCATTTCGACTCTGCTTTAGTGTGTGTGTACAGACAGTAGCAGTTTGCTAGGGAGAGGAGATGTTGGAGAAATCCACCATTTTCTCCCCATTGGCGAGGAAAGGTGAGCGAAATAGTAGAGGGATCACTCAGGAATACTCAGTGTCTGAACAGTACGTGAAATTAAATGGACCTGAGGCTGGTAGAGTGTGGCCTCCTTATTCTCCCTTCCCCAGGTACATTCTGCTTTGTTCTTTGCTCTGCTTGCCCCTTAAAACTAGCCATTCTGTGTGGAACACAATGCACTTTAAAAATTGTGATCGCTTCCTCGTGAATTAAAAGTCTTACTTTTCTGATCAGTTAAGCTGTCTTGTAGATTACTTCCAGTTCTCTGTGGTTCCCTGATTTAAGCATATGTTATATATGCGTAAAACTCCAGTGGCCCAACTTTCAAGAACTTTCAGTGTTTGCAACCTTGTGTCATACACATTTTCCTAATTTCCTTCCAAATGGGCTGTTTTCTATTTCCTGAACATACATTCCTAACTCTGGCCATTTCTTTATTTCTTTTTTCTAATATATGCACAGTCCTCTTCCTGTTAGTATCCTATTGAAATCCAGCTCATCTGCTAGAGCCATGTTACTCAGAGTGTGGTGCAGGAAATAAACCTGCATCAGTATCCGGGAATGCCAGTTAAAAACACAGGTCCCGAGCCCGTTTTCAGATGCTCTGATTTAGTGGGTCTGGAGCGGGCTTCAGAAAGCTGCCGTAGACTGTAGCGTGTTTCATGCAACCTCTGCACTGCAGCACAGTGCTGTATGTAGTGTCGAACACCCCAGTGGCACGCGTTGGAGCTGGTGGGTAATTCAGGCCAAGGCACATGACTGTCAGGCGGCACGGTTCACCAGCAGTGGGGCCAGCCAGTCTGTCTGACCCCGCTTTCTGTATGTATAGACCCCAAGGTCATGTGCTGTGTATACCAGTGTAACAAAACCTGCCTGCCTTCTCTGTTACAAGGGGCAGATGTGCAAGACCAGAATGCAGAGTACAGCGTCTGAATAGGCTGTCGTCGTAACCCAAACCTTTATTATGCTTAGATCACTTGTTATTCTGCTGTATATAGCTTTTACTTTCTTCTTAGGTAGATTTAATTGTAGTCGAGAGGAAATGAACAGTTGAGGCTCACAAGCAGTCTCGCTTGGTGACATCCTGAGACATCGGTGTTATTGCTCTTCGTGCACCTACTTTGTTGTGTGTGAACTAATTTTTGTTTGTTTGTTTTTATTTTTTTTCTTTCTGCAGAAGTAACAGTGTAATCCTTGCTGATGAAATGGGCCTAGGAAAGACCATCCAGACCATATCATTCCTCTCCTACCTGTTCCACCAACACCAGCTGTATGGCCCCTTTCTTATAGTCGTCCCTTTATCCACCCTCACCTCATGGCAGAGGGAGTTTGAAATCTGGGCACCAGAGATTAACGTAGTGGTTTACATAGGTGACCTGATGAGCAGAAATACGGTGTGTAAATAAAAGAATTGGGATAGAATCTGTGTTATAAATGTATTTTGGAAATTGACCTAAAGTCACTGTAGTTTTTAGTAAAATTATCATTCTGACACTGTGCTCTACCCCCGCTGTTGGGAGATTTATGTATCACAGAAATGCAACTCAAATATTTTTTTAAAACACGTGCTTACTATTAAAGAAGAGAAATGGCAATATGTGAGTGGGAATCTCTTAGTTGGATTGCCGTGTTAAGTTTTTCCTCTGTCTTCTGTACTTCCAAGACCACTTTAGAGAGGATTATAACGTGGAGTTTAATACCTTACAGAATGTTAGTATCACTTTTGCTCTTTGAGCAGAGCTGTTACTGAACATGATCGAGAGCTTTCTTCCGAGCCTTTTAAAATGGCGAGGTTGCATAACAGAAGAAAGGGGGAAAGGGAGAGGACAGCGAGCCGTTCCAGGGCCGCAGAAACGAGAGTGATCTGTCTGTTATCACACTTGACTTTTGCATCAGGAATTTGGAACACAGGACTTAGGTTTATTTTTGATTGGCAAATCATTTCTTGATGATGATTAAGTTTTTGACCCATTTCCTGTTTGCACCAAGAATGGTCTCCAGCAGCCCTTGTGGCTGCAGCATTGACCCTGAGGTAACATGCGGATGACAGTCCTAACCTCACTCCCAAAGTTTGCCACGAAGTGCCTTCTGTTATCATTTTCACATCGTTCTAGTGTAGCGATGGTCTTTGGAAACAAATGACATCGTTCTGTTTATCGCATTGTTTTTTTGTAGTGGTATGTATTTCCATTTACAAAAACAGTAATTTTCATTTGCTGAGAATGTCAAATCCTAGAAAACATAGCATTCCCACGTGTGATGTTAAATGAATGCTGGTAGTAAGCTGCACTTTTTTTCCTAAATGGAAAAAAGGTTAAACACCCATTATGTGCCAGGCCCTGTGCTGGGTGCTTTATGTATACTACCTGTGAGCCTCATGATGGTATTCGAAGTAGATGGTATTCTCTGCAACCCACTGATGGAGATAGTGACTCGGAATTCAACTCTTGTCCGCAGGCTAGCTAGGATGTGGGGTCAGGACCGAGAGGTGTCTGGTCCCAGACTTTGTTCTTTACCCCTGCATCTTAAAGTGTTTCCAGGGAATTAATTATAATAAGAGCAAGATAATCATGAATCCTCAAACCTTTGAGAGATGTATTCTAATTATATCATGCTAATTCAGATTTATTTGTATTAAATTTTGTCATTATCTAACCCAAACATTGGAAGATTTCATTACCCTAATTTTGAGTTTTTAAGCATATTGTTAGCTTTATTGATCCATTTTTTAACCTTAAAACCTTTCTAGATTATATAGAATGGCTTTAAGCAGTGCATTCACTGGTGAAGACAGAACGTGAACTCTGAAAACTCACAGAGTCAGGGACAGTTTCTTTGCTGTCTCCAATACTCGTTTTCTTTGTTCTTCCCACCTGGTGGAGATCACCTGCATGTACCCCAGTCCTGTTCTCCAGTTCCTAACTTGGCCACAGACTGCAGGAGCTTTGTTGTGGGCTATTGCGCTGGCCGGGTGTCCACTTACCGCTCAGCACGAGTGTGTAGTTTCTGTGTTCTGTCACAACAGCATTATTTTCACTCCCGTTAAAGTGCTTTTTCATCCCGTAAGCCTCCCTTTGCTTTTTCTTGAGGGACACATCTTTTTGCTCTGTGATCAGTGAAATTTCTGATTAAGCCAGAGGTTAGAATTTGTTTTACTTATTAATAAAAGTATTGTCCTGCTCGAAGAATAATCAAATATATTTCCTTAAGAAAATTCTCATTCTGGGAGATCTGTAGATAAATTCAAGTCACTAAGGTTTAATTACCAGTTAAATGTGTTGTGTTTGTTTTGTTTCTGATCAAATGTGTTGGTTTTAGGGGTCAGAGGGAGCACTAATTGATTCGAATTCCAGCAGTAAAGTTTTTGCTACCCAACGATAAGAGCTTTTAATTCTAACTCTGCTACTCTATAATATGGTTGCTTAGGTTAATTTAGAATGTATAAGGTGTTCATTAAATTCTAATCGGATTTATTTTTTATTTGACATGTTTCAGTTGCATCTGTCAAAAGACTTGCTAGTGATATAGAAAGGTAAAAAATAGAAGTTGTATTTCATTAATTGTCATTTTCTCTTATAGATACGGGAATATGAATGGATTCATTCTCAGACCAAAAGGTTGAAGTTCAATGCACTTATAACAACATATGAGATTCTCTTAAAAGACAAGGTGTGTAACTGGCAGCTTAAAGGCTAACTTTTGTAGTGTGACTTGTTAAAGTGGTGGGGTCTGTGCCCCACACTGGCCATGTTATGTTTGTTGTTGTTTATTTCTTAGAACAAGCAAACGAACAAACAAAAGATCTACAAAGAATATTAAGGTTATAGATTTTAAAAAAAAAACAGAACCTTATAATTGAAGGGGATTGTAGGTAGCTTAGTCCATTTAAACTAGCAGGACGGAAGGTCGTTGAGTCCAGTAGCTTCCTGAGATGCTAGTCAGTCACTGGACACTAGGCTTGAGCACCATCTCAGGCACTTCCAGCATATCGTTCAGGTATTTTCTTTGGGGCAGATGATGTGGATGGTCTCTGTGAGAAAAGAGAAAAAAAGAAGCTCTTTAAATTCTCTCCTTTCTCCAGTTACTAAGAAATGGATGTGGCAGGTGATCCCACTGGTGACAATAAGTGAGAACATGTTCAGTTTGCTGGCTCTTGGTGTTTCTGTGCTTCAGGGGTGGGGTGGAGAACAGGCATAGAAGAACTTTAATTAAGGAGAGACCGCAAAATCACAAGTTTTTTTGTTTTTGTGTTGTTCTTGCCCAGCACGCCAATTTTTGTATTCTTGCTTTGGGGCACGCAGCAATGCCTGGCATAAGAGACCCCCCCGCTCCCCTACCTTTTAGATGAGGACGTGCTCTTTTGAGTAGACACCCATCTGGCAACCAACAGCATAAACAGAAGAGTCCTAATACACTTGAAGTCAGTGAAGGATAAATGTTTCTGTGATGGTATTTGTACAGAGATAATAAACACTTGAAAGTACTTTTGGGTTCTCTTCTGACCTGGTGGCTCGTTCTGTTTTGTTTTTACTTTAGACTGTGCTGGGCAGTATTAACTGGGCGTTTCTGGGAGTGGATGAAGCCCATCGTTTGAAGAATGATGACTCTTTATTGTATAAAACTCTGATTGATTTCAAGTCCAACCATAGGCTCCTGATTACGGGGACCCCTCTTCAGAATTCCCTCAAAGAGCTCTGGTCCTTGCTGCACTTTATTATGCCGGAGAAGTAAGCTCCTTCCTGTGTATTTCACAACGTGCTAGAATGTCTGAAATGCCAATGCTATTTAACTTTTTAAATAGACTTTAGGTAAAACTGATGGCATGATTTGGGTAAAGCAAAGCATTAACTGAGGCAGGAAGAAAAGTGGTAAAATGTTCCAAGGTAAATGGGAGAAGGCATAGAAGTCAGCCTGTTTAAGGAGGAAAGCCATTTATCTACCAAACATTTGAATCAGTTACTGCTTTGGGGAAATAATTAGTAAACAGGACATGTCAGACCTTCGCACTGTTCTTATTAGACAATCAGCGTAATTGAAGTACACAGGGTGCACAATCTGACAAGTATTAGAAATATCTGAAATCCAAAGTTTCGATGACAAGTGTCAGCTTTAGGTCTTACTCAACTCTTCAACGTATTAACAAATTGTGGAATGTCTTCATTGAAAAGATTTTTATGAGAGCGATGATATGCACATTTTCATGAAACTTAACAGTATCCAGTGGTGATTTGATGCTTTTTAAAATGAAATCACATCCGTGACCCTGAGTTGGAAGACCCTGCTCATCCTGGGCCCTGGCCGTGTTGACTCAAGCCACTGTCTCCAGCACTCACTGTGCTTCAGGCACCCCGGCCATATCTTTATATGTTCCCTTAGCATGCCATGCCGCTGTTCGTCTGCAGTGTTTCTCTCCTTGTCATCACTTCTTAATCTTCTTTCATGACCCCCTCCTTTTATAGGTCTCCTCAGACCATCTTCTCACCTACAGCAGCCCATTCGACATGCTTGTCCCTACCCAGTGCCATTTTCTTTTTTCTCCTTTCTTTTTTTCCCTCATCTCCTATCACTAAATTCTGTGTTCATACGTAGCAGAGATCTTGTTTGTGTGTCGATGGTCTGCATTGTCTACAATAACACCGGGCACGCAGTAAACAGTTCAGAGTTGTGAAATTGACAGACAAATGCTCCATAAATATATATTTTTAAATCAGAAGAGATTTGGGTGTCTCCTATGTGCTGTAAACTGATCAAGGCATTTGGGATAGCCTAGTGAACAACATAGAAATGGCCCTGTCCCCTATGTGCTATTTTTTTCTAAACAAACTATTGAAATATATAACCATGAAATACACCATTTTAAGTTCACAATATTTTATTCACCCAAAATGTTCTTTCTTGCCTGTTTGTACTTAATCTTTGCTTCTTCCTCTAATAGGCAATCACTAATCAGCTTTCTGGAGTCCTAATAAGTAGTCTTCTGTTTTTAGCCTCTTTCACTTGGCATAATAGTTTTAAGAATCACCTATGTCATAGTTTATCAAGTAATATTCTATTGTAGTCCTAATTGAGTCACCAGTTAATGAAGATTTGGACAGCATTAGTTTTGGGCTGTTCTGGCTTTATGTGGACACAAGTTTTATTTATCTTGGTTAGATGTTTAGGAGTGGAATTGCTGGGTTGTTTGGAAAGTATATAGTTAATGTCTTAAGAAACTACCAGGCTGTTTTCCAAAGAGACGGTACCATTTTACATTTCTCCCAGAAATGTTTGAATTTGCTCATTTTTCTGTATCATCTTGGTGTATTGTCAGTCTTTTGGACTCTGGGCATTCTGGTGGGTGTGTAGTAGTATCTCATTGTGGTTTTGACTTGGCATTTCTATAACGACGAATAACGTTGAACATCTTTTTACATGTGCATTAGCTATTTGCATATCTTTGGTAAAATGTTCAAATCTTTTGCCCATTTTAAAATTGGATTGTTTTATGAGTTGAAGAGATTTTTAATTTTTTAAAAACATATTCTAGATCCAAATGATTTTTTAGCATATTATTTACAAATACTTTGTCCCGATATGTGGCTTGTGTTTTCATTTCTTAATGTTGTCTTTTGAAGAGGAAAAGCTTTTTAATTTGATGAAGTATAATTTATCATTTTTTGAATAGATTATTCTTTAATACCGTACAAAATAAGACATTTGCTTAACCTAGGGTCACAGAGCCTTCTTTTTTTATTTTCTAGAATTTTTAGTTCTTACATTTAGGTCAGTGTGCCATTTTGACTTTGTGTTTATAGTGTGAAGTGTGAGGGCCTAAGTTCATTTTTGTTGCAGAGAGATTTTGGAAATTGTCCCAGTGTCTTTTTTTTTGGAATTGTTTTGATACCTTTGTTGAGAGCATAAATGTTAAGGGTCTATATCTGGGTTCTCAGTTCTTTTCCATTGAAACATAGTTGTGTCCTTAAGCCATAGCCACACTGTCTTGGTTACTGTAGCTTTGTACTATTTAAAAATGGGAAAGTATAAATTCCAGTTTTGTTCTTTTTCAAAATTACTTTTGCTATTCTGTGTCCTTTGTGTTTCCATATACATGTTAGGAACAACTTATAGAAATGAAAAGAAAAAAATCTGAAATTTTGATAGGGATCATGTTGAATTTATATATTGATTTAGGGAGAATTAAGATGAAGCCTTCTCAGCCAGATGATGGAAAGTTTTCTCCATTTAGATCTATAATTTTTCTCAGTAGTGTTTAGTTTTATTAGTGTGTAAATCTTATACTACTTTTGTTAAATTTTGAGTGGAGTTGTTTTTAATCTAATTTTCACAGTATAGTAGTTAGTTTTGTATATTGATCTTATATTTTGTGAACTTGCAATAATTACTTCCACTGTTTATTGTTCTTTGTTTATTTCTTCAAGTAAAGGCAGTTAAACGTTTCTCCAGTGTGAATGAGTGGCTTTTATTTCTTGCCTTATACATGCTGGCTAGAACCTTCCTGGTGAGTAGAAATGGCAGGAGTGTAAGATGTAAGCCTTAGAATTTTTGTAGATAACCTTTTATCAGGGTGAAAGGTTGTCTTCTATCCTAGTTTTTGAGAGTTTTTATAATGAATGAGTCTTAGATTTTGTCACATGCTGTTTTCTTTGTTGAGATGACCATGTGGTTTTTGTTCTTTATTCTACCAGTGTGGTGTATCACATTAGTTACATTTTAGATACTAAGCCAGCCTTTCATTCCTGGGATAAATCTGACTTGGTCATGATGTAAAATTCTTATAGTTATGTGTTACTGGGTTCAGTTTGCTAATATTTGTTAAAGATTTTTGTGTCTCGTGTGTGTGTGTGTGTGTGTGCGCGCGTGCACACACACAAATGCATGCTATCTGCCTGGCATTGAAACATGAGTTAGAAAGTGTTCTCTCCTCCATTTTCCAAAAGAACTTGTTAAGATTCATGTTATTTATTCTTTAAATATTTGATAGGGTTTACCAGCATAGCTGTGTGGGCTTTATTTTTTCCTTTGTGAGAAATTTTTAATTACTAATTCAGTTTTTAGTTATGGGTTGATTCAGTTTTCTGTTTCTTCTTGATTTAGTTTTGTTAATTTGTGTCTTTCTAAAACTTTGTCCATTCTTTCTAAGTAGTCTAACTTTGTTGGCATAAAGTCATAGTATCTCTTCATAATCCCTTTTAATTTTTGAAGGATCAGTAGTTGATCTAAACTTTTTGATTATGATAATGTGTGCCTTTTTCTCTTATACCTGGTCATTTTTGGTAAAGGTTTAACAGTTTGGAGGATGTTAACTAAGGCCGATGATAAAATGCTTGGCCGTTGATGAGTTCTCAGGTGGCAGCGGACTCTGTTGATGCCATTGTGCCTGGCGGCAGTGCTGGTATTTGCTGTCTCTTGACTTTTCATCTTATCAGAGCATATGCTTTGAGTACTACACGGCTGTGGGTGATGTCGAGGTGCTCGAGTTTGTTGTTCTGAGACTCAACTGGCCTCAGCAGAGCCGAGCACCGGGTGCCAGAGAGCAGCTGTGGAGCAGGGGCTCCGCTTCCCGTGTAATGATCTCACCTGCCGGGCTGCATGCGAAACCACGCTAATTCTTCCATGCGCTTCATGGGTGTTCTGGTGGAAGACAAAGCATGTTTTTTTAATTATCATGAAATAAATTTCCTTCTTTTGAAAGAAACTTGCTATAATGTTCTGGATTTCTTCCATAAATCCTTTAGTAAACCAAAGATGGTTGAATTAAGATTTAAACATGATACACTTTAACCTGTAGAGTTCGGGCAGAATTACTATGGGTGACAAGTTTTTAAATTCGTTAATAAAATTTGTCTCCCTAAGTTCTGTTAGTATTGAGTTTGTATCAGTTGTATTGCTTTTCTTGTTTGGGGGCCATATAGTCTTATGTACTGTCATTATAATCTATTAACTTTTTAATCTATGAACAATGAAGATTATTGACGGAAACTGTGTAACTTTTACCCATGAGCAGTGACAGCTATAATACTGCCACTGATAATTCTTTTAGCTCTGAATTTTATTTTTCCAAGAAGTTGCAGCTTATTAAATGATAGCTTATGATCGATTTTTCTGCACTATATTATATCAGTAGCATGTTTATGTGCATACTAATTGCATTATATACTGAAATATTTTGTGAGCTCTAGATCCGGTCTCAGAATTGGAAACCTACTGTTATTCATGTGGACTGATGGAATTAATTCAGTTGGTTTTCTCTTTCATTTTTATCTTCCATTCTCATATTCAAGAGATAGTGATTTATTAAATTTTATCTATCTTTATAGGTAAGATTCTTTTTTTTTTTTTTTTTTTTACAGATATTTTTCTGTTTAGTTCCTTTAAAAGACATTTTTGTTGGAAAAATGCTTTTTTCTCCTCTGTAACTAAGTAACACTATACTACTTCATCTCTAGGTTTGAATTCTGGGAAGATTTCGAGGAAGACCATGGGAAAGGGAGAGAGAATGGTTACCAGAGTCTCCATAAGGTGCTAGAGCCTTTTCTTCTCCGGAGAGTAAAAAAAGACGTGGAGAAGTCCCTTCCTGCCAAAGTGGAGCAGATCCTTAGGGTGGAGATGTCGGCCCTTCAGAAGCAGTATTACAAGTATGTTACTGGCCCGATTTGGTCCAGATGGGATTAAGACTGGTACCACGAGGCCGTGAGATAGACAGTTGACAGATAAACTGCCCCTCTGCCCCCCTGTGAAGTCTCAGTACAGATTTAAATGGCAATTTATTATGGTCAGAGGAAGTTTTATTATTCTTGCTTTTTTATTTGGGTGAGACCGTAATGTGCACAGTACTTTCCATTATGTGGGTAGTCTGAGGTATATTCTTAGTGCTAACCCCCCCACCACCAATAAGCAGGCACATTTCACACATTCATATATAGTTCATCTTTGCCATGAATTCGTCTCTTAAGATTCTGCCACATGCCAGGCATTCTGCTGGACGTTGGGAACATGAAGATGAACAGAACGTGTTCCTGCCAGAGCCTTGTTGCTTAATTGGGAAGACAGACTAGAGAAATAATTAAAACAGTGATGTTTGATGACCGAGGCCCGTGCAGGGGCCTGTGCTGGCTCGGGAGGAAGAGTGCCCAGCTCTGTGCTGCAGGCCGAAGACTCCTTTCTAACACTGCAGGGGCCACGGGCAGCCCGTGCACTTGGTTTAGGTTATTATGTTAGAGGCAAAATGTGGGACAGAGGGTAGCACATATCATGCTTGTCATAGGCTTTAGTTTTGATGATTTAAATTTGGATCTGGAATAATTGGAATTAATTGTGTTGTCATAAAAATTAGCCTTTTAAAGTTAGAGGTCTAATATTCTTAGACTGTTTCCTGTTTGTCCTTAATTAATGTATAACAATAAAAATGAGTTTAAATTTTAAAAATTACTATCACTTTTGCCTAACACTACCTTGATTTAAAAAAATTTTTTTATTAGGAGAACTAACAAGTACATACAAAAATAGGATAGTGTGTAGTCACGTACCCATAACCCAACTTCAATAATTATCAACTCATGGCCAGTCTTAGTTCATCCAAATTTCCTTTTGCATCCCCCGTATCATTTGAAACATATTCTAGGTACAGATCATAAATATTTCTATATATCTTTTAAGTGATATGGACACTTTTAAGAGTTAAGCAAATCCCCTCCCCCAAATAAAATATTAAAAAATAATAACACGAGCTCGTAGATATAGAGAACAAATTGGTGCTTGCCATCATCAGGAGATGGAGGGCAAGAGAGATGGGTGAAGGAGGTCAAAAGGTACAAACTTAAGAGTTATAAATAGTTATGGGAATGTGATGTGCAGCATGGTGACTGTAGCTAATAATACTATATTGCATATTTGAGAGTTGCTAAGAGAGTAGATCTTAAAAGCCCTCATCACAGGGAAGAGAAATTGTATATGGCGAGGGATGGTAACTAGACTTATTGCTATTGTTTCACAATATATATACTAATATCGAATTCTTCAGTTGTACACCTGAAACCAATGTTATCTGTCAGTTATACTTCAGCTAAAAAAAAGTTAAGCATAGTATCAGTACTGCTGACATGCCTTTAAAAAATCAATAATTTCTTAACATGTTTATAATTTCCAGTGAGTGTTTACGTTTTTTTGGTTTTCAAAAACACACCCACCTCTGCTTGTTTGCATTGGGATCTAAGCTCCATACGTTATGATTGGTAGGCGTGTCTCTCCCATGTCCTTGTTAATTCTTTGAAGAAACTCGAGTCTGTGTTCTGTAGATTTTTCTCAGCCTGGATTTTGCTGATTCCAGCTCTGTGGCATCATTGACGGTTTGAACACCTTGTTTCATGCACATTCACAGATGAGTGTAGAGGGCTGATTAGACTCAGATTCAGTGTGAGTACTTTACAGAATACCCCCAGCTCTCTCTTTGACTCTAATCATATTACCACCCTAATTTGCAGATGGATTCTGACCAGGAATTACAAGGCTCTTGCCAAAGGAACAAGAGGCAGCACATCTGGTTTCCTTAATATTGTGATGGAACTAAAAAAATGCTGCAACCATTGTTACCTGATCAAGCCCCCTGAAGAAAACGAGAGAGAAAACGGACAGGAGGTTCTCCTGGTGCGTTCTTAAATTAACCTCGTTTATAATTACTTTCCAAAGACAGTTTAGTTTCTGTAGATGGTTTTTATCAAAATACTCCTTCTCCTCCTCGATGACTCTTCAAGGAGCATCAGAGGCTTTAAAACCAGATGAGAAAGGTTACATCGCTAGGAAAAATCTGGAAGGTGTAGTGTCACAGGTAACAGGTAAAGAGCATTTCAGGAATGGCTTCTCAGCCAGATTGCAGAAGGCTTCAAAAATCTTAAAGATGTTTTAAAAAATATGAACTCTCAGATTAAGGGCAGATTGAAGTTTGGTTTTGCACACGATGATTGGAATGTCTTTTCAATCTTTAGTCCCTGATCAGGAGCAGTGGGAAGCTGATTCTATTAGATAAACTGTTGACAAGACTGCGAGATAGGGGGAACAGAGTCCTTATCTTCTCTCAGATGGTGAGAATGTTGGACATCCTGGCCGAGTACCTGACTATCAAGCATTATCCTTTCCAGGTGAGGATGCTGTTACTGGGGTCTCTTCTCCTCCTTCCCTACCTCCCTGCCTTTCTCTGGATTGTATGCTTGGCTTGTTGAATTATCCTAACATAGAAAACAAGTTTCCCTGCTAAAAAAAATTGAGATTAACTTTCCAGGAAGGTCTTAATTTTTACTTCTATGCTGTTAGGTTACTCTAATGAAAATGTCATGTGAAGATCTTCTGTTTTGGGAGAGCGAGTTAATTCTCTCCTAAGAAAGCCAAGCTTTAAAATTCACTAACAGATTGTCTTTCAAAATCCCTGAAAGGCATTGTTATATCCACATCTTTGTAGTCTTTCAGCAGCTGTCTTAAAATATAGTTTACTGCTGTGGCTATTATAAAAAAAAATGGCACACTCCCAAAAGACGATTATCTCCCTGAGCCCCTGAGCTTTCCGATCTAGCTCATTATTTGATACCATATCAAATAAGAATGCATTACTTTTCTTCTTAGGGAATAAGTAGGCCGGAGTCCACTCAGGTTTATTATCATGCCTAATGTCTTCTATTAATGGGAATATTAAATGTGAACGCTTGGGTTTTCTGATATCAAATATGTGAACCTGCCATTTAAGCTTACCTTTGGGTTAAGGCTGTGAGTAGATTTGGTCGTTGGAAGGAGAAAGGGGGTCCCCACGAGTGATTCTCCTCGTGTTCGGGTGGCTCTGCGTCTGGTAGGCAGAGCAGTGAGCAGGGGAGATAGATGTGGGTCCTTCCTTGACCACCCCCAGCCAGCTGACATCCTCTCTGGGGCCAGTTTTGCCTTCTGTGAAATGAGGTATTCTGTTCATCTTAAGTGGTGATTATGAGGGGAAGAAATAAGAAAATGATTTTAAAGAGTGAGAAATGCTTTATATGCACAGCATATAGGTAATTAATCTTTACTATTTATTTTACATACTCGATTTCACTGTGCTAATTTTTTTCTTTTGGCTCAGAACTGACATGCACTCTAATAAAATTATTGATTGTACCAGTGAATGCCAGAGGCTCTCTCGAAGATGTGTTTTGGTTGCTTGAACACTTTGCTCTGATTTTAGAGTGCAATTTTTGGAAAATCTGGGATATATGATCAACTTAATTTTAACGTTTTCTGTGTTATGGCAAAATGTTTTCCAAACAAAATGATGAAAGTGATTTTTTGGTTTGTGTAGCACTGAATAACTAGGCCACATGTAGCCACATGAGCTAAGAAGCATCATTTTTCTGCAGGAGTAATTATTAGGTGACCAGCGGTGTAGTGTTTCCTTGTCTGTTCAGTACTCAGTGGTGAAGAAGCAAATAAAGCCTCTAAGCACAGCTTGGGTTGCCCTCTTCCTCCTTATAGGTCCTGGCAGCCGTTCTGATCCTTGGATAAACCCAAATAGCCCTTGAATCAGAAGCTTCTGACCTTGAGTTTGAAATCGGAGAGCTTGGGGCAAGGCAGTGTGCTGCCTAAGCACAGCCCTTGACAGCACACTGCCAGTGCATTCCTGGTATTTTTACCCAGTGGGTTGATGAAGGATGAAGTCTGGTGTTTCTATTCTGAGTGTAGCTGATCTTCCTACCTTATGATTTTCTCGTGATTTATTTTTACAGCGTCTGGACGGTTCCATCAAGGGAGAAATCCGAAAACAGGCACTGGACCACTTCAATGCAGATGGGTCTGAGGTACACCATGCATGACTTTCTTATTGGGGCAGCTCGGGCTCTGTATCAAGGGGATAGCCTTTCTAGCTTAATGCATTCTGTTTCGGAAATAATTCACAGTTGTAATTCTCCTGTCTCCAGAAGGCAGTGAGGAATCACTCATGTAAAAGATGCCTCTTAAGTTGGTTGTCACTCCAAAAAAGCACACGCATGCTTGTTTATCTCCCTTGGTGTGCATTAATGAGAGTTGTCCTGCTCTCTACTCTGCGCTCTCTGGTGACTTCCGATATCATTTCTGGGCTTAGGAGAGGCCAGGCAAGGTGGAGGGCTGGCCCATAGGTTTAGTTTTAACATGTATGTTACATTAGAGGCTTCTGATCTCTAATTTTTCAGTGTCTTTGAGTCTTGAAAAAGTATATTTGCCATGTCTCAGATTTGTTGGACCCTGGTGTGATGTGGCTTAAAAGTTCTTATTTTAGCTTAACAGCAACATTTAGTTAAGTGTCCAGCTCGAATGTACCATTACAGAGTATTTTGTTACTAAGACACACAGAGAAGAGCCACTCAAGATAAATTAGAAACCATGGTAACATTGCAGTTTGTGCATATCGAACTGTTAAGTACTAGAGGATTAGAGAGAAGTGGAGAGAAGAGGGTTAGTGAAGGTAGCACTGTCGGAATGTGTAGAGATTCAGAAGTTCAGCTGAACGAGTTCTGGAGAGAACCTTAGAGTTTCTGAGGTCTGGGCCCCTGTTTCATATTGATAGATTTGACTTTCTGCTCTCCAGAGAGTTTGACACACTAAATGTCTGTCTCAACAGTATGCCATCTGTCTCTAGAATTGCACATAGGCTGTAGTATTCTGGATTTTTCTTCAGCCTACAATTTTGGTTCTCCTTAAGGAGCTTTGGGCACTAATCTCTTTAGAACCAAGGCCCTGACTAGTTAAGAAGAGGAATCGAATTACCAAAAACGTTGATAATCATCTAATTCCTATTCCTCCTCTCTCCTCCTCCCTGTTTCCTCAACTGTAAAATCATTATAATTCTAATCCCTATTTCATAATACTGCTGTAAAGATTAAACGCAGTAATTGTCATATACCACTGAGCACATTGCCTGGCACATAGTAAACGCTCAATAAATGTTAGCTATTTTTATTCCTCAGCATTTGTTGAAATTGGTTTTGAGTTCTTTGTAGTTTAAAAATAGTGTGAGTCGAATGTTTCATATTGCCCTTTCTCAGAATAAAACTTGAAGTTGCTTTTGTAATAGTTCTCAATTGATGCCCCTTCCCCATGGCTGTGTATAGAATACAAATTTTCTGCCATTTTCTGCAAACCTGACTCTTAAAATTAATTTAAAAAATGAAGTACTTTGTTATTGGGGAAAAGTTATATATACATTTTTAAAAATTTAGAAGATGGTGAAAAAAAATACAAAAAAAAATATGTATGAAACTCCTGTCCTGGACACAACTTGCTATTCACATTATTTGGGTGTGTTTCTCTTTATATTGGGTGAAACCATTTGTTTCTTTATGTGTTTACCTTGCTGGGACCATGTTGCATATAGGTTTTTGTCGCCTTTATTTCAAAATTATATTCTGAGCATTTTTCCCATGTCATGAAATGTTTAAAATTTTTAATTTCTAATATTTTATTATGCCTGTGCCATTATTTGTTTACCCATTTTGTTATTGGATGGTTAAGTAAGGAAGGGGATATGAGCTTTTTAAAAAGATTTTTGTTACATTTTGCTAAGTGTCGTTCTCCAATTTATATTCATCCTGTTTAGGTATGAATGTTTCTGTTTTTACCTCACCCTGAGCTGCACTGAGTTTCATAATTTATAACCTTTGTCAACTTGATAATAGACACAGATACTATATTATTATAGCTCATGTTATCTTTGATAAAGAACGACATTAAAAATTGCTCATATGACTATTGAAACCCCAGATAAATGTAACACAGAACCACTGGCTTTTGAGTGCCAGTTCTGTGCCAGAATGGGGTCATATCAAATTCCCCGACAATACAAATCTGGCTTCTTTTTCTTTGGCTCATATAGTTCATTCTCTGCCTGCTGCCCACGTTTTTCTGGGCGCTCAGGTGCAGGCAGGCGTCGCGTGCCTGCCCAGCCTCTGTGGTCACCGATGTGCAACCTGGACCGTGTCGGTGTCCGGAGCTCTCCCACGCGTGGCTGCTCAGCCGCACCTGCCCTGGTGTGCGCTGTACAAGCTCTGTACTGATCGAGGCTCCTTTGCTTCTGAGCACTTCATCACGTGGTCTGCGAGTGCAGGGCTGCTTTTTCCTCACCAGCCCAGCAAGTGGACGGACATCACGTACACAGTTCTCTTGTTTGTCCTGACTGCCTCATGTGGCATCGTCCGCCTATCCCCAGAAGCTCAGTATCTAGGCAACTTGTTGGAATGATCCCCTTGATAAATAAGTTTGTCCGGTTTTTGTTAATGCTTGTTATAGCAGTTTTAGCCAGGCGAGAACACTAACTCTTTTACTCCTGTTGCCTTATTAGATCCTACTTGACTGCTTAGTTCATTGCACTGACTCTTGCCTCTTAATCAAATAAAAATTCACTCTGCCATCAAGTCCCTGACATTCTTTTAGCCTTCATAAAGTTTGTCCATCATATCTCACTTTTCTTCACACCTGCAGGGGTTTCCAGGTGTAAGGGCTTATTGGACTGTGAGACTGTTTCTGAGAAGGCCACTGCATAAAGTAGTATATTGCATTGTGTACAGGACTTCTGTTTCCTGCTCTCGACAAGGGCTGGTGGCCTGGGAATCAATTTGGCTTCAGCGGACACAGTCGTCATCTTCGATTCTGACTGGAACCCCCAGAACGACTTGCAGGCACAAGCCCGAGCCCATAGAATTGGTCAGAAGAAACAGGTCAGTGGCAAGAGGCTTCTGGCTGTGGCTTAGGAAGAAGAAGGAGAGGGGTTATTCAGGCCTTTGAGGATGTTTGCAAAATGCTTTCTTCCCTGTTTTGCTTTCATTATCCCAAGAGTAGATGTCTTGTCTGTTAACTAGTACAGAGAAGTCGTCTTTGGGGCTAAGACAAGCCTATTATGGAACTATTCTGTTGTACTGTTTGAAAAGTACATCACCGGTGACCTTCTGGTTTACCCTAAGAAAGGTCTGTGATAAACAGACTCAGAACTGAGATTTTCTGTTTTAATGTAGGAAAGTCGTTGAATATTCCAGCATTGTTCAAGATGGTCTATTTTTATTGCGTGTGACTAATCTTAGCCCCAAGATGTGTTGGAAAAGCACACGCTTGTTTCCTTTATATGTCAGTCTCACGTTCAGCTTAAGTTTTGGGTAACTCTTAAGTTTTATTGGTGAAATGATTTTAGCAAGATTTTTATCATTAGAACAAGGCCGTAATAACAATTCCTTAAAGGCAGTTTTATTTAAGAGTGCAGTCTGTTGCAGCTAATAAAAATATCTGCTTAAGCCGTCTGCTTGGATGGGTGGCTTGTAGTCATGTACGACAGTAGAGAACAGATCGTTTTTTATTTCTCCTCTTGTATCTTTTAGACAAAGGTACCATTATTTCTGTGTGTGATCATGCATAAACATAACATTTCCTTTTCCTACAGGTAAATATTTACCGCTTGGTTACAAAGGGGACCGTGGAGGAAGAGATCATAGAACGGGCCAAAAAGAAGATGGTATTGGACCATCTGGTGATTCAGCGCATGGATACCACTGGCCGGACGGTCCTGGAAAACAACTCGGGAAGGTCCAAGTGCGTGACAGAAAGATGAGAGGAGGGGGGTGGCAGAGTCAAACCGATTTTACATCAAATTCGATCTAATTCGATTTTGTACAACAGAAGTTAGTTCTTTATCTGGGAAAGGCCGAGCCAAGACTGCAAGATGGCTTTTTCATTTTATTATGTTTTCCCTGTTTCTTCTTCCTCTTTTTTTGCCTCTAAGTCCTCTGCTCACATGCTCTTTCTTTCCTGCCCCCTCTCGCCTTTCGCTTTTGGGTCTGTATGCGACATAGGGCACAGCAGCGGCAGGGCAGCTGTGTGCTCTCCATTAGGCTTTCATCTTGGCACAACGTTGCCTTGAACTTTTTAGCAGTGAGTAGATTGAATTCACAGCTATTTCGTTACTATTGGTAAAATGTTTGTGCGGAGATTGATAGTTGTCCTATTTAAACAGAAGGGTACAGAAGGAAAGCAGTCAAGTTCCAGTTGGCTTTATCTGGAAGCACAACTGTCTCTCTTAGAGAGTTTACAGATTTTGACCAAATTGTTGAGTGTCTTCTCTGGCAGTCCTGCAGCTTGCGTTAACAGGTGAAATGAAATGAGCCCTTCCTTAGTACAGTGTTTTCAGATAACTTTCCCTGAAAGAAGAAGGGACCCAGTGGAAGAAGCTGGGTTCTTTTTCCTTAGGCCCAGAGGTGAGGAAGTTGAAAAATTCTTGGTGAATCGAGAGACAAGGAGAACTCTCTTTTTTCTTGTCACTAACTGCATTTCTTGCCTAACCGTGTAGCAGGTGACCCAACAGGAAGATAATCGATTTCCTAGTCTTCTGCTAGGTTAGGTTCACTGCCACAGACTCATTCTGTAGATTAAAAAGAAGTGAAATCTGTGAGAGATCATTTTTCTTGTGACAGCATTTATATTTTTACCAGTAATTTGACCCCTTTATGGAGGGATGGGCATGTAGTAGAGCCACATAGAGGTTACTTGACATTTATTTCTAAGAGATGACATCTTACTTTTACAGTTCAAATCCTTTTAACAAAGAAGAGCTGACAGCCATTTTGAAATTTGGAGCAGAGGATCTCTTCAAAGAAATGGAAGGGGAGGAATCAGAGCCTCAGGTGATTGACGAAAAATTATTTTTCTTGACAAGTATCTGTGAAAGTCTACATTTTTTTGGAAGCAGATTCTGAGTCTCTGCTACAGGCTTTTATAAAGAAACAGTAATTACTTGAAAGATGTAGTTTTAGTTTGATTCTTTTTCCTCATAGAGCTCAAAGCTTTTACTAAATTTAACAGGAAAGAATGAGTAAAGTATATGAGGAATCAGTCCTTAGTTGTCTTCACTCCAGTTTTATTTTTCGTGGTCTCTGAAGTTTCACATTATCATTTGTGTAAATAATAGTTTGAAACATTAGATGCAAAGGATATAAAGCTGGGACCGTACAAGAAAATAAAAAACGCGGTATCAGAAAAGAGAGCTGGTTTGGTTTGTCTGCATCGTCCGTTTTCAGTGCGTGCTGACCACTGTTGTCATTTTACCACGTTCGTGTTGCTCCTCTTCTTTTAGGAGATGGATATAGACGAGATTTTGCGCTTGGCTGAAACCAGAGAGAACGAAGTGTCAACAAGTGCAACAGACGAGCTTCTGTCACAATTTAAGGTGTGGACATCATCGCAGGAGGGAGTCCTTAATAGTGACCCGCTAACCAGTTGTAACCAATCGTAACTCATGCCCATTAGCACTTTCTGATGCAAGCATTCTGCTTCTCCCTTTGCCTGAGTTGACTCGCGTCCTGAATATCATTCTCTAGCGTTCTGTGTGCGTGTAGACTGCAGCTGCCTCCGCGAAGGTAACCACTGACGTGGTCTGTCCTGCCGGAGCTGGTGGGCGGAGGAGGAGAAGCGTGTGCAGAGGGCCGAGGGTGCGCCGTCAGTGGGGTGGGTGGAGACCTAGCTGCGGTGGAGCTCTGGGGGTGCAGAGGGGTTGTGGGAGAGACAGAATCAGACAACAAAGAGGTCAAAGGTGTAAACAGAAGGCAATGAGAAGGAAATTCTTGATGACTTGGTGGTATCTTTTTTTAAGGGTGATTATGGGATGGTCAGCAGTATCTGATATAACAAAATGAAATGAGATTAGAAATAAACGTAGAAGCTGGACACCAGATAAATAGGAGGTGGCAGCACTTGACATAGACGTTATTAAAAAGCTAGCGAAGAGTGGAACGAAGGTAATTTATGGGATAAAAGGGTCAAGTAAGGCAAGGAATTTTAAAGATGTTACCATGTTTTCAGGTTGAGGAAAACTTGAGAATATGGAAATGCTGAAGGTTCTAAGGAAAGAAGGAAAATATGTTGTCACATTACCCCAGAGGAGACTGGATGGGGTGTGATTGAAAGCAGAGATGGAGCATTGATTGGCCTTTGAAGGAAGAAGAAAGTATGCTTTAGGGACTAGGAGGGGAGACGAGATGTGTGAGTTTCTGTTGATGACCTTAGTTAGCAGCAAAGTAAGTGAGGTGTTTGCTGGAAAGTGGCAGGATTTGGGATGGCCATGGCTGGGGCTGGGAGTTGTATGGGGAACTTGATAAGGGAGTAGAGCTGAATTTAGAAGACAGGCTCCACATTGGAGCCAGTCATCTGGTTGTGTGACCTTGTTCAGCAGGCCTTGCGGTCAGAGAAGTTAGATCATTTGGGGATCCCAGGGTGAGGAGATGGCTTGGTAGGCATGGGAGAGTCAGAGTGGCAGATTCGAGTGAGGACGTGGTTGAAGAGATTGACGTGGGTCGGCCCTGTGCAGGTTAGAGAAGCAGGGAGACCCGGGGGTTTCAGTGATGGTTTGGAGTGGCAGACCCATTAGGACTGAGGGAGGAGTGAGGGAAGTGGTCGGAAGGAAGCAGTGTTGTGTGACGAGGTCCAAGGTTGGCCACAGATAGAAGTCTCTGGAAAATCAGAATGAGTTGAGTAGACCAGAGAGCTGTAGGATCAGTTAATGTGTCTGAGGCTGATGAAGGTGAATTGCTAATGTTCAGCTGGCTTCCACTTCTGTGAGCGCTCTCTCCTTCTTAGACAGAAGCCGTCTTGATGATGCTGTCTTGGTTGGACAGTTCTGTGAGTGTTTCGGTGTAAATTTCCACGTACTACAGGTTGACCAGAAGTCACAGTACTGGGGACTCTTGTCTTTCTAAAGCCCTTTTGGCCATTATGTTTTAGCAGCTGGTCTTACACAACTCTTACTTTGCTATGCTTCAAGCACTGTTCATAATGTTTTACATGTGTTAACTCTAAGCCTTTACCACAGTAGATGTTATTTTCATTTACAGATGAGGAAACTGAGGCGCAGGGAGGTTAAGTAGATGTCACGTGGTGTCATGGTTACATCCTAGGCCACGTCTGTCCCTTCACCACTACACTACTCCTTGGAAGACTTAATTTCTAGCTGCAGGAACCACTAACATACATAGACGCAGTGTTGATATTTGTATTAATAATCATTTTCATATGGCTATTTTAAGAGTCAGACCTGAAGTAATTACAAACAGCTTAATTTAAGAGATTGGTCAGATAATTCATTTTAGAGACTGGAGAAATGTTAAATTTTCAGTCTCCAGAATTACACGTTTTATCTCGTCGTGGAATTTTAAAAATCTGCTTGTGAGGATTATGATATCCATGTTGGAAGCTGGAGTTAATTTTGGTCAGAAGTCTGAAAGTTCTGACTTCACTATCAGCTCCAACTGACTTTGAGGAATCAAACCTCCAAAAGCCCATTTGTACTTTATTATATTTGTCAAGTGTAGGTGGGAAGGAACAGAGAGAATATGGAGCCCTGGCCTGAGGCCTGCCCACTGGTGCTCAGAGGCTGGCCAGGGCTGGTGGGCGTTTCTGTGGGGCCATAGCCCAAGGCTGAAATGCCAGCCCGTAGGTAGTTTTCTCTCTGGGCTATGTATTATCTCACTGCAAGTAGACATCAGATATAAAATATTTGATGAAAATGGAATATTCGTTCAGGTTTGTTGGATTTTTTGCATTTTATGTTCTCATTTTTATTCCTAAGACTGAAGTGCATTTTGAGCTGTGAACTTACCATGTACTTTTAGCTTCTACACTTCTGATAAAGAAGAACAAGGGGACTAGTTGGCTAGACAATAGGCAGTAGTTTGAGTTGAGCTCTATTCAGTAGCCATTTATAATTTCTAGAACTGTAAGTTCATAATGGATTAGTATAGGTTTTCTGTGTTTTGTAATCTACATCTAAAATTTCTAATTAGTATCATGAAAATACATGTGGTGTCATAGTTACATTCTAGGCCACATCTGGCCCTTAACCATTATGCCATTGTAGAGTTTAAACAACATATCCTCCAATAAGACTTAAAAGAATTTATATTTTTATACCTATCTCCCTACTTTTCGGTACAATTTCTAATGAACTTGAGGGTTTGGCAAATTGATTTGGGGAATGAAAAAGAGGTTAGGAGACAATCTGTGCTTTGGTTATGTAATATCACAGGCTTCCTTATTATCCATAGCTTCTCACTTAGCTTAAAAGAAAACACTGAGTTGCCATTTCAGTGGGTGGCGTTTGGGAGATGGGGACACATCAGTTGTCCGTTTGCTTTAAGGTCGCCAACTTCGCAACAATGGAAGACGAAGAAGAGCTGGAAGAGCGTCCTCACAAGGACTGGGACGAGATCATCCCCGAGGAGCAGAGGAAGCGCGTGGAGGAGGAGGAGCGGCAGAAGGAGCTGGAAGAGATTTACATGCTGCCTCGAATTCGGAGTTCCACCAAAAAGGTGACCGAGCGAGAAGAGGCGCGCACGCCCTCCTTGTGCTGTCAGGGCCGCAGGGGTGCTCTTCGTTCAGGGAGGGCCCCTGACCTGGCGGGCTCGGGGCAGAGTTCTGGGCAGCCTCGGTCAGGAGCGCGGGACAAGGCGCCAGGCTCACGAGGCGTCTCCACCGCACGATGGCTCTTTGCGGGATGGCCAAACAGAATTCGAGTGTGACTGAAGTTTGCGTTTTGCTGTTGTGGTTACAACCAGTGATCCTAACCATTTACTTCTAATTGGCAAAGCTCTTTTAACCTTTAAGTGTTTGTTCACAGCACTTGGTATAAATACTTACAGGTATTATGGAAATGTACTTCACAGCTTACAAAGCACCAGCACAGGCACTGTCTTATTTAATTTTTGCAACATCGAAGTGGGTAGTTACTACCCAGTTTGTTGGAGATAAAGAGACTTGGCTTTGTGCAAGATCTTAGCTGTTATTTACTGAGTACTCACTGTGTGCCAGGCATTTTCATTCTTATGAAAGTCCTGAGTATAGGTGCTGTTATTTCCATTTTCTAAATGGAAAACAAAGGCACAAAGGGGAAGTGACTTGCCCAAGGAAGTCAGCATGCACCTACAACCTAAATGTTTTTATTCCCGTGTACTTATTACGTTACATTCTATCTCTGGAAGTGGGAACGTTCCAAAGGAAGCAAGTCTCCCTCCATTACATGACATCTGCCTCCTTATTTGTCAGAGAAAACTTGACTGCTCTGATGGGAAATTCTGAATACCAGAGAGTTAAGATGCACTGGTCTTAGTCCTTAGACCACTCGGACCTGGCACTTACTACAATGTAACTTTGCCCTTTTAGGCTCAGACAAATGACAGTGACTCTGATACCGAGTCTAAGAGGCAGGCGCAGAGATCCTCTGCCTCAGAGAGCGAGACGGAGGACTCCGACGACGACAAAAAGCCGAAGCGCAGAGGGCGCCCGCGTAGCGTGCGGAAGGACCTGGTGGAAGGCTTCACTGACGCGGAGATCCGCAGGTGGGTGGAGGCTCTGCCCGCGCTCGGGCTCCTTGGACCCCCCGGCCCTGAAGGCAGGGAGGGCAGAGGCCAGCACCTGCCAGAAAGGCCGGAGAGACCCAGTGATGTGCCATCCCAGAAATGCTTCTCCATCATAACGTTATTTTGAATCAAATCCCCAATGTCATATTATTTCAGATGTAAAATATTTCTGGGTATATCCAGAAGGGGAAACGTAGAGTTGAGGAGCAACCCTCAGGTTCACTTTCACAGATAACGCCTTCTTAATCCTTATATCCACTCTGTTCCTTTCATGTTGTGTCTTAGTTTTTGTCACACTCATTCCCATTTTCTTCTGTCACCATCCCCTCTGTTTCCAATCCCCCCCACCCATAGTATCTCTCCTTACACTGTTACCTAACCAGATTATTATAGTGATTTGGCATGTCATGTCACAGTGAGACCCTGATGTATTGTGACATCTTGCTTTTTATGGACAGTGCTAGTGGTCAGCTTATGTAAGGAAGGGCACAGACAACACATGGACTGGCTTTTGGCATGGTTCAGGCTGAAGACTTGTTAGAAGGATGCGTTGGATTTTTGGTGGGAGATAAGGTTGGGCAGAAGGAGTCAGCAGAGTTTCCAAAATAGTTTTACTCAAGAAGCTTTAAATTATGTATTTATTATACTTGGCCTCATTCCCAGGAATATTTGAGGCAGTCTTAAAAATCATATAGTTGTATAATTGACCAGAAGATAATGACAAATACTGCAGTATGGAATCGAAAGTAATAGTAGTGGACTGAATAGACCCGTTAATTATTTGGGGGCTTTATCACTAGTTGTAGTGATCGAATCATTTCATAATCTTGTACCTTGTAAAATGGGTGATATTAGAATTAAGTCACAGTTCTCAATTATGTCCCTAGGCAGTTTCATGATCAGTCACTGGGTATAAAGTTGATTCTTAGTTTGAATAGATCTCAGCACTTACTATTTTAAATTGGCATTTTCAAAGGCATTTAATGTTTATTCATTTAGTGTGTATCATAAGGATCGACCCAGTCTGTGTTTGACAGTTTACCTGGCTCATATTTTATCATAGGATGTGTTTGCGTTAACTTGGCTAAAGTCTCTGTTTTTTATTGTGTTTCTTGATCATCATCATAGGTTCATCAAGGCATATAAGAAGTTTGGTCTCCCCCTTGAACGGTAAGCTTAGTAATAATTCCTTATCTGTCTTTCATTTTTGTTACATTGCAGTTTCTTTGGTACTATTTCCATTTAAGGTCTAGCACCTTCTGATGGCCTAATTCTTAGACATTGATGTATTCACATGCTCCATGTGACTTAGACATCAGCAAAACATACTGAGAAACTATACTTTGCTTCTGGAACAGCACTACGGTGAATGAAAGTAGGCTGGAGGAAGGAAAATGGGCACGAGGAAAGCAGAGTGGTTTAAAACAGGCTTCTGGCCCTTCCCTCCCTGCTGCTGTTATCCAACAGTCAGTTAACAAAGGAAGCAGAGCCCCTTCTCCTCAGTCTTTGGAAATTGTTATGCACTGTTCAAGGCTCAGTTCTTTATGATGAAAAACGGGTGATCAGCCCTCATTGTGACAGGGTTTTTGTTGGAAACTTGTAATAATCAATTTAGAAATATAGGGGAAAGTGTCTGGAGGAGCAAGCTTACAGAAGACCAGGTGATATCTCATGGGACATAAGAAAAGTGGGCACGGGTCCTTGAAGTGTCCCCGTGTTTGTCCGTCCTCAGGCTGGAGTGCATAGCGCGCGATGCCGAGCTAGTAGATAAGTCTGTGGCTGACCTGAAGCGCCTGGGGGAGTTGATTCACAACAGCTGTGTGTCCGCAATGCAGGAGTATGAGGAGCAGCTCAAAGAAAACGCCAGCGAGGGTAAGTCCCCTGGATGTCGGCCCTTCTCGGGAACCTGGAATGAGGTTTCTGCTGCTAACGGCTTTTCTTAGACGAGCAGGCGCATCTCCCATGCATCGCTGCTGCTCCGAGATGTGCATTCTGACCGGCCTATAATTATGCACAGACAGCCTTGTAAGATCTCAGAGGTTTACTTGCCCCCGAGGTTGATTTGCAGAAGGTATAGTACAGAATGAAGAATGAGATGAGTGAGTAGTTTCTTGATGTGGCTATAGAAAGTTCAGGTGGGTTTGGATATTGTGAAGACCTGAGTGGGCAAAGCAGAGTGGACACGTCTGTGTTTTGGCAGTGAACTAGGACATTACAGACCACAGCTATCGGTAATTGATTACCTGGGATCCACACAGCATATCGTTTTGTTATGACAGGCATAGAGAGTTTCGAGAATGAATTGGAATAAAGTGCTGTAAACGTTTTTGTGACAGTGAGATTCCCTGGCATTGGAGTGTGTGGTAATTGGATTTGACCTGCAGTGTTTTCTCTTACACACCAGAAATGTTTTTACCTGTCCTGTAAGAAGTGGGTTTTGGGAGGTTGACATCCCATTGGTTAAGGGACACCCTCAAGGTTGAACCTCACAGCTGAGGGGTTGTCGTTATGGTGCACTGGACTGGTGTGTCCGTGACATTTCCCCTATTTTGTCACCTTTCACTGTGCTGCAGAGTACTCAAAGGAGGCTGTGTCAGCCAGGGTCAAGTGTTCTGGCTTTGGCAGCGGCCAGTTTACCTGGCGTCTTGGTTCTGTCATTTCTTAGCTGCAGGACTTGAGACAGGTGGCCTCTCAATGGTCTCATTCAGAAAATGGAGTAACAGTACCAACCTCGAAGGGTTAGGATGATTCTTTCAGTCTATGTGCATAAAGTGCTTAGCATAGGGTCCGGCTTGCAGTGTGAGCTGTCATCCTTAAGTAAAGGAGTATTCATGCCTTGGGATTTTCTTTTTAAGAATATTATTGAAGGAACAATTTAAAAGTACTTTAAATATAGTAAAAATTTTTAGATGTATTTTTTGTAAACAAACTTAAATGAGTGTTTTAGACGATGATCCAAAAATGTGCTTTCATAGCACCCAGAATTCATCCAAAAGTAACCCTTTTCTCATTGTAATTGTTTTGTGGGTTATATTCACATGACTCAAAAATGAAAGGCAGGTTTCCCTACTTCTTGTCTCTTTCTAGATATTTAGGAATACTTATGTACAAAAGATGAATAGATAACATTTTTTCTTTCTCCTTTTAATAGAAACACTGCAGCATGCACACCGATCTGCCTTTCTCTGTCCATCTCACAGCGTATTTTGGAGATATTTTCTTATAAAAAGCCCCTCCTCCCACACCCCTCTGTCTCATGCACCTTGGCATTGAGGATCTGGCCGATTGCTTCCTCCTGCCCTTGTTTAACTGGGATTTAGCATATTCAGAGTCCAGGCTCACATTCCAATTCAAATGTAAGATTATTAATATCTCCTTAAGTTGAAAAGTTTTGTTCCTAAAAATGTTAGCATGATCATGTCTTTGCCTTATTCTGTATTGTGCTCATTTCTAAATATCAATGCCAGTCTTACTGTTAACAGTAAGACTTCTCAGTGCAAAGTTTGATTTCTCACCATTCTTTTTGTCCTGAGAATAATACATCCCACTAGCAATGTGCAATCAAAATATTGTGTTCTAAAATTATGCAAAGTTGTTGTTTTTTCCTGTGTGGTTATGCCACCAACTTAATATATAATATTGTTTTGCCTCTTGTTTTCATTTATTTTCAATTTTAGAGATGCCTTGTCTCATTTTGATTTAACTTTTTTATCATTATTATTAATTATGCAAAACGTTGGCATACTCCACTGAGGTCATTTGGAAAATCTTGCTTTTATCCCAGTCCCCCAGTCCTGTTTTATTCCTCTCCTATAGGTAGCCAGTATTCTCATATACAGAAGACAACGTGCCATATATTCAGTTTTGCACCTGCTTATGCTCACATATGGAGATCTCTCCATATTCTTATGTACAGGTGTTACGATGTAGAGATCATCCCTCCTCCTTCTTACTGCTGGGCAGTATTCCACCACGTGTGAATTCATACTTTATCTTTGGGTCGTTTTCAGTCTTTTGCCATTATAAATAAAGCCACAATGAATAATATTCTAACAAATATGCTCTTTCTTATCTCTGCCAGCGCCTCTCTGGGATAGATTTCTAGAAGTGGGATAGCTGGGTTTTGGGGAAAATGTGCATGTAATTTGGTTAGATGTTGCCAAACTGTCCCGCATAAGTCGGATAGCACTTATATTGCCACCAGCAGTGTATATACCTGTTTTACAAGCCTGACAAACTGTGTGTTATCAGACACTCAGATTTTTGCTAGACTGGTAGGTGAGAAATGGCATCTCATTTTTCTTTTAATGAACAAGGTTGTGCATCTTTTCTGAGGGCCATTTGTGAACTCTCTATTCATAATATTTTGCTCATTTTCTCTTGAGCTGTTGGTCTTAATTTTGAGGGCCTCCTTTTCTGATAAAAGTTGCCAGTTTACTCTAGTTTGTGATTTGTCTCCTTATTTTGCTTATGGTTGTTTATGCAGAAAATTTTAAAAAAAATTTTATAGTCAAGTTTATGTTTTACCCTATTGAGTTTAGGTTTTGAGTCAGTAAAACATTTTCTCTACCTCCAGGATATAAAGGAATTAACTGTGATTTTTTTTTTACCCCCTTGTTCCTATGTGATTTCATTTACTTTTGCATCTCTGATCCACCTGGAGTTTTTCCTGTTGTATCCAGTTTTATTTTTTCTGTATGGCAGCTAGCTATATGTCTCAATATCATTCATTAAAAATGGCTCATCTTTTTTTCCACCACCTGATTTTTTTTAAAGAGCTTCATAATCAGTTATGGATATGCAATATTAGTGTTATGGATATACAGTATTGTTATGGATATACACTATTAGTGTCCTGTTAATGGGCATTTAGCTTTTCAATCCTTTGTTTTATAGCACTGTGATAAGTAACCCTGTATGTATGCAATTTTGCACCATTTCCTCCCACCAGCATTGAATGAAAGTGTCTGTTTTCTCTTAGTCTTATTGACATAATATTTTCAAATTTTTTCCCCAACCTCATAGGTTAAAAATGGGATGTGTATATATTTAATTTGTATTCCTGTTATCACAAGCAAAAGTCTAGTGTTCTTTTGTATGTTTAGGAACCACTTGAGTTTTATTCTCTGCGAATTGTGTCTTTATCCTTTGCTCATTTTTCTGTTGCAGTCCAGGAGACTGAGACCCATAGAGGTTAATAAGTAGAGCGAGAGGGGACAGGGAAGGGGTGACAATTTATGCAGATTTGAGAATGAATCCCAGATTTCTGATTTTCAGAACAGAGCCTTTCCTATTTCACCACATTCTGTCCCCACTCTCTTCAGTGTTGTTGGGAACAGCAGTTGGAAGTGAAATTCTAGTGGATTACATAAGAATCCCTAAGTAATTGTCTGTAATTGTAGTGCCATCTCATCAACTTGCATGTTTAAAAACATGAAATCTTTTCTCAGGCTCTGACCTGTCCTTTCTCTCACCAAGAAGTGTCATTTTCATGGATTTCAACTTGAAGTCTTTGGTTAAAGTTGACTCAATTTCATTTTTACTTCTGGGATTATTTTAATTTGAAACTAGGTCTAGTGTAAACCGTCCATGACTTTTTTTGTTCATCATTTCAAATGTGTTAGGTATGGACTCGATCTCATACTTTTTTGGTAGACAAGACCATCTTTAAAACACTTTAAAAAAACAGTTAATGGGATAGTTAGAAAAATAAAAGAAAAAAACTTCACTGATGTTATTTTTTAAGAATCTTTTGTTAATTTTATTAATTTTGGAACCATATATATATACACATATATATATATATGTATATATATAAAAGGCAACACAATTAAAAACACTAGCTGGTTCAAAACTTCTAAATCTTAAAAAATTGAATTGGTTAGAGGTTATTTTACAAATAATAATTGAGAGAAAATTTTTTTGCCTTATAGGTTAAAAATGTGAATAAGACATGTATTTCGAGGGCATAAGCCTTGATTTGCTGGTATCTGTTATCTGTGGAGCTTCAACAAATTCGTGTTTAACTAATGTGAAATTAATTGGTGTTTTTTTAGGGAAAGGACCAGGGAAAAAGAGAGGGCCAACAATCAAGATATCTGGGGTTCAGGTTAATGTGAAATCCATCATACAGCATGAAGAAGAGTTTGAGATGCTGCATAAATCTATCCCTGTGGACCCTGAAGAAAAAAAAAAGTGAGTGTCGCCGTGCCCGCACGTGGGTGGCTGTGCCGCAAGAAGGCAGGCTCGACGTTCGTCGTCTTGGCTTCAGCGTGTCGCGGCACCTCGTCCGTGTGCGTTTGTGTCCATTGCCAAATCAGAACGGCCCCTCCTCTGAAGTCCTCCTGTTTTTGAAATCCCCTTAGATACTGCTTAACCTGCCGTGTCAAAGCTGCACATTTCGACGTCGAGTGGGGAGTGGAAGATGATTCTCGCCTCCTGCTGGGGATTCATGAACATGGCTATGGGAACTGGGAGCTAATTAAAACGGACCCAGAGCTTAAGTTAACTGACAAAGTAAGTGACTCGAACACCGGAGATTTCCAGACGTGTTGTGTAATGTTTTTGCATCGATTACTTATTTTTAACTATTTTCTGGTGGGGGAGCGGGCTATCAGATTGGAAATTAGTACAATAATAAATTCCTGGGATTTCTTTATCCTTGGAAATGTACCTTCTTTAGTGGACTATGGCACCATTTCTAGATGAAGATAGTAGCCAGGTAAACTTTTGGGGAAATTCTAGGAGAAATCTTGATCTGATTTTTGTGATAGGTCAGTCTCATTGCACCAAATACCAGGGTGAGGTTATTGATAATAAAAACATGTCTCGGCCTTAGTTGTTGGCCCTTTGTTTAAAACTGTCTTTGAAACAATCGTATTTCAGTTCTGCATGTGGAAAAAGAATGAACTGCACCTTGGTGTTTTCTGTAATGGAATTAGACATTGGCTTTACTTCTCCCACAAAATCGAGCCTCCCACCCTATCCGTCACAAATCGGGCTACCAGGTAGTAAGGCCGTGCTCAGAGCTGTAAGCAGGGGAAGCTGACTGGCTCAGTTTTAGTAGGATGTGCTCCATGTTGTGCTCCTGGCAGGGCTTTTCCTGGCACGTCAAACAATGCTCATCCCATGTGCGATGTTCTAAGGGTGACAGCACCCTGCCATAAGCACTGAGACCAAATCCAGTCTGGCCTGAGAGGTCCAACCGTGGTAGCAGGGACGGATCCTGTCCCGGCATAGCTCAGTGCTCTCCGGCAATGCTCTAAGAAGCATTTTCAATCTAAAACGAAGCTTTAACCTAGCTCCAGGGATTCCCTGCTCCTGGAAGGAGGAAATCCACGACGGCTGGGATGCTCTAGCAGATGAAGCCAACAAGCCCCTCCTACCTGAGTTGTTCTACCCTGTTAACAGCACAGGTAGGAGCCAGTGGGAGAGCTGGATTTCTCCATCCCATTTTGTAAAACGAGAACGGCTCATGAGGGATTGTCAGTGACTGGGAGCCATGGACATGAGATAGGATCTGAGGCTGTATCTGTGTTTTGGGTGGTCGGGGAGGGAAAGGACTGCTCAGCTCTTCGTCGTCTCTGTTTATCCTGATCCACTAACCGGGATGTGGGTGGTGGCGGGTGCTTCTCTTCCTTTCCTGTTGAAGATTCTGCCCGTGGAGACAGATAAAAAGCCCCAGGGGAAGCAGCTGCAGACCAGAGCAGACTACTTGCTGAAGCTGCTCAGGAAGAGTCTGGAGAAGAAGGGGGCCGTGTCGGGCGGGGAAGAGGTGAGTGTGGCTGCCCGACGGACGTGCCCAGCGGCTGAGGCTTCAGGCCTTCAGCGTCAGGGAGGGGAAGTGGCGCCGCCCAGGGCGCCGCACAGCATGGAACCTCCTCGTAGTCAGGTGTCGCTCTCGCGATTCCAGCAGTGGTGGTTGGTTGGTAATAATAGAAATGTTCATTTAATTACTGACCTAACCATGTTGGCAACTTTCTTACAAAGCCATCCTCCTCAGACATTGTCTCAAAATAGTCCTGGTCTTTCCCGGTGCCACTCTGGACTACTGTAATAATGGGTCCAGGGATAAAGTGGACAGCTGGAGTCCACAGTTAATTCAGAAATGGGACTTCAGTTATGATGAGTTTCTTGCTTAGTGAAAGATAGCAACCGAGTTGCTGATGAACTCATCTGAGCTTTATCTCCTCTCATTTCCCCAACTTTTCATTTCAGTTCAGACCTAGAAGTGGGGATCATATTTAAAAGATAAAACAAGTTAGCATCCAGTGCTAGCAGCAGCTTTTGTCCATTTCCTTAAGTGCTCTTGGAGCTATGCTGTTTGTATTAATTTTTCTGTATTATAAACAAAACACATTTTAGAAGAAAAAATTATCCTGATCCCATACCATGTCCTTTTTCATGTAATATCATAAGTAGTGTCATTCTTCAGAGAATATATATGTTGAGTGTGTACTGTAAATTAGGCTCTGGAGAGACCGATTAACCATGTTTACACTTGGGTTTAGGTTACTGTTATCATATTTGATTGCGTGCGTACACATCTCTTCCTTGATTTTCAATATAGCTTCTGGGTTTTTTTTTTTTTTTTTTTTTAGCATCTACAGCACCTGGTCTTCCTAGGTGGTCTCCCATCCAAGTACTGGAGATCAGCTGGGATCGGGCTTGTTCAGGGTGGCATGGCTGTAGACTTTTTTTGTTTTTTGTTTTGTTTTTACTATTATTGTCTTATATATTATCTTTATTTGTATCTTTTTATATAAGGTGTTTTTTGTTTTGAATTCTGTCTTTGAGGGAATTCTAAAAATCGGAATCAGTAGATTTGAGAATATGGGTGGTATGGGTGTGTGTGTGTGTGTGGTGTGTATGTCTGGGTGTGGTGTGTCTGTGGGTGGGGTGGGGTGCAGGATATGTGTAAGACCTACAGTCATGTCCGCACCAGCTAAAATTGGCCGCAGTTCTTTGAATTTACTCCGAATTTTCTCGTTCGGATTATATGCTCACAATTACAATCATGTTATCTGGCTATACTTTTGAGAGACTTGATTTATAGTTTTATCATTAGTTTTTCTCCCTTTCTAGGCCAAATTAAAAAAGCGGAAGCCTCGAGTAAAAAAGGAAAACAAAGCCCCCAGGCTAAAAGATGAGCATGGGATTGACTTTTCATCTCCCAGGCTCTCAGACAATCCATCAGAGGAGGGAGAAGTAAAGGTATGAGGCTTGCTTTCAGTTGAGCGTTATATTTTAAGCTCCACTTATTGTACCAACTGGTATAAAAAAGCATTTGAAAGGTGCTTGGTTTACATGCAGAGTCAATAAAGGAAACTGAGTATTTATCTTTATTTAATCTGTGAGAGAGGAGTGTAGTTGTTCATTTAGGTCAGCAAGTGCAAACTTGCAGATACTGGATGAAGGGGACCACGCAAGTTCTAATGATAAATGGCAGCTGACATTCAGCCTCGTTTTGGGGAACGTGGCTAACCGAGGAGCCTGGTGCAAGGCACAGCTGCTGTCTCGGTCAGTTTGTTGGGCCAAACAAAACCTGTCTGTGGATGAGGCTTGGCCCAGTTTGTAACCTCAGGTCTAAGCGAAGTGGAATGTAAACTAGTGTCCTTCAGTATCTTGTTTCAGTGAGTGGCAGCTTAATGGGTTTTATTTTCTTACTCTTCAAGCATAATTGTGCTTTGAGATTAGCTCCAAGAGGGTCAGCAGTGGTATAGGAATCTGCACGGTTTGAGTCGTGCATACGTGAATTCACATGCCAGCGACTGCACCAGGTATTAGCTGACAGGTGCATATGTTATCTCTTTGGACCTCAGCTTTTCCTCTCTGTGAGATGGAAATGATAATGCCTATGCTGAAAGGTTGCTGTGAGAAGTAGAGAAGACAGAAGTGAAGAACATCTGCCTCTGAAAGCTTTCCTGGCTATTAACCAGAGAGTTCAGAATTGTGTGAGTGCTTTGAAAAGGCTGTATGCTTGAAAACAAGCTTCCAAGTGTAGACGCGGTGATGAACCGCTGGGGGCAGTGCTTCCTGCTCCAGAAAGTAAATGAGTAAATGTGAAGTTTGTGGCCGTAGCTCATAGCCCTGTTTGTCTTCTAGGATGATGGCTTAGAAAAAAGTCCAATGAAAAAGAAACAGAAGAAGAAAGAGAACAAGGAGAACAAGGAGAAACAAATGAGTTCTAGGAAAGACAAAGAAGGGGACAAGGAACGGAAGAAGTCAAAAGATAAGAAAGAGAAGGTATCGATGTCATTCTTCTTACTGAGATACCCGTAGCCACTGAAATTCCCTTCTGGAATTTAGAAATAGAATGGGGTTTGAGTGTCCTGAAATAATTGTCTTTCTATGGGCACATCTGAGAAGGAAGATTGGGACTGTGGAGAGGGGAGGCCTGCGCCTTCCCCTGCAGAGAGAAAGGGACATGCAGGTGTGGATGTCCTTCCACAGGGAAGGCCTCCGTGTGCACTCTGCGTATTTCAGGGGGCTGTTTGAGATAAGACAGGTGAGAGGAATCTGCACTTACAGGTAACTACTTGAAATATATTCTCAGATTCATGATAGAATAGCACAATCCGCAGATGAATTTGAACATTTGAAGGATTTAGGCTTCCAACCAAATGCTAGCAAGAGTTAAGCTTTTAGAATAGAAATGGGTGAAAAGCCTTGCTATTATATAATCTTCACTTTGGGGGTTTTAAAGTTCATTCCAAACCACAGAAATCTGGTAAAGTGTTGCATGTACGCTTGCTGACTTATGATGAAATTATTTTGCAATTATCATTAAAACATGCAAACAAATAACTGCTATAATTCCACTATCCAGTTATAACTCTAGTAGATTTCTTGCTGAGTACCTTTTCATATAAGAGTAAGCGTAAAATAAAAATCAGACCAGACTGTTTGGGTAGTTAGTCTTTTCTCCCCACTTAGCAATGTATCACAAACAACTTTCCAAGTGAATAAATACATGTTAAAATTGTTTTTAGTACATAAGGAAGATTCTCTTTGGTTATGACAGCTTGGGAGCAATTAACATCTCTCATATTGAAATTGCTTTCCAGTTTCTAATGTTATAAACCATCCTGTGACAGTTATCTTTGTGTCTGTGCTTCCACAGAAAGATACTTTTATTTTTTTAAAGTGAAATACATCAAAAATAAAAGCACAAAGAACAATTTAACAGACATATATCCACTACTCAGATGTCATACTTTTTGTTAATGTTTTTCCACATTTACTTCAAGTGGCTTTTTTTGGCAACCCTATTTTGAGTTTCATGCACACATCATGAATGTTGTTGAAGCTCTCTCTTAAATATATCTATATATACTTATATCTTCATCCTTCTGCAACCTTTCCTGGAGAAAATGAGATTTGTCCACACAAATTCATGTAGATTTCAATCATTTACAAAATTTTAGTTAATACAAATTCTTAGATCAGTGTATATTCATTTATAAGCTGTTAATAAAAATTGTTACATGATACTATATAAGATCTCTGCCGGTTTACACTCGTAATCTCTTCATGATGATTTTGTGCATTTTATGGATCAGGGAATGGCACCCAAATGGAATTGATGAAACTAAAGTTATAATTGCGTATGTTTAGAGACAGAAATGGGAATGGTGTGTAAGCTGTTATTCACATAGGTTTGGCTTTATGATGTTTCTCAGAGGACCTTATTTTGCCTTTTTTATAAATTGAGGCCATCATATTTATCCTCTGTAGTGACGTGACATAGGTACCAAGTCCAGATTGCAAGGCAGGATTACACAAATGACAATGACTCCTTGTAACTCTTTTTTAAAAGCCTAAAGGTGGTGATGCCAAATCTTCAAGTAAATCAAAGCGATCTCAGGGTCCTGTCCATATTACAGCAGGAAGTGAACCTGTCCCCATTGGCGAGGATGAGGAGGATGATCTGGACCAGGAGACATTCAGCATAGTAAGTCCTGAACTTGAGGGACGCCAGTGCCTGCAGTGGTGAGGAGGGGACACCATGACATGAGACAAGGCTGGGGTCCTGGCTGAGTGAGCTAGAGCAGTGGTGAACGTGTCGTCCTTGCTTCCTTGTGGTGGTGGGTGACGCTAAGACATGGCCTAGGATACGGTCTGTCTCCCCAGGTGAGACGGGGGAGGCGTGGGAGGGTATGCACAGATGAGGCCTTGATGGGACTTGGAACAGGCCAGGGTGTCCTCAGGCCCTTATTTCCTTACTGGAGCTTCAGGTACATGTTTCATTGCGCTGCACTCGACAAATTCTCTTCCCCACCCCTCTGGTGGTCTCTCCTTCTCCCCAAATTTCCATAAATCAGTTCACTTGATAGTTAACTCATTCCCAGTGAGAAAGTGATCTTCCAGATCTCAAAATATTCCTGCTCTGTGGCAGCAGAGGAAAGAATTTCGATCCCATCCTTGTCTGGTAGTCTCTCTCTCTTTACACCTTTTTCTCTGTTCCCCCAAACCAGTATGCACGTGTATGTACATAGATACACATATTTTTCTTTGTATTTACCTCATTTTAAAAAATTCTCCTTACTCTTATTCCTGTGAGCACTGTGAGAGCAAGTGCTGTGTCTTTATATAAAGTACACATAGATGCTAGAAGTATATCAACAAATGAGTAAATTGAGTGGATGGATAAATTCATTACACAACCAGCTGATATATTTCCTTCGTTCTTCTTTAGCTCAGTATTTATGAGACAATCAAAACTAATGCTTCTCTGGTACCATACTATTTTTAAAAAATGCTTTTACATTTTTTGCCTTATTTATTACTGTTTTTTATATTATGACCTCTTTAAAAACAACAGCAAAATTCCAGGAATATAATACATTGATGCAGGTACCATGAAGCTCTGCCAGATCGGCATTTCTTCGAAGCCCAGACTAGAATGTTGAAGCCCCTGGGGTTCCCCAGTATCAACCTTTGTTGCTTCCCCAGAAGTGGCCACGACCCTAAATTTGATTCTCATTCTCTTGTGCGTGATTTTGGAGTTTTTACTACTTACGTCTCTAGATAAGGTGAAGAGAGTTAAGGGACTCTTCTTGCGTCACATAGTTAAGTCAGGTGCCCGTGGGAGTCTAGCTTCTCAGCATCACACTGCACAGCCTCCCGTGGCTCCGTGTTAAAGCGCCGTGTAAATGCCACACTGAGCGTGTCCTGTGACTCACTTTTCTTCTCTCAGCATTTGCACGTTTGGGAGTTATCCATGTTGATAACTGTTTTATGTTGCTGCTTTATGACTTCGGCAGTGTCATTCCTTCTGTTGACGGACGTTGGGGTCTTCCCAAGTGTTTTCCACCACAGCTAGGCTGCGGCAAAATTGTTCTCGTGCATGTGTATAAGAGCTCTGGAGCCCACAGCTCGAGCAGAAGCGCAGGGTAACTGGCCTTGCACACCTGCCACTTCGTTAGATGTCATTGGGTCTCTCTTCATAGCCACCGTAGAGATCCACACTCCTCCTAGCAGTGATTGTGAGTCTCTGTTGCTTCCCAGTCTCAGAAACGTGGTAATTTCCTACTTCTAGATTTTTGCTGCCCTCTGACGGTATGAAATACTGACCAGTGTGGTTGTCAAACATTTATTTTCATATCTATTGGGCAAATTTTCAATTTCTGCTTTTTAAATTACTTTCCTGGGGATCTCTTCAACTTACTCTCCCATGATTTCTTTTCAGGCTTTTATTCCTCGTGTCATGTTTATTTCCAAGATCTTTTACTCCCCCCTCCCAGTGGTTCTCTGAATATTTTTCTATTTATCTATCCATCATTCATGTTAGATATTTTTCCAAGCGGCTTGGTAATCCTTGGTTGTCATTCGTGTCAGGACCTCCCTCATGTGGCTCGCGAGTCCAGGGTTGTCTGCTCATGTTTAAGAGCGAGAGACTGGCCCTCTGATTCCACGCATTTCTGCAATCCTGTTATCAGTACAGTAACCTTGTCCTCTTGTGTAGCCCAGTTCAGAGATCTTTCTCTCATCCTCTCCAGAGAATAAGCTTCCTGATCTTTTTTGGTTGGCAGTGTCGGATATCTGGGTATCTATTGTTAATCCAAGTACCTATTACTGTTAAACAGTCTTTAAAAACCAGTCCTTATTTCTTAACTCTCAATCCTATGTCCAGAGACACTTGACTAGCCTTTGGGGGAATTTTGCAGTATAAATCAGGTGGCTCCATAGCTGGCTTTTGTGTTCTCAGGTTTATTACGTAACTTCCTTAGCTGCCAATATTGTATTCCTGTTGGTTTCTCTCTTATTTTCTCTGTCTTTGTGGGGTTATCTCTTTTTAAGGTAGTCTCTTTACTGTCTTTTTAGTGGGGTTGGAGTTAGGGAGGAGAAGATTCTTGTGTTCGGTTCACCATTCTTACCCGGAAGCCCCTCCCTCCCTTAGTTTCCCACAAACCTTAAAAGACTTGTAAATATCTCATCCTGCAGTTTTAGTTTGCGATGGGAGGTTTTCGGACCAGGTCTGTAGTTTTGCATCTCATTTGACCTTCATAATGGCCTTGTTAGGTTGTCAGGCCCCTCTTGCAAATAGGGAAACAGAGCAGCATCTTCAGACGCCAATTAAGGTGTACCAGGTCATCGCTCTAAGCAATGATGCTGAGACTTGCACCTCGGGTTTTTCTAACTTGACACTGATACATGTTCCACTGTCTTAAACTGCTTCTCCCCAGTGATGACGTGGCATGAGGGCGGGCTGTGTGTTCCTGGGAATTTAGGGGACAGTAAGCAGAGGAGGAGACGTCTTTGCTCAGATGTTTCATAACTCCGCTCTCTTGGCCTTTTCCAGTGTAAAGAGAGGATGAGGCCCGTGAAAAAGGCACTGAAACAGCTGGACAAACCTGACAAGGGGCTCAACGTGCAGGAGCAACTGGAGCACACCCGGAACTGCCTGCTGAAAATCGGAGACCGAATAGCCGAGTGCCTTAAAGCCTACTCAGACCAGGAGCACATCAAGCTGTGGCGGAGGTAACCACCTGGGCCTCCGTCGCCCGGCTCGACTTCACAGAGTGTGTGGGTCTCTCTTGCTTTATGAAGGTGACACAGCCACCCAAAGAAATTTTTTTTTTCTCAGTAAAAGCTATCTTTTGGCAACATTCCTGGAAGCTTCCATTTTACTTTCTTGAGATAGGCCATCCCACTGAGCCCAGTGTTTTTAATGGGTTGGATGATGTCATTATTTTATAAGAGAAACAATAGTGGATATGACGGCCTATTCTCAGCATAAGGACTCAGTCTTTAAACCTGAAAGGTACAGAAATCTACTTTGATTCTACGCTGATTTCAGATTGAAGTTCAGATATAGTCACTAATTGGTTAGCTCTCTATTAACAGCGTAGAAACCACTAGAACTGTGAGTTCTCTGTTCTCTTTAATAATGGAGTAATTTGAATTAATACAGGTAATCCAGAACTTTAGTTTGTATAAGGTATCATGACTTAATATATTTCACTTTTGATAATTTAAGAAAACAATAAGTTTCTCAAAGACAGTTGTAACATTCAGCTCTTTCCACAGTCCAGTTACTTTGACCTCATATACTTCATGGTTAATGTAATTATTTTCATATAGTAAGCCCAATGTCAGTGGATTGGTTTTGGAGTAAAAAATGAATTTAAGAACACCTCATGATATGCTATCCATAGCATGCTTCACACCCATTAAGAAACAGAATTGTTTTAAAATGTTGCTCTTCCCCTTTACACTGTTACCACCTTCTTTCCATCCTCACCTTCTTTCCGTCCCCAGCCATCTGGCTTGCTTTTTACCGGACTCAGTCAGTCCCTTTTGGAAGATACCAAAAGTATTGTCATCCCAGTACAAATGTCCATAAGCTGGGCTCCCTGCTGTGCGCCGAGGCCCGTCTGTGTTTAAATGTATGGGGCACTGTGGTCCTGGCTGGCAGTAGTTCACAGGAAGGTCCCTGCCCACTCCTGAGACCCTGTCCATCATAAAGTGGTGATTGCCTGACCAGGTGCCGTGGGGCTTCCTGGGGGAGGAGGGGTGGCGCGTGTAGAAGCGTAGTTGGGGGTGTGTCTTCTGAGAGGCAGGTGAACACTTGAGCCTGCTGTAGAGTGGAGTGGACTTCAGTGAAGGTGTTCTCTGTAGAGGCCGCGAGGGTCGCCAGGGTTCAAAGGCGGTCTATTAAGACGGCCAGAGCCTGTAATTAATGGAAGGTCTTTGGGAGGGAGGTAGATGGCGTCCCGGAAACACCTTGCAGCAGGTGCACGAGTTGGGGGCCCACGGCGACACTGCTCTCTGAAGAGTGCGTGGGGGTGAGACGCCTCTTCCAGCTCCCGAGAGTGATATTCGTTGTGTCAGCCACGCCCCGTCCACACCAGCACCTTGTTAGGGTGCGCGTGGTGGAATCGGAGGGAAGGGGTGGGGTCCCTGGGAGTTTGAAGGAGGAAAGCACAGGCCTCAGTGGTGATGACTGGGAGGAAGGAAGGGGCAGCAATGCGGAGAAAGCCAGCTGACCATGTGCGGGCCCAGCCCGGCGGCTTCTGGGAACACGGACTCGTGGCAGAGCCAGGAAGGACGGACAGTAGAGCCCTGGGTGCCAGTGAGGAAGGGAGATTTGAGCCATGACACAGAGAGCCCTGGTCTGCAGACCCCTCAGCCAAGCCCTGTTGACAGTAGCATCTAAAGATGTATTATTAAAAAAAAGAAAAAAATAATAGATTATTGATACAAAGACCTGGAAGAATATTTCTGCGACTTCATTTCTGCACCTGGAGAGTATTCCACAGTAAAATTTGATAGCTCGCCATCCATAAAGAGAATAACAAGTAATTTAAAAAATTCTATAATTTACCAGTATCGTTTCTGTTTTTTAAGGAACCTATGGATTTTTGTTTCCAAGTTTACAGAATTTGATGCTCGGAAATTGCATAAGTTATACAAGATGGCTCATAAGAAAAGATCTCAAGAAGAGGAGGTAAAATACAGATTTAATCCTACTTCATACTAATAGATAAAAACCAGTTCCAAGAAAATTCCTTAATGACAGTTTTCCCCTGGGGAGGTGGTCAGAGTCATAGGTGGTTGGTGTTGGACTGGTCCCTGGGTCTCTGTCCTTACTGTGCAGATGGAGGTGTGGGTCTGGGCGTGTACAGAAGCCCACAGCACCCATCCCGTCCAGTCCCGTGTGCTGCTCCCGCATGCTGGCCGCGCAGTTTCTCAGCGTGCTCCAGTAATGGTCAGCCAGCAGTAAGACCCGCAGGGTCAAGTGCCCAGTGTGTTGGAACCAGACAGTTTTGAAACTCTGACGGGGAGTCGTTACCCTGTGTTCTTACGTGCTGGAGTCACATGTTCATCAGGCCTCCTCTTCCACACGCTCGTGTTGCAGTGTGGCTTCTAAATGCGGCTGGTGATTGTTTTCTGGACGAGCTTCTATATGGCGGGTCCCAGCCGCCCCTGAGAAGGAGCAGACTTGGTGTAAGGGGGTGGGCGCAGCGGTGGCTCGATGCTGCGGCGGGCAGTGTCCTTGTGCAGGCCCGTCCATTCGCAGATCTGCTGACCTGCCATGTGGGTCCTACCCAGCGTAGGGCCTGTGTAGGAGCAGTTAAACTCCTCTGCTGACACGGCAGCTCCACGGAGGAGTGCTTTCATGTCTCTCGTCCTCTGCTCGTCCTCAGCACCCAGCACTGTGTCGAGCTGTTCCTTCTAGTTTGATTTACGTGGAAGAACATGATATATGATACAGCAGAAATAATATGTGAATGCTGCTGAACGTTATTGTCAATTTTCAGCATTATAAGAAGTCTTTGAAGAGTAGTCAGGAAGGGCCCCAGGAGGAAATGGAATAGCTGGGAAAGAATGAAAGTTAAGATGAGCATTTGAAATTGAACATGTGCTATTAAGGGCTCCGTCAGTCTAGGTATCCAAAGTTTAGTGTAAGCTGAATAAAGCCGTGCCCTGCCCGTGGGGGTGTAGTATACGTTGTCACAGCCTTTCTGGGGGATGATTCAGTCAGATTCATCAAAGAGTAAAACAATTCTTCTGAGAGTTTAAGGAGATGCTTCAGGATTTAAACATGTCTGTAGTGGAAATAACTTGAACGTCCACCAGGAAGAAATGGACTGGAATCAGCTTGATAAATAAGTCAAGATATATTCATACCAGAGAATATTACTCAGCCATAAATATAATACTCTGGAAATAAGTATTCACATGAGATTTTCACAATATGTTAAGTGAAAAAAGAATACCAAATAATTTTGTTTAAAGATATATATATATATGTATGTCAACATAAAAAGGCTTAGAAAGACTTGGACTAAATTATCACAGTAATTCTCTTGTTAGTGAGACTTCACATTTTATATTTTACATTTCTAGTTTTTTCTAAACTACATTTTCTGATGTTTTTATATCGATTATTTTGCTTGTGTGGTGAAGATGGAATCTAGCACTTTCACAGGTCCTCCCCAGGCAGTGGGGCCAGGACTTGGTAGCTGGTGCTTAAAGAAAACCCATGATGGCATCCTTGCCCTGGAGCTGTGCCAGCGGCATCTGTCACTCAGTGGGACAGACTGTTCTCTGACATCTTATCCAACATCGGGCCTTTCTCCTATGACTCTAACCTTGAGCCCTCTCCATTTTTATCCTTTGCCATAAAGGAGAAAAAAAATAGTGTTACTCAAACATTTAGATGTTTGAGTAACAAAAGCCTGATGACTTTGACATAAGAGCTGGTCCCCACTGGACTAGTCGGCTGTTCGTGCTGATTAGCTAATTAGCCTAAGAAAGGTGATGGTCCTGGTTTTACTGGGTGTCCAGCAGGAGTCTCTGAGAACTCTCACAGCCTGGGCACCTGTCCCGTGCCCCAGGTGGCGACATCCAGCAGTCGCTGCACGCGCTGTTACAGGTCCTCGTCCGTGGAGGATGGCCTGGTAGATCAGAGCGGCTGCGGGAGCTCTGTGCGGCTGTTCACGCTGTGGCTGGCGCTCAGGGGCCTTGGTGAGTTTTTTTTGGTGAGGCAGTGAATAGCTGGTCAGGAGCCAAGAGGGGCTGTTTAGGGGTGACAATCTTTACACTGTTCTTGGGGATTCAGCTTTGCATCTTGAGTCTCTGGTTTTCTTTCACTCACAGGAGCAGAAGAAGAAGGATGATGTGATTGGTGGTAAGAAGCCATTCCGACCAGAGGCCTCGGGCTCAAGCCGGGATTCCCTAATGTCTCAGTCCCATACCCCGCACAGCCTTCACCCTCAGAAGTCTCATTTGCCTGCCTCCCACGGCCCACAGATGCATGGACACCCAAGGGATAACTACAGTCACCCCAATAAGAGACACTTTAGTAATGCAGGTAGGTCATGAAGTGGAGCTGTTAAGAGCGATGACAAGAGAAGAATCTTTTTATTCTCCAGAGACAGCAGCTGGGCCTTTGTGCTTTATCCTCTGCCATCACTTCAATGTCTTCTTTTTTTCTGAATGAGAGGAGGCATGCAACAAACATCCAAAAGGATGTTCTCTCAACTTTGAGAAGAACATAGGCCCCATAAACAAACAAAAAGCAAGTGATAGACTGAGGTAAACAGTTTATATTATACCTGACAATTAAATGGTTAAAACTTAATATTGAAAGAATCCTTGTAAGTTGATAAAAGGATAACCAAATGGAAAAACAAGCAAAGATTAGGAATAGGTAATTCATGCAGAAGATGAAATTCAAATGGCCAGTACAACAAGATAACTAACATTGTTACTAGGGAAATGTAAATTAAAGCAACAATAAGTTAACCAATTTTTTTTTTTTTTTTTTTTACCAATTCAGATCAGCAAAAAGTAAAATGTGATGTACATATAAATTGCTGAGTGTGAATTGCGGTAGTCCTTTCAGAAAATAATCTGAAATATCTAGACATGTAGGCTCTGTTTCTGGGAGTCAGTCTGTAGAAATAAATACATCGTCATACATACATGTATGAGGATGCTGTTGCAGCCTTATAATGCTAAAAAGCTGGAAATAAACTGAATGTCCATTAATAGGAGAAGGGTCAGGTAACTAATAAGACATTTGTACTCTATATTATTATAAGTTAAAAAGAATGAATGGGGTTTATAGTCGTAAAAAATTGGAGGGGGAAATAGGAACCACAACAAAATCCACATGTAAATTTATTGAGGTGAAATTCACATAACATAAACTTAAGCATTTTAAGTGACCAGTGCAGTGGCATTTAGCGCATTCTCGGTGTTGTGCAGCCACCACTTTACCTAGTTCCAGAACTCTTCGGTTAACCCCAAATGGAGATCCCATATCTGTTCAGCAGTTTCTCCCGGTTTCCTCCTCCCCTCAGCCCCGTGGCCACTGGTCTGTTTCCTGTCTCCCTGGGTTTGTGTATTCTGGACACTGCTTGTAAACGGAGTCATACGGCGTACGTCTCACTGCTTTCACCGGGCGTGGTGTTCTCAGGTTCATCCACGCTGTAACACGTGCCAGTGCCTCATTCCTCTTTGCGGCTGAGTAATACTCCATTGGATGGACATGCACCACAGTTGGTTTATCCGTTTACCAGTTGATGGACGTTTGGGATGTTTCTCCTCTTTGGATGTTGTGAATAATACAGCTGTAAAATTTTGTGTGCAGGTATTGGCGTACCTATTTTCAGTTCTTACAGGTATATACCTCCCTAGGAGTGGACTTGCTGGGTCACGTGGTAGTTTTATGCTTAACGTGTAGAGGAACCACCACACTTTTCCAGAGTATGTATTTGAATAACATGTCTGTATAAACATACAGAAAGCTGTGACAACATGCACACGATAGCAAGTACTTAAGGATGGTATGAGTGGAGGGGGGAGATGGAAGAAGTAAATAATTTCTCCATCTGTTGCTTCCCTGGGTTGCAGTGAGCATGGATTACTTTTAAAGACAAAAGTCATAAGAACGGGAAAGAACCTCGTGGAATGAAAGCTGCAGTCACCCTGCCCTTTCCGAGGTTTCCTGCTCCTGGGCCTCCAACTCCTTCCGCCCCTGACTTTGCTTTGGCTGCTCCTCAATGTCTCAACAGGTTCTTTTTTGGTTCCCTGCCCTTTATTATTGTCCTTGGCGGTGTAATTCTTTCTGCAAGTTGCTCGAAACTACTTGGAAGCCCAGTTCCAAGTCTCCTACTCTTGAAAATCTAAATAGTTCAAAGTCAGTCGATCTAATGTTACTGAGGAGAGAAAAGGTAATGACTGTGGAAGACGGGAAATATTTCCATGTGCTCAGATCTGCTCGTATTAGTTATGCTGATTTTTTTTCCTGGGATTAGACAGGTTTCGTGTTATTCATGTGATGTCACCGATTTTATATTTTGATCCTTTGAAAGAATTCTTATTAAGCTATAACTGTAGTCTTTTATTTAAATGCTGGATTCCTCAGCCATCTCCTTAGTAGCTCAGTTCTTCTAACCAGTGACCTACTTCATAGAGGGTTTGAGAAGAAAGAGAACCACTGTTTGCTTTCTCTGGAAATAAATGACTTGGCTTGAATATTAAGCATCTGTACCACAGACATTGACACCCAGTGTGAAGTCTTACTCTCTCTTTGGTTTTAAGCCGTTTTCGTGACCTTTCACTTTGTGAAGGTGTCTCTTTGTTGTCATTCATTCTTAGGTTGACGAGCCCCCTGGCCTGATCTACCTTGGATCAGCAATGAATTTAAGCCACTGGTTGACTGTACATTATTTGAATGGTGTAAATTTCTAAGCTGCATAGTGTCCTTGATACTGCTATATGGGGGCTCTGCAGAAAAATGCTGGAAGACCGGCAAAATGAGCAGAGAAGCATTTATTTGATGATATATCTTTGGTCTTAACATAGCTGTAGGTAGAAGATCATATTTCCCACGTGAGGCCACATAGCTCCTGCTGGTTAAGTCTCTGTGCAAGTTTCTAAGGCTGCCTCTAACAAAGCACCACAAACTGGCTGGCTTAAAACAACCGAAATTTATTCTCACAATTCTGGAGGCCAGAAGTGTGAAATCAGTGTGCCATAGAGTTGGTTCCTTTCAGAAGATCTGAGGGAGAATCAAATCGTTCCATGCCTCTCTCCTGGCTGATAGTGGCTGCCAGCGATCTACTGTGATCCCTGACTTGTGGCTGCGTCACTCTCGTCCCTGCCTCCACCTCTATGTGTGTCTGTCTCAGATTTCTGCCAAAAGGATGTATCTGCCGTTGGTTTAGGGCCTGACCTGAATTCAAGATAATCTCATCTTGAAATCATCTGCAGAGACCCTATTTCCAAGTAAAGTCATAGCCACACTCACAGATTTGGAGTGGACATATACTTGGGGCCACAGTTTAACTCACTCTAGCCTCCATTCCCAGACATATTTGTTTTCAGTACTTTTTCTGATTTTAATAAGTGCACTTCTTCTCTAAAACAAATTCCTCTTGGGCCCCTATCCTTGAGAGTTAGAATGCTGACCCAGATCCAGAGTGAGAGGAATCACTTTCTGTAAGACCAGGTCGTTTTTGTTTTTGTTTTTGTTTGGTATGAGCAAAGGAAGAATGGTGGAGTCAGTAAGTATAGTCAAGAACGGTTTTCAGAGACTAGGCTTACAGTACCAGCAGGTAAACTTCAGACATGTAAACGGAAGATATTCCCTTGTAGTCGTGAAATTCAGCAGTGCTGTTTTCTGAATTAATGTTTGGTTTGTTTTTTGAGTGAAATCTCACTTTAATGGCCTGCCCCAGATGAGAAAAGTAAGCAGGTAGAAAATGAAAAGCAATAGTTCTTAAGATTTCAGAAGGAGAAAAAATGTGGTGGATTTTCTTTCACCTTAAAATTTGGGGGAAAGAAGGCGAGGACTCGTCCCTGGTATGTTGACCAGCAGCAAAAAGGCCAAGAAGGAGGAACTTTAATGTCTCTTTGAAACACATCAGCTTTTCAGTTTAAACTTCAGTAGAAGTGAACTTGAGCTGCTCCTTGCAACCATGAGACTGTTCTTTCTTTCCCTGCAGATCGAGGAGACTGGCAGAGGGAAAGAAAGTTCAACTACGGCAGTGGCAACAGCAACCCGTCGTGGGGCAGTGACAGGCACCATCAGTATGAGCAGCACTGGTACAAGGACCACCATTATGGGGACAGGCGACACATGGACAGCCACCGTTCTGGGAGCTACCGACCCAACAACCTGTCTAGAAAGAGACCCTACGACCAGTACAGCAGTGACCGAGACCACCGAGGACACAGAGATTACTATGACAGGTATGCAGACAGCCCTGGGGCACCGGGAGCTCCCCTTTGCCAAGAGCTTTTCTGTTCACTGGGGGATAGGCAAGCGACATAGGTGTTAATTACCTGTCAGAGGCAGGGAGCATCTCATCACGTGTCCAGGCACGGTCCCAAGTCTGACCCATGTGTATGCCATCGAGGCATCTCTGGGGTGTTGGGAGGAATCATGAGGCGGGCCGCTGACACTGTCCTGATCAGTGGTTGAAAGTAGAGACTTCAGAGTGTTTCCTGCGGGCTGAGGACAAGGGGAGGCTGCTGATCCTTGCCGTGGGCTCTGAGCGTCAGCTCAGCAGGGAAGTGGAACAGGCGTCCCAGGCCCAGGGCCCGGATGGGCGCCCAGAAGAGCGACAGTGGATGGTTGGGAGGTCTTGAGTGCCAGGTCATAGGTTTTATTCTCTGGGTCAAAGGACGTCATCTCCAGTTTTCTGTTGAGGAGTTTTCTGTCTTCCTCTGAAGAAATCGAGAGAAGAGGTAGCCATATAGAGCCAGCAACCAAAAGTGCTAAGCTCTGTGCTGGGCTCTCAGCCACACTGGGCAGCAGGGACCCTGAGATGGTACCAGCCCGGGGTCATTCCTTCTTGGATCTGTGGGTTCATCATTTCTATGAAATTTGGAACTTTGTTTTTACCATTATTTCTTGAAGTATTTTTTTCTGCCCCCACCCCATGCTTCCATCTCCTTTGGAGATACTGATTATACTTGCTTGAATTTGTCTCACAGCTCATTGATGCTGTTTATTTTTTTAAAATGTGTTTTCTCCCTGCTTCATTTAGATAGTTTCTATTGCTGTGTCTTCACTGTTCACCAGTATTTTCTTTTACAATGTCTAACCTGCCTTGAGGTCCACCTGGTATATTTTGTTGTTCATACATTTTAGTTTTATCTCTAGAAGTTGTATTTGGGCCTTTTAAAAAAAAAAAAAATTTTTTTTTGTGTGTCCCTGTGTTTCCTTTCAAAATCTGGCATACAGTTTTAAAATGGTTTTTATGGCCTTGTCTGATAAATCTGTCATTTGGGTCAGTTTTAGTTAATTAATTTATCTCCATATCACGATCTTATACCTAGTCATTCTTTTCATTCCTAGTAATTTTTTATTAGATATCTGTCGAGTGCTGAATATTTCTGATTCCTATAAATATTCAAGAGCTTTATCATGAGATACTGTCAGGTTACTTGGAATGTTTCATTCTTTGAGGTCTTGCTGTTAAGATTTGGGAGGTGGAACTGGACGGATCCTTGCTCAGGCAGGGGCTTATTATTCTCCACTACCCAGGCCATTGTCCCCACTGTCCTCTCACAGCACAAACCCCGTCAGGGCTTGAGGTGTTCGGTGTGGCTGGTGAGCCAGGCCCTGCGTGAGCACAGGGCACTTGGACCTCTGATCTTCCAGGCGGTTCTTTCCCTGGCCTTGGGTAGTTCCCTCACATAGGCACCCCAGTCAGTGCTCACTGACCACTCAAGGGGAACCCCTCTGCAGACCACTCACTGCTTCCTGTGCACACAAGCTCTCTTTTTTTTCACTCTACCCTGCAAACCCCAGCTGCCTTGGTTCTGTTTCCGCCCCAGACTCTTCAGCTCTGGGAGTGTGCTGGGCTCCTCCTGGCCTCCCCGCCCCACGCTGAGGCCTGGAAGCTGTCTTAAGGCGGTGAGCAGGGCAGTAATAAGGCTCATCTCATTAGTTTCCCGTCTCTCAGGAGCCACTACTGTCTGTTGTCACATCTGACATGATGTCTTGAAAACCATCATTGCATACATTTTTGTGTCTTTCTAGTTGTTTCAGGAGGAAGGTAAATCTAGTCCTGGTTACTCCACCTTGACTGGAACTTGAAGTCACCATCTATCTTTCTGTCTCCTAAGGTGAAATTCACATAGCATAAATGAACTGCTTTAAAGAGAACAGTTCAGGGACATTTAGTACATTCCCAGTATTGTGCAACCAACACCTCGGTCAAGTACCAGAACACTGTGATCACCCCAGAGGACACCCTGCAACCATGAAGCAATCACTGTCTATTCTGCCCTCTGCCCAGCGCCTGACGCTCACCAGTCCGTGTCCTGCTTCTGTGTGTTTACTTATTCCGGGCATTTTGCGTATCTGGAATCATACAAGATGGGGCCTTTTGTGACTGGCTTCTTCAGACACTGAGCATAACGTTTTAGAGGCTCCTCCACATTACAGAACAGTCAGTACCTCATTTCTTCTCGAGGCTGGTACTTCACCGTTGTACATACGTGCCACGTCTCATTCAGCCGGTCACTGCTGATGGACGTTTGCGCTGTCCTGTCTTTGGCTGCAGTGAATGGTGCTGCCGTGAACCAGCGGTGGGGGTTGTCAGTCACACCGTAGTTCTGCACCGTAGTTCTGCGTTGACCTTTTTAGGAACCACCTACCTCCTTCCTGCAGAGGCCGGGCCATTCTACATCCCTAGCAGCAGTGCGTAAGAGTTGCAGTTTCCCCACTTCTTTGCCAGTACTAACCTGCTGGGTTTATTCTGTTATTTTTTAACATAGCTGTCCTAGTAGCTGTGAAGAGGTATCTCACTGTGGTTTTGATTTGCACTTCCCTGATGGCTGGTGGTGGTGAGCATCTTGTGTCCTTAGCAGCCACGTGTGTATCGTCTTGGGAGAGATGTTTGTTCAAGTCCTCTGCCCATTTTTGAATTGGGTTGTTGGTCTTTTTGTCATTGACTTGTACCAATTCTTTTGGTAGAAATTAAACATTTTAATGTTCTTCGCATTGAGTCAAGTTTAAAAATAATTAACCCTTTACTTATTGTCAAATATTTAGGTTGATCGTGGTTTTTGCTGTTACTCATAACTTAACAGAATGCTCTCTGTGGCTCTTTTTCTCCTGGGCTGGGTCAAGGAATATGAAAATGTTTGCCAGTTTTCCTGAAGGGGGAGTATGAGTGTACAAAGCCGTCAGTGATTCAAGTGTGTACTTGCTTCATTGCAGACTTGATGAGGCTTATTTCATAGGATGTGGCTTTGCCAATAAGTGTAAAATAGCCCTTTGTTGTTACCTTTGTTTTCTGGATTCCTGGTAATGTGAGCATTTGCCGTGAGTCCTTTGGAAGTGTCCTTGACTCCGAGGAAGAGCGGTGGACAGTGGCGGAGGGGATAGGGCTTGGCTCACCCTTGCGTCTCTGTTTCAGGCACCATCACGACTCCAAGCGGAGGAGAGCGGATGAGTTTAGGCCTCAGAACTACCACCAGCAGGATTTCCGGCGAATGTCTGACCACCGCCCCCCGATGGGCTATCATGGCCAGGGACCCTCAGACCATTACCGCACCTTCCACACAGACAAACTGGGGGAGTACAAACAGCCCCTGCCCCCCCTGCACCCCGCAGTCTCAGATCCTCGTTCACCCCCTTCTCAGAAGTCTCCCCACGATTCCAAGTCTCCCCTGGATCATAGGTCTCCTTTGGAGAGATCACTAGAACAGAAAAACAACCCCGATTATAACTGGAATGTTCGGAAAACATAAAGGACGGCTCGGGAGAAGGGGAGCCCGAGAGTCCTTCGCACCGGATGCGTTTGGTCTGACCCACGGGAGCCAGTTACCTAGACCAGTAAGTGGAGTTTCTGGACACGCTGCTGCTGCCAGCTCGCCGGCGAGGGGCGTTTCAGGGAGCGGGGGGGCTTTGGTCCGGTCACCCCTCCTGCACTCTGGCGCCCCCGCCCCTTCCAGCCTGGTTTCGGCCTCCCGCTTTGACGGGTGCTAGGAGGAAGAGGTGACTGTTGTGTACCAGTGTCACGGGCTGTGCTTCCCAGGGGAAGGAAGAAGGGATCTTAGGGTCGGGAGTGTCTTGTCACCAGGGTCTGTGCACCCGGGTCCATGCACCTTGGTGCGGTGGCCAGGGAGGGGACGCGTGCGCGAAGGCTGCTGGGACTTGCTGGACAGTGTGTGACTCGAGTCACCATGACGTGACGATGCTGCTGCGGGGAGTGGGGCGTGGGGATGAGCGGGTGGGGTCTCGCATCATAGGACTTGCGGGGGAGCAGGCACCGCCCTCGGCTGCGTTCTTGGGAGAAACGATACACGTGGGCCTCATTGTGTGACACCTGTGGTGCAGGGGTCGGGGGACAGGGCAAAGCCCCACAGGGGCCCCTGCCCCACTGAACACTAATTCCTCCACGCTGTCTGTACCTGTCAGAGGTGCGAGCTCCTGGCCGGGCCGCCTTTGCCCCCCAGTCCACGAGCTGACCTTTGAGTACTGTGACAGGCGGCACTGGAGTCAGCGTGGGTCTGACTGGGTTGGAAGTGGGCCGGGGGCGGGGGCGGGGCGGCCGAGAAACCAGAATCCCTGGCGGATTTCCAGTTCCTGTGATGAGAGGTACCACTCCAAGGCCGGGAGAGGACGGCAGGTGGAGGCGGGCCTGCTGTCAGCGTGTCGCCGGCACGCACAGGACGGGGTGCACGTGCAGGGGCGGCCAGGGCCCCAGGCGGGCGTTTGGTCGTGCCGGGGGACGGGGGGCTTTCAGTGTTGCGCCAGGTCAGCATTTGCAGTTGCATTTCAGTTCCCAGTTCCCAGCTTGAAGTGGACGACACAGTCACACAAGTCCTCACACTCGTGGGGTGGGGGGTGGTAGACAGATGAAGAGTCGCTGGTTACCTCCGGTGAACAGGCTTCCACTGTCGGTTAGAGATCATTAGAACTGAGCTCATTTTTTTTTTTTTAGAATGAGATCAAGTAAAAGGATAAGCCCCAAGTTAAAATTTTTTCCACGATAGGAAGTGTCCAAGGACAGGGTGACTGAGCTGCAGACAGTGAGTCATTCTGGAGTTGAGCTGAGTCAGGCCTGGGAGGCAAGGTGGTTGCATCAGTTAAGCGGACGCCTTTCATTTCACTGACCCTGGGCCTTCCGTTTCATTCATCTTAAACCGAGCTTGCCAGTATTGTTAGCGGATCCAGAGGCCCTTCTAGACGGAGGCAGAATAACTAACTCGAAGCACAGTATGCCTATAAGTGTCCAGGCTTGGAGCTGGCGAAAACCCTTCCATGGGGCACACACGACATTAATTTCCCTGAACTGACCTGTGGGGACTAAACATCCCTGACTTGCTGGTACCCTGGGCCAGCAGCATTGATGCCTTTACTTGGACTTGCTGAGCTGCGTCACCCTGTAGAAGTGTCACCCTGCAGAAGCAATGCGGTGGTGGCTGCTCCTTGCTGCAGCAAGCTTGGGGCTGGCCTGTGCGGAGTTCCAGCGGGGAGCCTGGGACCTCTCGGCTCATGCTGGTGGCCCAGGGCACCCCCACCTCATTTAGCTCCTCCTGGTGCTTGGGGTTCCTCATCCTAGGCTTACAGTCAGGGGCCTGCATGGGAGGCCTTGCCAGGTCATCGGTGGGGGCGTGCTGTGGGAGAAGTCACGCCCCTGCCTTGGCCACCACAGGTTCAGCTTCTTGCTCACAGTGCTGACACTACCCCGTGCTTGGGGCTGCCCACGTCACAGAGCAAGGTGCTTGGCTTGCCAGCTCTGTGAGCAGTGGGGGTGCAGCGGGCAGGGGACGAGCCGCCCCTCCCCTTCCCCTGTGAGGAGTCAGGTCAGGCCACATCCCCAGTAGGCATCACATTTCCTTTCGCTTCGAGGAGGCCCCGCGTTTCAGAAACCATCAAGGTTTTTTGTTGTTAATAGAAGATTTGAATTATTCCCAAAGACCTCTCATCATGAGGAAAAAGGAACTTCCTTTTGTTTGCATTTGGGACTTAGAGTGCCATACAATGTAGCAAAAGGCAATATCAGCCAGATCAGTGTTAAATTGATTATAAAATTGCAGTATCCCCATAAAAGCATGTGTTCTAGGTGTTGAAGTATGTTTGAAGAGTGGCTTGGGAGAAAGGCACTTCCTCGTTGACCTAAGTCAGTATGAATACTGTAATATGCTTATATTAAAAACCAAAATTTGCACAGGTAGAAATTCTCTCGCCGTGGATGGGAGAAGCTGCCCCCCCTCCCACCCTCCGAATTTGTAAGGATGGTCTTCCACGAAGCCTAGCTTTGAAAGATTTAATCACTGGGCTGAGGAAGAGGGGAGTTAGCCTCACCTGAAACCCGAGCATAAACAAGGATTAACACGGTCTCTGTCCCCCTGGAAAAGGACACAGTGGACCCCAGGCTCACCGTCGCGGTCCTTCAGACCCGGGCCCGACGGCGCCCGGGCTCCCTCCCCTCACAGTCATTCCCTGAGCCCTTCGTGGGAACCAGAACACTTCTGACATCGTGCCGCAGACTCGCTAGCTCTGTCTGCGGCAGGACGTGCGGTGCAAGCGCAGTTAAGAATCCACACAGTGACACTGAAATCTACAGACCAAAATCCACTCGTCAGCAGGGGCGGTGGCCCAGGGCCCCACCCCCGCAGCCTTCTGGCTTGTCTAGGGGCTGCCGTGTCGGGTGAGGAGAGCCAGGCCGAGGGTCCAGGCTGCTTTAGTCCATCTGGGCCCCCCCTCGTTTGGGGACAGGTGGTTTTTCTTTATTGTAAAATTGTGGACTTTTAAAACCTGTTGACTAAACAGTAATTAATTTATATTTGTGAAAAATGCCACTGTCTTAGTGATTTCTGATGTAAATAATGTTGTTTATATAGTATGTATTAAATTTTCCTACATTGTAAAACTGCTGTACTTTTGATTCTTGTATATTAAAAAGTGTTACTAAGGATTTTTAGAATTGGGCGGACACGTTGCATTGCGCTGGCGTGACTCAGCTGCTGTGTCGTTCAGATTGTTTGATAGCTTGTGAAGTGGAGCCTTTTACAGGTGCGTTTCTTCCCCTACTCAGCACCAGTCGTGCGGGGCCCAGGACCTCACACCAGGGGCTTCTGAGGTGTTCCCCGAGTAGCCAGTGCTGAGGTTTAACAGTCCCCTGACTGAGCAGCTTCAAGTCCCTGCACTGGATGGAGGTGACCTGGAGGAGCCGCCGCCCGCCGCTGAGCGGGGCTGCCGTGGTTCCCACGCCGGCGGGAGGACCTTGGGAGCCCTGCAAGGTGCCTCGAAGACCCGTGCGCATCCACCCCGAGGTCCTGCAGCCCCCTTTGTCCATCGGAAATAAAAACACCGTGTCTGCCAGCCTGCAGCCTTGAGGGTAATTTAACAGTTGGGTCATATATTCTTGAAGGGGGAAAAAAGCATTTTATAATGGAAACACTGACCCAAACGCTAACTCGAGCAGTTTGGCAGGGGCAGGCGCAGACAGAGGAAGGGCGGCTGGGCCTGCGGGCGGAGATCCGTCTGGATGGGAGCTGGAGAAGGCGGCCAGACCCTGGGGCTCCGCTGATGCCCAGGCGACTGCAAGACCCAACTGCAGTCTCTGCGAGGCTCCCGATTCTTGACCCCGCGTAAAGCCGCGTGTCCTGGAGGCCTGGCCGCAGGGCCCGGCCCGTGCGTGAGGGCGAGCCTGCCGTTGTCGCTGCACGTGCTGCTCAGGTCGAGGACTCAGAAGAGCCAGTGGAGGCTGCTCCGTGCCGACAAACTCAGCAGTTGCCGTGCAATTCACAAGTCGGCTGGAACGGCCCCGGGAAACTTCAAGAGCAAGTGTTGCAATAATCAGCGCGCTGTGGTTTACAATAGCACCGAGGCTGCTCAACTATCCGCTGCCAAAACGCCTGCCTTTTACTGGAAGAAGCAGGCCCAGGTCCCCTTCCTCCTCCCTGGCGGGGCCTCACACGTCTGGCATCAAGGCAAGTCCTCAATTAATGCCAACAGAAAGGTCACTTGTTGAAACACAAGGCTTTGCAGTTTGCCAGAGCAGTCGGGGCTCCAGATTCCAACCTGTGGCTCTTAAAGGCACAGGACAAAGCCACAGAGACTTTGTCCTGACCAAAACCCCAGACTAGCTGTCTTTCTCCCGTAGGAACCTGGGCACTGGCTGTGCTTGTGTCACTGCTGCTGGTGGACCCTACCCTAAGCTGAATGTCGGGACGTCCTGCACAGTTTTGTGGCTGTGCGATCTGGCTTTGTATGGAAACAGGGACAAGCTTGTATTACCTCAAAGAATAATACCCACTTCTTGGGGCCAGCTGCCCCGTGGAGGGGTCCGCACATGATAATCTCTTCTTCCTGACTTGAGGGGATTGTGGTTTCAAAGCGCAGTCCTGGCCGACCTGTGTACCTTTGGAGCCTGAAGGGGCTGAGTAGGAAGGTCAGTGTGTTCTCATTTGGTCTGGCCCTGTGCTTGGCTGGACCAGGGGCCTTGTCACTTGCAAAGGAAGCAGCTTTTAGGGTTAATGTTTTTAAGTGAGAGCTAGCACAGCGGGGGGCCACAGCGTGCCTCAGTTCTTGGCTAGGCTGGGCTCGTCGAGGAGGGCAGGTTGGCGAGAGGGAACTGGCTGCCTTGGGGGCTGGGCCTGTGTAGCGTTGTGTCAGCAGCTTTTGCCAGAGCTAGGGAGACCATCAGAGCTGCTATGTCAAGCCCAGCTCCCCGATGGGCCCAGGAAGAGGGCTGGCTCTAAGGGAGCACAAACCGCAGGGGGGTGGCCCAGCCTTCACTGGGGCTGTCTGAGCTCGGGGACGAGAGACGGGCTCCTTCAAGGAGCTCACAGTTTTACGGGGGAGGTACAGCTGAGACTGTTGACAGTTATGGCAGAGAAAGTTTTCCTCTTGACCAAGATCTCGAGCCTCTGGTGTGGGTCGGACCCTGTTCTAGGAGCTGGGGACACAAGACAAACCAGGATGAGACCCCATGGCCTCTGAGCCGAGGGTTGTGGAGACAGACCCAAGATGAGCAAACAAGAGGACAAAATGTCAGGTGAGAACAGAGCCAGGCAACAGGTAGGGGACAGGGTGCTGGTGGCAGAGCTCCGTGGTGTGTGGGTGGGGAGGCACAAGGACCGGGGTGGATGGGTCTGAGGTGTGCAGACCTGGGTGCGAAGCAGGACGTTCTCTGCTGCCTAAGTTTTGGATCACGAGAGCCCCTCGCTAGGCTGTTGTGGGGAGAGGACACCGAGGTGACACGGTGGGCTCGGCACTTATCATCAAAGGACAGTGTTGGCACGTCCTGAGGCTTGTTGGAGACTGCGCTTGCCACCCTTGGTGGGGCCCGTGTTGTGTGTTCGGTGTATCAGCAGGTCCCATTCCCGACTGAGGGTCCCGAGTGAGTGTGGTTCTAGAACTGTCCAGCAGAGGGCAGCAGATCCCCACAAACGGCCTGCTGACCGCCAGCTCTGTAAACTGAGCCTGGCTCGGCTCTCATTGCCTTGCCCAGGTAGGCCGCTCCCGTTGGCTCTGGAGCCCAGGATGAAGCTTGTCCCTGCAGGAAGTGAGGCAGGGTGGGGCAGAGCAGAGGGGGAGGGGCTGCAGGGAAAGGCTGGCCGCCATAAGCGGGAGGCCCAGGGTGTGGTGGTGACCAGCCATGGCCCAGCCTCCTAGGGGCCTCAGCCAGCTGGGCAGGCGGGCTCTCTGGGCCCCCAAGGGTGAATGAAGGCCAGGGCCGCTGTCCCTCAGCCCTCCTCCGTCTTCCCCAGCTACCTGCTGAATTTTGTTCATTGTCAGGCTAGGTTTTCTCTGAGCAGCCTTCTTGCACACTGCTGTTCCAGCTCCCATTCCTGTCTGTCCCCACAGAGGCCGTCCCAGCCCCTGGAGCACTCTGGTGCCCCTACATGGTCAGCGGCTGTCTTCCCCAGCAGGCCGTGGCACCCTCTTGTCATTGCTTACCTCATTGGAACCTCAACCTCTGTCTTGGTCCCTTCTCAAGGTTTGTCGCTCCCCAAACCCTCCACGTTAAACCCAGTGCCAACCATTCGTGCCATCTCTGGCGCGCCTGCTGCCACCCCACTTCTGGCTGGCTTTGTGCTGTAGTCCTTGACTTTCTCTCCTGATGGCCCTGCTCTTAGCTCTACAGCCTCTGGACCGAGCGTTACTCCCATGCCCAGAACCCGCGAGTGGCTTCTTACAGCAGCTGGCGTCGTTAGGCTGTGCCCTGGCGCCTCTCTGGCCTCGCTGTGGACCCTGGTCTGTGCCAGGCCCTTGGCACTCACTTTTCTCTGTGTAGAATGTTCTCCACTGATCTTTGCATGGGTGGCTCCCCGGATTCCCCCAGGCGAGCTAGTCAGAGCTCCCCCTGACTCCACCCTCCCCCAGTCCAGGGTATATCTGTCTCAGAACCTTTGACTCTCTATCAATGTCACCATGGGACGTTTGCTGACATGACTTCATTGTCTCTCCAAAGAGAAAGCAGGTGGTGTGGGGTGGGGGTCTCTGTGCACTCCCCCAGCCCAAGGGAGCAAGAGTCACTGGACAGATGCGCACACAGTTGCAGAGGGAGGGGACCGCCATTTTTGGTGGCCTCCCCGCGTTGGCCAGGGCCCCTGTGCCAGGCACTTTATGAGCGTTAGCTCACTGGATTTCTAGCGTGACCTTGGGAGGCAGGTACTCGTAATTTCATGTTACAAATAAGGAGTCTAAGGCTCAAAAAATCCAAGGCAGACCACACAGCTAGCAGCAGGCAAAGCCAGCTTGGACGCCAAGTCAGCTTGCCGCCCAAGACCACCCCATGCGGCACGCTGCTCCCTGGCATCGCTGGGCCCCACTCCTGCCCCAGTGTCCTGGTGATTCCCCCCCACCCCGAGTTTGCCCCCTTTGTCATGGATGGCCGCCATTCGTTTTTTTTTAATAGCGTTCTTCTCTCCTGTCATCTTGCCTTGTAAATTCTGGTGGAAGAACCAAGACCTCCCAGGAGTTCCTGCCACACACCAGTGAGCCGGGATGGGGTGAGGGGGGGATGGGAAGGGGGGCCTGCACTGCACCTGCATCTGCTCACGCGTCTACCTGGGGCTGACGGGCCGCAGGTGAGCTGGCCCAGGAACCTCTGCTCCCACCCAGCGGAAGGTGCACAGCGAAGTCACTTCTTGGGAACCATTTAGCTAAGGACTCTCGAGTTCCATCTTCACACGAAATGCAAATTTCCACGTTCATGAGACAACTAGTAGTGAGGTGCTTGGAAGAGCATTCCATCCTAAGTGGAGGGTCCTGAACTGGTTCCAGACCAACGATATTTCTGGCAAGTAGCATAGCATTTTCATCTGATGGCGAATGAGGTTTTTTTTTTTTTTTTTTTTTTTTTTTTTTTTAAAAAAAAAAACGAACCCGTGTGCCCTGGCGTCTCAGTGATGTTCTGTGCTGACCGAGTGCCCATGCTCTGCCCGCTCCGTGGCGCCGCCTCTGCTTGTTCCTTCATCCCAGCTACTGCCGAGGGGCAGAGGGCTATTGGTGCCTACAGCTCGGGCAACTGGGTGGGACACATGGGTGTCTTCAGACCTTGTTTGGCCCCTTCTACGCTGGTTCCTTTCTCCTAAAGCCCTGACTTCCATGTTCTCTTTGGAAGCCTGTGTAAGCTGGGTTCTAAAAAGTTCTCCCTTTTAGCCTTCCTCTTCAGATTGGGCCTGAGATATGTATCCACTCTGGATTCCTCTTGCTAGCCTTTCAGTTCACCTCCCTCCCAACGTTCTGGGTTCTATGTTCCCCCACCCCCATCACACTTAACCCTTTTGCTTTGGGATAACAACGTCAGCAACGCAGGACAATCACTGTGTGCCAGGCCCTGCCCTAAGTGCTATGCAACCAACTCTGGTAGGCACTCCCCCTTTTAGAGGTGGGAATGGAGGCTCAGAGAGGTGAAGTGACTTGCCCACGGTCACACAGCTAGGAAAGTGGAGGTGCTGGGATTCTGCCCTGTGGCACTTAGTGCTAAGAGCAGGAACTCTGAGGCAAAACAGACCTAGGTGTACATCTTATCACTGCCCTTGCTAAGGAACTCGACACGTCAGTTCTTCCCTGTTTCCTTTTCCTTTGTAAAATGAGCATGAATTTGTCCCTGGCTCACTGAGTAGTTTTAAGGGATGAAATGTAGTGACAGCCAGCAGTGACCCTGGCCCCAAGCACACTTTGGTCCTCCTCACACTGATGTGGATGACGCCCCCTCTCTGGGACCATTACTCTTCCCCAGGCTGCATGTGACCAGCGGGACCCTCGGTGACAGCGATAACCCCAGGTCTGGGGCTCCAGGCTGACACCTGAGATGGAGTCGTCCTGGATCCCAGACCAGCACACCCAGCCCTGCCCCATAGGGCATCTTACTTCTTTCTGCATCGTGGTCATCTGTCCTCAAGGCTGCACCCCAGCTCTGCCGGAGTCGGGGAACCTGGGTCCCTCAAGCCCCAAAAGGCAGCTCATCGTAAGGAGAAAGTAATTTTAGAGAAACAAGGGGCTTTGGTTGTTAAATTGCTACATCCTCCACACACATCACACACACAGACACACGCACAAACACTAGCTGCACCCCCACAAACACCTGTGGGATACTGCAGTGACACCAAAGTCAACTCTCCACCCCCAAAAGGAACCAGTCTGTTCAGAAAACACACTCCAACACGTCCAAAGGAAAATAACAAAACAAAGAAAACCCAAACTTTACTTGCATTTAGCCATTAATAAATAATTTACAGTATGTACACGCGGTGACACTCCACACAGGTCGCAGGCACAAGGACGCAGTGAGGGGTCCCCACTTCCAAGCAGAACGCGATCAAACACAACCAAAATAAAGTGCTTCACTTTTTACTTCCAACGTAGGGGACCGGCTAAAAACCAGCAGGGGCCTTGCTGCTCCCACCCGCCTGGGGTTGGCAGGAGGGGGGGACCTCAGAGGGGGAGGCGGGGGCGAGTCCGCAGCCTCCTGGGCCAGTGTATGAGAGGTCCCTGGGGAGCAGCGGAGGGGCTACCGGGGACGCTGGTGGGGGGCAGGGCCAGTGAGGCGCCGTGGGACTTCCAGGAGGTTCGCCCTCTGGAGCCTGGCACGCGTCGGTCCCTGGGGGGGGTCTCTGGAGCAGCAGCAGAGGTGGGGCGGGTTTGGGCCTCAGATGGTCAGCCCGGGCCATGTGGCCACGGGCTAAGGGAAGGGGCCAGACGGGGACACACTGCCAGGGCTGCTCCTCTCCCCGGAATGCAGATCTGGGTGGACAGGGTGGGGAGCAGGGCTCTGGGGGCAGGGGGGCAAATAACAGAGGATCAGGGCAGGCCAGCTGGCCCTGTCCACTGGTCTCCCACCTGTGCCCTGCGGCCCAAGTCCTCCAGTGCGAGGGCTCTTGCCATCTGCTGGAGAGGAAGGAACAGAAATCACGGGGCAGTTCTCTGTTTAGACATTTAGAAACTCAACTTCCTAAGCACAGTGAGGAGTGGGGGCCAGCGGGGGAAGGGGCCAGAGAAGCATCCGAGCCCACGAGTGGCGTTGCTCAGAGCACGTGTCAACACGCACCGTCACCGCGCGGGGGCTCTCGGGGCGGGGGACCCGCTAGCGGCCTGAGCCCGCGCCCACAGCAGGCGCGGCACACGTGGGGTCTCACAGGGAGCCCACGGCAGAACGGTCCCAGCAGGGCACAACGTTTTGGCCAAAGGGTTATATCAGTTTGCCGAAGATCCCCAGCAACGCCCTGGGAGTGCTCCAGGCCCCAGGGAAAAGGGGGCCCGCCTGGGGGTCCAGCCTCGGCCCCGCCGGCTGAGTGTGTGCGAGTGTGCTCGTGTGAGAGTGTGTGCGTGCGGCGGGCACGTGCAGCAGTCGGCCGGGCCTGTTCAGTGCATTGCGAGGGGGTGGGAGGAGCGGACTCTGCCCATCCCCAGCGTCTCTGGTGGGGCGGGGTGGGGGGGCTCCAGCCTGAGGGGCTCGGTTTTGCACATTCACACTGTGGGGCGGGGGAGGGGAGCTCTCCCCCACACTGCTCTACTGTCACAGACATCACAGCACCACTCAGTCACCACGACCTTGTCCTGGGCCCGAGAGAGGGTGAGGGGCCGCCCCACGCCCCCAGCACTTGCCAGCAGCTCCGAGGTAACCGTCCCGCAGCTCACCGGCCAGCAGCTGCCTCCGCTTCTGACCCCTGCGGAGGCCACGGGGCCACCAGAAGCCACCAGCCCTTCTGCAGCGACCGGCCAGCTCGGGGGCGGGCAGCGCGCCGTGCTCGCCATCCTATGCAGCAAGGGCCTCCAGGAACACAGGGAGCAGGGTGAGGAGCAGGAGGCTGCCCAGGAGGAGCCGGGGGGCCGGGCACAGCCCTGCAGCCGCTGCCCGGCCCGGTGGCTCCCGCGTCCTCTCGTACAGGTGCAGCTTGTCCTTGTTGGAGTGTAGCATCTTGACGTCCTCCAAGGCATAGTAAGCAGCCAGTGTGAAGTTCACATCGCCTGTGGTGAGCAGGTCGAAGACACAGGCCTGGTAGTAGAGGTCCTCCACGGGCAGCCTCTCCTTGCACTTGGCCACAGCCGTCTCGTACGGGAAGGTGTCGGGGGCCGCGGGTGCGGGGCTGGCGGCCTGGGGCCTGTGGGCGCCCGGGCCCTCGTGGGCACGGAAGGCGTGGAAGTCGATCTGCTGGTTGAGGGGACAGCCCCGCAGGCAGAGGTAGAGGCCCTGACTGTCCCGGTCTTCCACCGCGTTGACCACCTCCTCCGGCATGCGGACTGCGAAAGTCAGGTAGCGGCCCACCTGGCGAACCACGATGGTGGTGCCGATGTACTTGGCCTGGATCTCTACGTGCTGGCCGGACACCTTCTCTGTGATCTTCAGGCTGTTGGCCCCGTGCTTGTCCCCACCATTCTTGGAGCCGTCGGCGAAGGCGGCTGGGAGCTCATCCATCTCGGCCTGGTACACTTTCTGGTCCACGCACTCCTGGAAGTTTTTGAAGATGATGGTGAGCTGCAAGGAAGAGGACAGAGGGTGTCAGGGATGCCGGCGACTGCGGAGGGAGAAGGCCCCACCCCAGGCTTGTGAAGCTCGAGGGGGGACGAAAGGAGCCCTCAGGATGCCCCAGACCGTGTCCCTTCCCCACTGTGGTCACAGTTCAGTGCCACCCGCACTATTGCGTACTTAACGTTTTTCTTTAAGACGTCTTATGTTTTTACTTGAAAATAAAAATTGACTTAGAACAGGAACTTCAGATCACTACACAGCTAATTAAAAGTTAAATGTCATTCATCCACTGAAATAGGCTGAATAATGGCCCCCAAGATATCGGCCCTAATCCTTGGAGCCTTATATGGCTAATCACTTTATGGAGATTATAAAATAGAGGCAGAGGGAAGTCTGACCACAGAAAGAAGGCCACGTTTCCACCAAGGCAGAGATTCAAGTGATGTAGCCACAAGCCAAGGGATGCTGGCGACCACCAGAGGCTGAAAGCAGCAATGAAGAGATCCTCCCCTGGAGCCTCCTGAAGGACCAGCCCTGCGACACCTGGAGGTTAGCCCTGTAAGAGTCACTGCGGACTTCTCGCCTGCAGAACTATAGGAAAATAAATGTCTGTCTGAACCACCTTGTGGTGCTTGTTACAGCAGCAGTAGGAAACTCGTAAGGTCCACAGCCATCTAACACTGTCTCTCACACCGCCAGTGGACTTCCTGCAGAATTCCCGAAAACTGCATCACTGGCCGAACACAACGGCAGGGGGAAGAGAACAGGCTGATGCCCGAAGAAAGAGAGGGCAAGTCCACGCAGGCTGCCCTAAGGGGCTACCCAGCGGGGTCTTGGAGGGGAGCAGGAGGCAGGAGAGGAACAAGATGCCGGTCAGTGAAAGGAAAAGTGGGGCTCCAGGCTGAATGCAAAACCCTGGCCACGGCAGGGCAGGGCGACCCATTTCCGCCAGAGCCTACAGCCGGGGGCAGGGCTGGGCTGCGCCCCGGGAGGAGACAGACAGCTGATTCTGTTAGTTGCTGTCCTCCAGGGAACCACGGACACAGGTGCACTCGCTGGGTCAGTGTGGCAGGCACTGCAATTATTGTGGCTCTGCCGGGGAGGGTGACATTACCTCTGCTTTAAGACAGGAAATGCAGGCTCAGAGAGGTAAAGCAACTTGGTCAAGGTCGCACAGCCACCAAGAGGCAGAGCTGGGATTGGTCTCTTGGTTTCCAGTTCCCGGGCTTTTCTGGCCATAAACCTAGAGGGTGGGCGGCCCGGGAGAGGGATGGGAGGCAAACGGCCTGGGGAGTGTGTGCGAGTCCCCCACCCCCATCGTCGTGGGAGAGATGTCTGGCTGCTCTTCCCTCCAAAATCTTAACTACGAAGACTGGATGGGAGAGAAGCAACCATCCCATTCCCTGTTCGTGCCCACGTGCCATCTGGCACCCCTGGGCCGAAGGCACCTGGGACTCTGCTGTCTACGTGGGACACGAGCTCTGTGGGCAGCTGCGGGAAGCCAAAGGTGGCCACAGCCTCTCTGCCCTGCTTCAAGCCCTCCGCACCGAACCGCATGAAACTGCCACTGCTCTACCACGCCTGGCCTCCGAAAATGGCGACTTTATTCGGTTCCACCGCCTGCTGCTTCCTTCCCTCCATCCAAGGCTCCCACCCTGATGTGGAGCCCTGCAGGGGGCTGGGAGGTGGGGCAGCCAGGGTGGTCTGAGCAGTGGGTGGTCCTGTCACTGGAGCAGGGGGCAGGATGAGGGACTCTGGTGTCCCTGCTGGTGTGTGGGGCCACACAGACACTCTGGGGGGTGGGGGGCTGCCTTCCAAGTGGCATTCGTCTCCTGGAACAGGAAAGGCTGGTTTTGCTATAAGCGCCACCTCTCGTGGAGACAGGCTCCTGGACGGCTGACAGGCTGCTTGTGCCAGGGACTCAACCACAAGTAACAGCATGAAGGGGGCCTGTCGAAAGCCGGGCGGCTCGCTGCCAACAGGGCCACGGGCGCGGCTGCCTCTCCTCTCTCTGCTGCCCCCCCTTCCGAGGAGCCTTGGGCCCCCACTATGTTGGGCACAGGGCAGAGCCGGGTTTCATCAGCTGTTTACGGAGCGCCCGCTACGTGCCGGGCCTGTGTCCACACGGACTGGAACAGCCCAAGGCCCCTGTCCTCATGAAGCTCCAATCTGGGGGCACAGACTGAGCAGATAAATTATGCAGCGTGTTGATAAGTGCTACAGGCGAACGAGCGAGGGGGAGAGGGGATGGGAGGCAGAGGCCTGAGTTCCCCGCTCCCTGCTTCTGTTTCCTCATCTGTAAAATGGGGTGCCACGAGCACCGCTGGAAGGAGAAAGAAGGAGCAGAGGGCTGGGCATGGGGCAGTCCCGTGGGGGCAGGAAGTTGGCTAAAATGTCAGCCTGGGCTGGGAAACACTAGACAATGCACAAGAACACAGGGCTGGGCTGGGCTGGATAATGCCAACATCATGGGAAATGAGCAAAGGCCCTTGGGGAAGAAGCCACGATGCTGAGGGGAGGCGGGAGGGGAATGGGCTCAAGTGAGCAGAAGAGGCTGGCAGAGGGCCCCTCCAGGGTATGGCAAAAGCCCAGGCCCCCATCACCTCGAAGATAAAAGCCCCCCAGCTTTCTTTACTTCCCTGGGTGTCCCAGGCTGTCCCCACTCCTGTCCCAGCACCAGCACCGTATGCCAGTCTTTGTTCTCTGTTATTACCCTGGAACCTGTGAGAGGGAGGCACACCTGAGCACAGAGGCTGACACAAAAGAGGTGCTTGGCAGATGTTTGCTGAAGCAATGAATGAACCAACACACACACACCTAAGTAACACCTGAGTTAACACCTGAGTAACGGAGGCCTACGAGAAAAGGCAGGGGCAGGCCCGGGGCACTGTGGGTAGCAGCCCAGCCTCACTGGTCACTAACCGCAATGCCTCCCTTGGCTCTAGTATCACTTTTGGTGTTTACACCACCCAGGATCAGGAGGAGGAGCACCACCCACCATGTGCCCCTGCCAGGATGGGATGAGAAGGTAGGGGCCCCTCCCAGAGCTTGTTTGCAGCTGGATTTAGAAGCTGCAGCCTCAGGCTTCCCTCATTCATTTATCTTGACTCTACAGTGGGAGGTGAGTAGGTGAAGGGGCTGCAGAGAAAGCAGCTGGGTCCTTGACAAGGGCCCCCCTTGGTCTGCAGGGGGCTGGGAGGGGGACAGGGCAGAGAGAGGGCCGGCCATAATCCTGCTACCCATTAGGTTCACAGCCTGGGGCCAAGGGCCTTGAGGGCATCCATGCGGCAAAGACCCACTTTGTTTCCTACTCAGCACTGGGTCCCAGAAAGAGACCCCTTTGGGCATGCAAGGGCCACTGGCACAGGGGGGGCTGGCAGGAATCTTCCGAGCTGCCAGGTGACCTCACTGTCCTCCCCTGGGGCGTGGAGGGCTGGGAAGGAACAGAAAGGCCCCTGTGGGCCAGGCTGGCACCCTTGCAACATGCTGTTCCTAGGAAAACAGACCCGCTGCCAACCTGGAAACCCCGGGGGCCCTGGCAGGCGGGCCCTGAGGGGGTGCAGGTGACCCCGTTGCCTGGACTCTGAGAGGCCACCAGTCTCCCTCTGGCTGAGTCTGAATGTGAGGTCGGGGAGACCCTCGGAAGTGAGGAGGAAGGAGAACCTGGGTGGACGGGAATGTCCCCCTGCCTGGGCCACAAAACACTAGAGTCCCACAAAACTATAGTTTGGGGGCAAGAATATAATGAAAGTTTGAAACAGAATGCTCTAGAGAGTGCTTCTTTTTTGATTATAACCCCAGTAAGAAATCCATCTCACGTGTGTTTACATACACACGCTCGTGCACACACACAAAAACACCTAGGTCCCCTTGAACGTCCTTCACCAGGCACAGTGCATTCACAAACTGCCTTTTACGTATGCCAGGTTATGTCACCCTCTTCCATTATGCCCAGTTAAATAAAATATCTCACTCCCGGCAATATTAAGCCTCTCTAGAACATTCCTTTCTAAATAATCTGCTCATTTACTGGCCATAAGAACATGGTGGGCGCAGGAGGCGTCTGGGTGGGGTCGGTGGGACCCCATGGGGCAGCCGCTCCCTGTCTCACCCTCACCTTGCTGGTGGCGGTGGCGGCCGAGCCAGGCAGCACAGGCGTGTTGGTGACTTGCACGTTCAGGTAATTGTTGTCGATGAGCGGCCAGGCGCCCTGCACCTTGCAGGTCTGAAAGCGGTCTGTGAAAGTCCTGAGGTGCGGGTCCCCAAAGAGGCCGCAGTGCGTGTAGTTGGGGGCGGCCGCGTGCTTGTGGAAGCTCTTCTCGTAGTGGCAGATCTCCGGGCTGTCGGAGCGCTCCTGGCTGTCCCCCGGTGGCGGGAGCGTGCGCAGGCGTGGCTGTGACGTGGGGCCATCCTTGGAGCAGTTGTGCTGGCTCATGAGGTCCTCTATGCCATGAACGGCCGAGTGGTAGGCCAGGTCGCCCCGGCAGGTGCGGGCCGTGCGCCGCGTACACAGGGCGTAGGTGCGCAGCGCGGCGCAGAACTCGGGGGCGTCGTCCGAGGCCGGGGCGTGGCCACCCGCCGTGGCGCTCCAGAACTCAGAGTTGCACTTGAGGATCTTGCACGGGGAGGTGGCTGTAGGGAAAGGAGGGAACACGCCGTCAGGGTGGGCGCGTGCATAAGGACACCCCATTTGAGACAGCGCCACCCACACTGTACTTTCTTGCACAGATGGTGACCCCGGCCCCCTTCCGGCGCGCAGGTGGTAGTAAAGTGCGGCTCTGCCCCCGCAGGCCTTCCAGATTCTTCTCTGCAGCCTATAATAAGGCAGGCACGCTGCAAGGGTTGGCCGTAGCCCCTGTGGAGAGGACTGCGTTTGGCGGCAGCCGGGCCTTTGACATCTGTTAACACTTTGAAAGCCATCCCCAAGAGTTTGGCAAAAGCAACAGGAACCTGGCGGGTAATTAAGCCTTGGTGTAAAATGCGTGTCCCAAGCTCTGCCGCTTTTGTGACCTTGTGCAAATGGCTCAAGTCCTTTATGCTTCATATCTCCTGGAAAATGGGTAATACATAGTACCTGCTGTGGGAGTTTGCTGGAAGCGTTCAAGGGCTCAGAAGCTCACTGAATGTTTGTTAGTGTGGTTACTGTGTTAGCCCTTGTCACAGAGGGCCTGGTCCCTGTCACCTCGTCCACGTGCCTCCAGCCCTCTCTATCCTGCTCAGCAGAGCAAGGTGGGAGGCAACTGAGAGTGATGACTTTGTATTTGCCCCAATTTGTGTGATTTTTAAAAAAACAAGTCACCAGCTTTGAGACCTAAGCAATAGTTGGCCATATATGGCTACCTCTGAAAACCATGGCTGTAATAACCCCAGCCACTCAAAACCCAGGGGCCTCGCACATCTTCCTAGGAGTTTAAGAGGAAGCGCAAGCACCATCCTACATGGAGAAGCTGTAGATCAGGGGGGAGGGCTTGTAAGCACCCACTGAGAGTGACTAGCCGGCACTGGAATCGGTGGCTCCCATTCCCTTCTGCCACCTCTCCAGGCAGTGACACAGTTCTCCAGGGCCTGTCTGCCTAAAATAGACGTGCAGGGGGTTTTCATTCCCTGGGGGTCTCGAGGAAGGGCATCAGGGATGCCAGGGTTGGTCAGTCCCCATGGGTGGTGAACTGAGGGGCCCCCACCCCCGATGGAGTCATCCTGCCGTCCTGTGTCCACTAAATCACAGGCTGAAGGCCTCCCCAGGTCAGGGACCGGAATGTAACCTGGCCCAGCATCAAAAGGAAAAATTGTGCTGTGGCGTCACCTGCCAGAGAGACCCCAGAGGGGCCGATTTTTATGTTCAGTATCTTTAATAAAAAAGCACAAGACCTGAATTCCAGGCCATAAACCTTGGTTGGCCTCTTCTGATGTGAGTGTCCAAGAAGCAAGGAGAGGAAAGTCTGAGAGTTTGAAACAGATCCTATTGCAACTTGTGCAAGCAAGAAGAGGAAACCAGCTTTGCAGAGTGAGCCGCCCTGGTGATTTCAGCGTGACAGAAGGCAGCCAGATGCCTGCCTCCTTTCTGCCTGGTTCCTGCAGATGGCAAAGTGGCTCCTCTGGCCCTGCAGCCACTTCTTGGTGGGTCAAGACAGCCAGTATGCGCAGAGCCAGGGGGTTAAAGGGCCCGCATGGAAGTAAGTTCTCCTGCGCTTTTATTTCCATTTTAGCCACTGTGGCCTTTGGCAGGGACAGCTCTGGGGGCCTCTGCTAACTCTTATACCCGGGGCTCCACCCCAGATGCCCAGGGAAATGCAAAGGTGCCCCCACAGAAGCCTGTGCTCCTTAGAAGTCCATTGTGCATGTTTTGTTTTGACCTAGGCCTCTTGAGATAGGACTTTCAGGATTAGCTAATGGTGGAGAAAAGAGAATCCAGAGGCTGCAAAGACTAGCCAGCTGGGGCAGAGGGTGGGGTGCGGGCAATGCCTACAGCGCGGTGGGCTCCCAGACTTACTGGGGATACAGTGCATCCTCGGCAACCAATGGACCGTCTGCTCCTGAGTCGTGCAATGAGGGCGAGAGCTTCCTGCTTCTCTGTGCAATCGATTTATCAAGAGCCCTAATAATCACTTGGGGACCAACCTCCATGTTGGCTTCTCAAGGTGCACTGTGGAGTTTTAGAAGCTGGGGCCCAAGGGACACCAGAGGTCCCCAGTTTCCACCTTCAGCCAGCCTCCACGGCAGGAACTCTCCCTGCAGCATCCCTGCCTGGTGGACATCCGGTCCCCACTGCCACTGGGACCCTGCCAGAGCAAGGCCAGTCCCTCCTGCTCTGAAATGCGCTAGCTCTGCTCCACACCTGTTTCCTAGGGCCTTTCCCGGGCTGATCCTTCTCTGCAGCCACATAGAAAAGGCTCGAAGATAAATGTAAATACTGGTCGGCGCCTTGGCTTCCCTGTGGCCCTTTCTTCAGCCTCACCCCCTAGCTGCTCTGTGAGCCATGCCCCGACACTCTAGCTCAGTGCCACCTCCTGCCCACGAGTCCCCCGAGAGCAAGGGCCCCTTATCATTGTCCTGGAATTTTTGGCTCCCATGCTCAAAGCATCTGTGCCCCAGCACCCCACATATATAACATTTCATTTTGGGGGGAACTGGGCTCTAGGCTGCTTCCCTCGTGGACTGATAGGCAGCAGGGAGAAATCACAGCCACAGAGCTTGCCTGACTTAATTGTTGTCCTTTAAATAGCAACCCAGAGCCTCTCAGAAGCAGAAACAGGCAGGGAGCTTGGCGTACCAACGGTACCAACACAGGCAGGGTGAAAATATTTACGGGCCCGAAGAGCTGCATTAGCTGCCTTAGGGACCTCCTTTGAACTGTTAATCAAGCCCAATCCTTCAGAATAATAGCCTGATTATTGCCACCTTGTTTGCATAACAAAGAAGCCCAATCAAACTTATTTTCCTGTGTGCCCAGGGGGGTGTGAGGGATGGGCCCAGAGCATGGAGCCTTGGGATGCGGTGAGCTGCTCCACAGCCCGAACCCAGGAATAAAGACAATGCAATTTGCCACCAAGAAAAGCCCAATAGACCAATAAATTACCCGCGTGCAAAGGGATTAGATCAGGTTTCACGAGCGAGTGGGGGGGGGGGTGAGCCAGGAAACAGAAAAACCTGCCTCTTAAAGGAGTAAAAGGCTCATTTTGAAAACAAGCCCCAATACAGAGTCAAGTAGCTGTTGTAAGACTCAGTGCCTTGCCTGCTAACTGCCTGGATTCATGACTTGCTGAAAGTTCTGGATGCTACTGTGTGCCAGGCACCGTGCTCGATGCTGTTCCTGGAACAAGCCCCAGCGAGCTCCTGTGCTGAGGAACAGTCAGCCATGGAAACTTCTAGAATGTAAAGCAAGCACGTTTCATCTGAATACTAAACCACAACGGAGATGCACAAATGGAGGATGAGAGGGTATCGCAGAAGTAGCGTTTCAACCAGGTGTTGAAGGGCAGTGGGATCTGATGGGTGATGCCAGGAGGGGTCCCAGAAACATGAGGCCTCCATCCACCATAGCTGAGGTCGGCCGGACGCAAAGTGCTGCTTGGTGAGCGTGCAGCCAGGCGTTTGAGGCAAGACAGGCGAACCCTGAGTGCCAGCCATGCCCATGGTAAAGCAAATGTTGCTCAGCTTCAGCCCGCTTTCCTCTGCTTGGTGGGGCAGGGACTCTGAAAGCCTAGTTTCTCTTGTCACCCAGCTCCCTGTTAGATCCTACCACAAGGGGGCACTAGACGAAGGGAAGGCTGTTGGTTCGGATGGTTTACTTTCTGTCTTCAGGCTGTTTCTATAGCCACCACCCAGCAGTGGCCCTTCCCTGGCTGGAGCTACTGCAGAGCACTGAGGCCAGTCAGACAGGGACCCGTTTCAGCGACCTGGGCTCCCAAGCTCCCCTTCCCTCTGTCCCTCCAGACCCAGGGGTGGAAGCCACTTCCTGCCACTCTGCATGCCTCCGTGGTCCCTTCTCTGTGCCCTCACCCCATCCACCATCCCCTATGTTAAGATCCCTCTGTGGACATCCCTGGTGGCTTTTGTTCTGACTCGGCCCTGACACTCCAGCCTAAGGATTTCAGACTAGACCCAGTTGATCATGGAGCCCTGGATGACTTTCAGTAAGAATGTGGACCGATGAGAACACTATTTCAGCACGCAGTGTAACTTAAGAGGCGACGGCGTCAATCAAAACAGAAGCAGGCTGAACAGAGGGAGAACAGCACCGACACTGAGGCAACAGGCCACCCTGCGGGCCCTGAAGGAGGTGGGAACAGAACAGCAGCGTGGGGGGTACACCCTGCCTTACCCAGCGTGACACCCAGCAGCAGGAACAACGGGCCGCTCTCCACCCTCTCCGGGCCCTTAGTATTGAGTTTAGGAGGGGACAGTAAATGGATCTAGGGCCAGTATTTAGCAAACTCTGGCCTGGGCAGTGTTCTGGAACCTCCTTGCTTGAGAGATGCCTGAGGCTGCCTGTCTGTGTCACTCCTGTAGGAATTTCACTCCACCGTCCTGCCCTGCACAACCGGGTGTTTGGCATCAGATACTGAAAGGAACACACCCAGGTGATGGGGTGGATTTTTCACCAGGTATAGCAGATGCTACCTTACTTAACCTACAAGCAGCCAAAATTGATCAAGTTTCTGAAAAGGCGTTTGGTCCCAGTCCAGCCTAAGAATGCCCCAGGGAACTGACCTCGCCAGTGACTCCAATGAGTCTCCCACCCCTTGAACACATTGGAAAGTTCCTGGGGCTTCCCTTAGGAGCTGGTGTACAGGAGAAAGCGAGGCAAGAGGAGAGGAAGTTTCTCAAAGAATCTCAAGTGACTTGAGGAGCAGGCAAGGGTAGATTGGGGTGCTGGGGGTTAACTTCCTTCCAAGTGTGGGCAGAGGTGGCTGAATGCCACTCAGCCAGCTGAGGCAGGGGGCACTGTCCTTGGTCACACCCAGTCAGGGCTGCTCTGCCCCAGCCTCCGCACATGCCAAGTTGTTGCAAGAAGCCACACCAAGTGCCAAGGAAGAGGGTACACCTCAGCTTACAAACTGGACACCCTTCCCCAGCTCCCACTGGGGTCACACGGAGCCAGATCGACAGCAAACAGGACGTTCTAGGCCACAGGCAGGCCTGTCAGGCGGCTGAGGGCTTCTCTGGGTAGGAGGGACCCACGATGGGTGAGGCTAGACATGAGATTCCATTTCAGTACCATCCTGGCTTAGGGCAGAGAACTAGGCTACCTTGCATTCCACAAGGAGCGTGGTTACGGGCAAAGAAAGACACTGCTTTTCAGATAGAAATGAAGCTTGCAGGTGAACAATTCGGTCTTTCCACTTTAAGGCATAACTCCTTTTCCTGAGTCTAGGACTGGCTTCAGAGATGCTAATTTTCCAACCTGGCTCAGCCTGCAGCAGCCCTGGGCTCATCTGCTTGACCGCTCCGGGTCAACATTCATTTGAAGTGGCTTTTCTCCCTCACCACCATCCGCAGGCGAGCCTACCTCCTCCACCTTCCTCCTGCAGTGGGAGGGCAAATGCAGGCCAGCTGGGCACGCGCCCGGAGCGCACAGTCGTGGAAGCCTGTGATCATGAGACTTACACGTAGCATGGGAGCAATAATGGGCCCCTTTCTGCATGGACCTGGGCGCAGAGGGATGGCTTTAATAGGCGTCTTAGTATTCCGACTGCTTGGGTGAAATGGCGCATGAAATGAATAAATAAGCAAAACCCAAAAGACATAATCTGAGTCGGGAAAATTTGCAGAGTGACAGTCCTGCCAACTGGTTTTCCTGACCTACAGCTGGGTGACATCTTCTTCTTGGTATGCTAAGCCAGAGATGCGTAGGATAGCAGAGGTGGCAAAAAGGCTAGGTCCGTGGAAAATGTAGTCACTCTTCATTCTGCTATCTAATCCTATCTCCAAAGTTTGTTTATTTTTTCCCCCACCTTAAAAGCCACATATGCTCATAGAACAAGGTCTAATAGGCTACATAGCAAATGTAATGAGTGTGTTTATCCAAGATCAGGTATATGGAAAAGGGCAGGGGTCTGGGTTCTTTCTACTCCTGGCTGTGCTGCTAACTAGCTGTGTAATATCGAGCGACCTCTCTGACCCTCTGTTCCTTCATCCGCACAGTGGGAATGATGGTTCTCAAGGGGAAGGAGTGACAATCTGGTGAGGTGGCATACTTAAAGCATTTAGAAGAGCTCCTAGTATACTTTGACAACTCAATAAATGGAAGAGCTTTAAAAATTATTGTTCTCCATATGGTCATACTTTGGAGAGAACCATAGAAAGGTATTATGTCTCAAAGACATTCATCAATGTTCATTAGTGATGGTTATCTGTGGGAGGATGGAATTTGGGTTATTTTCATTTTCTTATTGTTTTTAGCCTTTAGGTTTAAAAATGAGTATTGTTTTTATAACCACAAAACATTTTCTGGAAAAAAAGATTACAGTTCATTTGGCAGCTCCATGGGTGGGTAGGTGGTACAGGAAGGCAGGCCCAAGGGCTGGGCAGCTGCTTGTAGTAAGGTGACAATAGGGACAGGCAAGGAAAGGCAGAGGAAGGAGGCTCAGCCCCAGGCGACCAGACCCATATGACACCAAGACCTTCACAGTTGCAAGCAGCAGGGTCCCTAAAAGACCCAGATGAGGTACTAGTCCAGGGAACAGGAGGAGAGAATCTAGGGTGAGTAACCATCCTGGTGTGCCCAGGGCTGAAAGCGCTTCTAAGGACAGGGGACTTACAATTTTAAAACTAGAAAAGTCGTGGGTAAACTCAGGTGAGTTGGTTGGTCACCTTCTACTCTATTAAGAGTAGAAGAAACAGTGTCCTCGATTTTAGGCAGGTTGAATTTAGCCAAGCATTAAAACAGCATGGCATATCACCATTTGACCAAAACATAAAGTCAGGGTTCTCTGGCCAGTTCTGTTGGCAGCCCTGCATATTTCGCTGAAGAGGCGATGTTTACCAGGATCCACATGCCACCAACATGTAAATTACCCCCCCCACCACCTCCACAGGGTCCTGGGACCTTGCTTCCCATATCATGAGCATCCTCAGCTGAGCCCATGGATTCTGTCTCCCCAGTTCTCCTTTGAGCTTTGGGGTGACTGTTGGCAATTTCTCCAACCTGTTAGAGAGGTTGCCTAGAAGACCAGAGAGCTTCTTCTTACTCTCCTACTCACCCTCATGGCCTAAAGGGAAGTGTCTGCAGGATTTTGCTTCCCACACCCCGGGAGGCAAGGCTCTGCCCTGTGGACTCGTTGGTGTGTCGCACACCAGCCTGCTAGCTTGCCCTGCTGCCATCTGACTCTTGCAGTTGGACATCATTTCATTCCTTCTCTTTGGGACACAAAGGTCTATGGGAGGGCAACAACTTCGGCAGGTGGACTCACTTGCATATGTCTTAAGAGCAGCTCTGAGAGAAATAATCTCACTTTTATAATGACACAGACATGATAGGCATTTGCGCTGCAGAGGGCCTTGGTCTCCCCAAGCTCTAGTTTCTCCACTGAGGACTAACATGTCCTCAGTTAAAACAGCTCCAATTTAAAAGTGAAAGGAAAGAAATAAACAAACAAAAAAAAGGCTGCAGGGCAATAATTCTTAGAACAGCAGTCCTCAGTCTTGGGAGGGCACTGGAACCCCCTGGAGGGCCTGCTAGGGTATGGACTACAGTGTCCTCCTCCCCGTCCCCTGAGTGTCTGTCTCAGCAGGTTTAGGGTGGGCCCAGACACCTATTTCTAACAAGTTCTCAGTGGAGGCTGATGGGGCTGGTCCGGGGACCACACTTTGAAAACAACCGTGCTGGAGTATAGCATCCATACGCAGTTATAGGAAACTCACCCGCCTATCAAAAATATATGCCTCAGACAGGTTCTCTTAGAGATCTGTCTTATGAAGGCTTAATGGTTTCAGAATTCATAAAATATCTATTAATTGTGCTTTCAAGAGGCTGCTATTTCTGGAAGACTGTTCTAAAGCCTTTTCTGCCCCATTCCCCCCAGCTAGACGTGGCCGCTGTCCATCCACTAAAGGCACAGTAGGTGTGCCGTACACGTTGAGTGAGTACATGTAAACACTCTCAAAAGACACAAACCCTCTCAGTCTAGCAGAGGTTAAGACATCTTTCTCCACATAACTATGTCCAATTTAATTTGCACTCCTCTGGGTTTACTCCTGGCAGACTTTCAAGTTGACTAGCGCTGAACAAACCTATGCTTTCAGGCAGCTGCTGGAGCCACAGTCCACCTGTCTTCAGTGGGAGAGGCCGTGGCACAGGGGGGGCCTGGCTATCCCTGTGTCTCACACTTGCCAGAGCTTTCCTTTTCCTCTAACACCCACCCTGCTCTCCCCTAGACCTGCAGGTTCTCTTAACTTTACCCCAAGGCAGCCTCTGCCGGTGCGTCACAGTATATGACCGTCTGTCTCCTTGTTGTGGCAAAATGACCCATTTCATCTCCTCCTTAAAAAACTGTCTTTTTGCTCAGGTTTCCTAAGCACACACGTTTTCGGAGCCCCCAGGATATCGAGTTTGGGGATACTGAAAGCTAGTTTTCAGTAAGGTGGGCAATTTTGACTAAATGCAGCTGTCAGTGCCTCAGATGAGAACGTTAGCCAGTTGGCGTGACAGTGTGGCAGCTATCTGTTCTATCTGCCAGGTTTTAGTTACCAGCCTCGACGCCAAAAAAGAAATGGGCTTCTTGGAAATAAAAGTGATGGAATTTGGGTTGTGAATTACATAACTCACCAGTTTCCTCAGACTATGAAGGATATTTTAAAATAAAGTTTTAAAGATGGAGAAATAAAATTAAAAAACAACAAAAACACCACCAGCGGCCCTCACAGCTCCCTCAGCCTCTCAGTCCCTCTGTCTGCCCTTCCTTTCCTCCCTCTCCAGCCCAAGAGTTAACAAGTGCTGCCACTTTAAGAGCGGGAAGGTGTTGTTTTAAGGGCCTCAAAGCCCCCCTTCTCAATTTCAGCTTGGAGCTGAGATCACATCCCCCACTGCAGCCAGGGGACAAAAGCCATTTATCAACCCATCTGATAAAACTTCCAATGGGCTGGATCTTTATCTAGGTCAAACCGAGATGCGCACACATGGCAAACTCCTGCTTCCCCAAAAGAATTTATTTTTAAAGAAAAGGGTCCTTTTTGATTGTATTTTTCAGTTTTTGGGAGGGAACCAAATCAGCCTTTCAGCCAGGCCCTCCAGTAGGTGGAGAAACTGCCTTTTAAAAAGGGGCGCGTGAGGGGGAGTAGGAACCCCTGCTGTCTGACTCACTGTGGAGGTTTTAATATTTGGGGGCTAAGGCAAAAGGGGTCCAAGGGCCTTTGGGGGGACTGACAACCCCCCATCTTGTCCTTGGCTGGGGCCTCCCCAGTGGAATCCAGGGGTGGGAGCAGGTTGCGGTACTTCAGGGAGCCCTTGGGGACGCAGCTGCTGAGTGAACTGGACGCACTGGACCCGGCAGGCGCCAGGGGCTGGGGATCAGGGCCGGGGCGAGAAGGTAAACTGATCCCTGCCTCCTTACCGCGGCCTGCATGGTCTGCCCGCCGGGAGCCCCAACTTGCAGCCTGGCCGGCCCAGTTCTGCCAGTTCCTGAAACCTAGTTGGCTGAGAAGCAAAACAAAACAACCCAATCCCGGTCTAACTCAAGTCCTTTCTTGCAAAACTCGGTGGTGCGCAGGGGTTGCGCATCCGCGCTGGGCTGCAGAGGGAAACAAACTCGCATTTTTTGCAAGAAGACACCTCCGAGCCCGCAACACAATGGCAACCGCCGGGAGATCCCGCCTTGCAACGGGGCCCCTTCGGCCTATCACACTGGGTTTTATTTGTACTTTTAGCAAGAGAAAAATGGGTATAAAGGGTTTTAACTAGCGTTTCCCGGCTGTGAGTAGCATATGGCAAAAATGAAATAAAGTTTTATGAAACATTATAAAGAAAACAGAGCGGGGATTTAAGTTTCGTGCTTCCCCCCTCCCCCCGAAAGGAAAAAAAAAAAAAAAAGTCAAGAAATTGGAGCGTTTGGGAAGGAACAAATGCTTCTCTGTGGAGTTGGTCTCCCTTCCCCCAACAAAAACAAGAGGTCCGGGCTCGGAGGAATTTGAAAGCAGCAATCTGCCAAAAACATTGTGAAAAACTATGGGGGATTCATTGGAAACAGATGGGCTTTTTCAGCTTTAATTCTGAAATTCTCTCCCTTTCTGACACAATAAAAACAAACAGGGGGCGACGTGGGATGTTATCAAACAGGAATACGGGCTGGTTTGAGCCGAGTTCGTGGGCTCCCCGCGTGGGGCCGGGACGGGGTCCCACAGGAGGAGGCGTCGGTGACTTGGCTGGGCCCTTGGGGGCACCCCCGGCTCCACCCCGGGGCACCCGACAGGTTTGCAAACTGGTGGGCGAGGAGCAGCGGAAAGTGCCCCCTGTTCCAAACCCGTGCCTCCTCTGCTCCCCCTCCTCCGGGGCCCCTAAATGACGCGTCCCAGGATCCCCCTTTCTCGGACGGAGGGACGCATCCCCGACCCCTGCGACCTCCCCGCCGCGCTCCTTCTCAGTGCAGGCCGAGCCCGGTTCCCCCACCTCGGGTTCCCGCGGGCATCCATCGCGCCTTCGGCGGGGCGCGGTAGACACAAAGACCCGTGGAAAAGGGAGGCGGGATCCCCGGGGTGGGGGTGGGGGTCACCCGCGGAACTTCAGCTCCGACTCGCTCCACGACATGGCCCGGGGCTGCGAGGAGGCCCGGGCGGCCGGCTGTCCCCGCTCCCGGGGCGGTGCCTTACCTGCTGGGAAGCTGCAGAGAAGGACGGCGAGAGTCGGCCAGAATCCCAGGGCTGATCGTCCTGCCCCTCTCCCCATACCCATCCATCCAGCTCGGCCTGTTAGCACTAGCCTCTCCCTGGAAGAAGAGTTTAGAAGAAAAGAAGCAGAAAATCAATCACACCGCGGGGTAAGGGCGGCCTCGCTCCGCCGGCGGGAGCAGCGAGCCGGGCGGCTCGGTCCCCCTCGGTCGCGGGCGCCCGGCGCGCCCCCTCCCCGCGCGCCCCGCCCTCGCCATCCATCACCGAGTCCCCTCCAATGCTGGCGCGGCCCTGCCACCCCCGCAGCCGCGCCGCCCGCCCCCTCGCACTCGGGTTTCAGCGCCGCCCGCGGGGGCGGGGGTAGCGGGGCGGGGACCTCGGGAACCCCGGGACGCAGGTCGCCCCGCGGCTCCCCGCGTAGAAAAGACCGAGTCCCCTAGGCCGGCCAGCCCTGCAGAGGGCAAGGGCGGCAGCGCGCCCCCTAATCTTCCCTGTAAATCTTCAACCCAAGTAGAGGCTGTGCCTGGAGACAAATCCCAAGTCCCCTTTCCAACTAGGCGGCCGTCCCGAAGCCTCCGGCGACATCCCTCACTCAAATGTGTCCCTGGTGCCGGAGGCCGAGAATCCCCTTCCCAGTTGTCTGGGGTCCCGCTGGACCTCGGCCGCGAGCGCACTCGAGGCCCACCCTTCCGGGGTCCGGCCGCCCCCAGCATCCCCTCCAAGTACCGCGCCGCGTCCGAGGACTTGCCCTGGCTGCGCTCCCGAGCTGGGGGCCCCTGAGCCTGTGGGAGGCGGTAGGAGGACGGCGGCCTCCCCGGAGGAGGTGTGGGTACAGCGGTCCCCGCTGTGCTCAGGGCCCTGCCTCCGAGGCCGATCTTGGGAAGCCATCGGGGTGGTGACTTCCCTTCACTCGGTCACTTATTTTTCCAGGCGAAAAACGTCTCCTGCTCAAGGTTCCCTAGGCCCTGCAGCTCTTCAGTCCCTGCTCTCGGGATATTTAAGAGACTGGCAGCTTCCCCTGAGAAACATCTTTTGGATGGAACACAAATAGGCCAGAGCAAGTGTTTTTAGTCAAACCAATTCCTCCCTTGGCCCCCTCACCTCACTTCCAAGCCTACTCATCTGGTTCTTTGGAAAAAAATTCAGAGTTTTTATCCAATTTAGATGTTTCTCTTCAGCACTATCACAGCCCTCACTTGCCGAAGGCCACACACGCTGCAGGGCTCCCCCTCCCCGGGAAGGGAGGCTTGCTCTGGGGGAGCTAGCTTGGGCAAGGGAAGAAAGCCCTCTGTCTGCGAAGACACAACCCCAAGCAGTAATTCTTCTGAATCTGGCTGCTACAAAACAGGTAAGAAAGGGGACTAAGGCCTCAGCAGCTGTGCCACGCAGCAAGAGGAAGCTGTTGTTCCCTTAGGACAGAAAGCCACAACAGCAACTGCTCACCTGTCTTCCCAGTTGGGGTGCCAACCTATTTTCCTCAAATATTTAGGCCTCAGTCCAACAGGCTCTAATTGTCATTCCCTAGTTTGCAAAATGTTACAGGTTTGTCCAGTGAAAGTCCACTACCTCGAAATCCAGGTCTCAAATAACCTTCCTCTCAAGCTCATCTCATTCTTGGGACAGACCCAACAAGTCATCCTTCAGAACCTCAGGACAGCCCTGGCACACTGAGGCAGGGCACAGAGCCAGACTGCACAGAGGCACCTTCAAGGTTCACCAATTAACACCATTTGCTAGATTTTGCCTTTCACAAGTTGTTCTAAAGCCTCCCGCTAATGGGAGAGAAGGGACCCGTTAGCATTCCCACCAGTGAAGTCACCACCACCCCTGCGGCAGCATCTCCAGGTCCAGAAACACAGCAGAGAGGCTGTGTCGCTTCAGAAGACCTGAATGCAGCCCCTTCCAGGCTGTTCTGGTCCAAGAGTGGACCTTTGACAGCAAGATGTCTGGTCTTTACACCTCAATCCCTCCATCTGTAAGGGGAAGGCTGGTAATACAATTTGGGAGGGGCACTGGGCCACAGGACCCTCCTCTCCCACCACCAAGTGTTTCTGCCAGGGGATTGGCCACCATTTGGGGAGGAGATCCAGTTCTCATGGCAGAAGCAAATAATTTAGGAAAGGAATGCCAAGGGCTTTTTTCTCACAAGGAGAAATGTGTGAGGCTGAATTTGGACATAACGAAAGTAGAGATTTGGCCTTTACACAGTTTAGACTATCAAGAGAAATCTATCCCCAAACAGAGAAGTATGATGGGGTTGTGTTGACCTGGAGGAATCTGTCTATACCGGCCAAACCAACCAGCTTGTTGACAGCTCCCCAATTCTTTGCTAGAAGAAGAAATTCTTGAAATGTTGGGTTTTGGAACGCAGCACTTTTTCACCATAGAAATTCGTGTCACTCAAACTGTAGCTGACTTCAGACAGACAGCTCCTGTCACGCATTCTCCCCTAGGTTGTAGCCTGGGCCTCAAGGTGGAGACTTTCTCTTGCATTTTTTTCTGAACACTGGTCCTGATGGCCTTTAGCAAACATTTTGAAAAGACCCCCAAGATCCCTTTCTGTGACTATAAACAGACTGGAGAGAGTCTATTTTCTTGTAAGTTGGATTATGTTCTCCTAAATGCATTAACTGAGGCTTGCCCCTGCAAAGGCTTAATATGCATTTTTCTTGCTAACGCCTAAGCCTGTCCTGCAGTTAATCATCATTTGTTTGCCATTTCTCTACAGAGCCCTCATTTCATCCGCAGGCCTGGAACCATCTGAACATTCTCTCCTTCAGATGAAATATGAACGTTTAAAACTAAGTCTGGGAGCACCAGTAAGCCTTGGGGATCCCCGCTGTTTATAATTCTTCATCCAGAAAAGTACCTGTTTATCCTACTTTTTTTTTTTTGTTTCCCGTCTCTAAGGACAATTCCGATCTGTGGTGATTTCCCTCACACTCTGGAACAACTTACTATCATAAATGACCCTGGGGGTGGAACTTTGTCAGAAGGAACTTTGGAAGTCTAAACATAATTCATCCTTGGGTTTCTTCTTCGTCTCCAGGCCTGTTTCTACCTCCTCAGAAAATGCTAACAGATTGGTCCGGTTTCATGGTCTCTTTTCAGAATGTGTGTTGTGTTTTGTCTAGTTAATTGGGACGTTAAAAAGTGCTTGGTGATATTACTTTGTAGTATATATTCTCTCAAAGTGGCTATTAAAAGTGACCCTTCCTAGATGGTTGGGCTCCCTTTGTGGGCAGTGGTGCCAGTGTGTACATCCTTGGGTGCAGGCCTGGTATGGAAGAACATTTTGGCCACCAAGTATCACTGCCATCTTTATCACTGCTCCCTTCCCTCCAGGTGGTCCCAGGAGACATATAAACACATCTAAAATCAATCAGTAAGTCACTCAATTAAGCTAGCTAGCTATTTTTACCAAAAACTATTGGCCACCTCTTGCCTGCTCCCCTCCCCAGTAAGTATTTCCTACTTTATTTTCTCTTTCAGTTAAATAGTCCTATGAACCCTCCATCATGGCAGGAGCTAAGCAGTCAGAGAAGAACTGAGTTCACCAGCCAAAGGGAATGTACAGATGTATGCACAGACAGAATTAGATGAAAAGTAGTCTGTGTGAGGGATGCACAGAAACCTTCAAAAATCTACATCCTCACTGGGACTTCCTTCAATTTTGTTTAAAGACTGTTCTTCTGTCCCTTCTCATTCAGAAGTCAGACAACTCACACTTATCCCAAATTACATTGCAGAATGCAAGTAACCTGCCTGCGGTCACCTGGCTGGCTTGGTGGCAGGTCTAGGTGACTCTTGGCTGTCATGTCACTTCTGATGAGCTCACTAGCTCCTTCCCAGGCATAGAAATGCTTGGTCTTCTCTCTGCCTCTATTAACCCTACTCCATCCACGCGCTCATCCCCTTGCTCTGAACAGAAGCAAGGACTCCCTTTGTGTTTCCTCAGCCTCAGATGGGTTGGAGCCCCCCTTGTGACCTGCTAACAGTTTCTGGGGGCTCATTTCCCTGGTGTTTGGTTTAAAGCCCCCTTCCCTCTTTTCACACCTCTCCTTCTTGACCTCTGAGTTTCTCAGTAAGCTCCTAGAGCAACCAATTTTTTTTTTTTTTTTGAGACTTCTCCCATTTCTCCCTACTGGGATTATAGGCTCATATATAAGTGGAGTTTCATATATGAAAGTCTCTCTCCCTCCCCACCCCTCTTCTTCTTGAGCCTCTCATCTGAGACTCTGGAGCACAGCTACTATCCGATCTGAAAGCTCGCAAATTCTTCTGCCTATGAAGACATGTAATAAAGCCAAAGCATTCTGAATTGCTTAATTGTCAGTGTTGAGATTGAGACATTCTGGACATTGCAGTGGACATGGAGAGAGTCATGGGATATGGGGTGGCTTTAACTCTGTGGCCCCTGGGTGTTCTGTCCTATCTCTGGACCTTCAGCTTCTTAATCCGCAGAATCATGGCCTGGCTGCCCTGGTCTCCCAGCTCCACAGTCCCATGACCCTAGGGATTCAGTGAAATAATGTTGGCTCTGTAACTAATTGGCCTTGCCCATGCCTGACTCTGAGAAGCCTCGTCTGTAATATTTCTGGATTTGCCAAGTAAACATGTTGCTGCACAAGTGGGAAATGTTATTTCAAGAGTGGCAGTTTTGCGTTTTAGGGTCAGCATCAAATTCTTCAGTAATAATCCCCAGCAATGATATTATATACCTGAAACCACACCTTAAAAAACATTTATAACCTCTTGTTCTAAAACAGCATTTGGGTACCCATACCAAGACTCAACCAGGTTCCTGTCATGAAGAACAGATAACCCATAGTTTACCTTTCCCCATTCCAGTAAGTTCTTGGGAGAAGAACCAGCTTGGAACCATTTAGGCACCAAATGGCAAGTGTATGAACTGACAGTAAGTCTGTGTGTCTCTCTCTCAACCAGCAGAAGGCTGGAGTATTTGGATTAATGAATTTGGTGCCAAGCACAAATACCATAGACATTTAGCAATAGGAACAGATAACCAAGTTATTCATCAAATTCAAACTTGTTTAGAATGGCTTATGCAAAGCTGAAGTAAAGAAGATCCCCCAGCTGATGGGAAGTGGGACCGAGTACCAATCCAGAAAGAACCAATGTGTCAAATTTAGGTGACTTTCCCCTCTACCACCATGGTTTTATTTTTTGAACTTTTGGGAGGCTGAGGGGATTTCTTCACTTTTACCTTGAGAGGCGATGCAGCATGCTGGCTGAGAACATGTAGACTCTCTGGACCTGTGAATTGGGGACATGCTTTAGCTTCCTCAGAGGGCTATTGTGTGGATTAAATGAGTTAATACAATAGAACAGATGCTTAGCATAGAGTAAGTGTTGATAAGTAGCTGCCAATATTAGTTTTAAACATGGATAAGAACCATTGTTTGGATTATAAGGAAGTGTCTACCATGTTCCTGATTCTGCTAGAGTCTTTGTAATGTGTGGGAACTATGGGGAAAGCTGCAGAATTCCCCCAAGGTCTCCCAGATAACCTTGACTTCTGATGGGTTCTAAGTGCATTATCAGTTACACTCAAGTTCTTTTGAACTCCCGTTGTGAGAAAAAGTCTCCCATGTAACTATAGAGTCGTCTTAACTATGTGATGGGCACAGCCCTGTGCATTTCATCAGTAAGGATACTGAGACTCAGGGAAACTGATTTGTCCAAGGTCACCAAGAATATAAGTAGCAGAAAGAGGCTCAAACCCAGGCCTTGTGATACCAGATTCAATGTCTTCCCCATGAAACCACAGCTGTTTCTCATCTTCACCCAGGGCTTATTTTGTTGTTGTTGTCGTCAGTCAAATAATATGTCCTGTATGTATAATGATGGATAATGTATTAGAAATGGGAATATATTTAGACATACACTGTTTCCCAGAAAAAAACAAAAACATACAAACGTTTTTCCTTAGCATATGATCTTGAGATACCCAAAGATACAAAACCAGGTGTGCTTTAGGATAGTAAGGGAAGCATTGTGAAGTCAATATGTTGAAATCTAAACGTCAAACTATTTTAGCTGCACTGATGTAAAATAACATAAATTAAACTCCCACAAATTCCTTGTTTGGGGGCAAAATGACACGCCAAACTTAGCAGTGAGGGATTATGAGCAGTTTTGGCCCTGTGTGGGCTGCCATCGGGAATCTCATAATGTCTACAGGTGAGCCTGACCTTGTGTACACACTTGGGTGAGGCAGCCTTTAAGTTTTTCCACTGCCTGGTGCCTGTCATTTGAATAGGGCTGGATGCCAGGCAGGTGGGGAAGCCTGGGCCTCCCTTCTTCAGGGTAAACTTATGTTCAATTAAGTTTGTTGAATGAATAAATAATGACTATTGTTTAAAAAGCAAAACCATCTTCTAAAGAGCTACAGGAATGCCACAGACACTTATAAGTTAGTTGAACTTCCCTTGGGAATTATGTCAAGTTCTAGAACAGTGATCTTTAAAAGGAGTAGTACCTTTTCATTTCACAGAAGTAACAGATTCTGATGAGCCTGCACTGGTTTCTGATAATCCCTGTCAGTTTGTGTTCAGTTTCACTTGGGACTATCCCTTCTCTTTCCCCTGATGGCAGACCTCTCCAGACCTAAGTTGTGACCAAATTTTGGGACCATACATGGTAAAAGCAAGTGCTTCAGTTTAATTCATTTGGTAGTAAGGCCATAGGGAAAATAACACTTTAAACCTGCAGAACCCAGAGTATGCCCCTTTACCTCATTGGGCATCTTCTGAGAAATAGAAATGCCAGCACCTGTTCCTCCATGCTTCCTGGAAGCAGCCAGCATCACTAGGAGCATGGCTCAAAAAACTCCCTGTCCTCATGATAGGGATGCTTAGTGCCTATTCATTTTATTTTGCATCTAATCATCTAAAAATTCTGTTTTTGGTCTCGTGTGCAGCCACCAAAGAGCTGAACGAGGGTCATATTAGATAGGAGCTTCTCATGCCTCTATTCTCTATTATTATACACACTGGGGAGGCAGCGAGTCATGCCTTGGAGAGGCTTGGAAGGAGAGAAAGCAGACAGAGCTTTCTCAACAGAGGTCAGATAAACTCTCCTTGAAAAAGATGCCAGGTTACTGCAAGACCATTTTTGTCACAGATCTGGTTGTTAAATTAATATGTGCAAATGGAGACAGTTTGAAACAGCATGGCAGGGTTGATCGGACAAGCCACCCACCATTCCACATGTCTATTAAGCACCTGACTGCCACTGGGAAGGAGGCAGGGTTAGTAAAAAAAAAAAAAAAAAAAAAAAGCTGGGACCTCCTTTGCCACCACCGCAGCTCAGAGGACCTCACTGGGGCAGGGTCTTCACCACAAACAAAACATGACACTAACCTACAAGGAACCGCCGTCCCCTTCAGAACGGAGAGAGAACTCAGCTCATTGCTAATTCCATTTGGCCTGGAAGGTGGCAGCAAAATCCAGCCCCAGAGAAGTGGAGCTGCCTGGATGTGTGTGGGTGCCCCACCCAGAGCCTTCCTCCGCTCTGCTTGCCATCCAGCAAAGTCCGCCCCAGTTGTTAATTGGAGATCATGTCCCTTATAAAGGGGGCTTGTCTGTCACCTGCTGTGTTAGTGGAACTGTACAAAACCTCTTCTTTGCACGTGTAAAAAATGCCATTTTTGGTACATTGCACCATTCCTGTATAGATGGGCATGAGACCCTTTCCCCGTTCTCCTTCAGCTGCCCTTCAGAGCACAATCTTTTTTCTAGAGATTTGCCTGAAAAATCACTCAAGATTCGCCTGAAAAATTACTCGTTTGTGATGCACGGGAGAAAAGCAAGGTCCGTGTGAAGGTTTTTCAGATTTCTGCTATTGATGTCTGAAGAACCAGTATTTTTTTAACAGCAGGCAATATTTTATGTTATATTTCTGTTGGAGGATCCTAAAGCCAGATGGAGAAGGTGATGGAACTCCTTGAGGTGACAACTTGGCACTCAGCATGACCTGCAATTGTCCCTTGGGCTCAGCGTGCTGAGCTCCCGGCATTTGGACGATCGGGCTCAGCAAGACTGCAGTCACACCAGGAATCACTAATTCCCTAGAAGCTAGTTGCCCCCTCCCTCCCCTCCCGGCTCAGGAGTTAACCTGCTTAAGAGAACACCCAACTTTGCACCCTAAAAGGAACGCGCCGCTCACCATTTCCGCTAGATGGCGCGATTTCCCCTAAACCGTCCGCAAGACACGCGATTTATAAAATAAATACAATTCAACGCCTTCTGAAACCACACCGCATAATAGCAGCTCACAGGTTCCCATTAAAATCTCAATTTGGGGAGACGATTCTACCTCCAAGCAAATCTAATATAATTACATTAACGGATGCAATCAAGTATTGCATCCGAGCGTTCCCACCTCGATCCCCCCCCTAATACACCTGTCCCCCTGTCCCAGTTGGTTCCCTGGGATGAGCCACCGCACCAGCGAGGCGCAGAGTCATCGTTGTGCCAGGTCCGCCGGGTTCACCCGGCCACTTAGCGACGCCGGGGCCACTCGGGAGCTCCATCTCTTAGCGCGCAAGCCGTCTCGCACCTTCCCGCGCACTGGCGCTCCCAGGCAAAGAACTGCTGGGACCTGAGCCCGGACGGCGCTCAGCGCGGGCTCCGCCGCTGGCCTAGGCATCCCGGCGTTGAGCAGGAGGAGGGGGCTCAGCGAGTTGGGCCAATAGGGGTTCACAGCGGGACAGCCCGGTGGCCGGCTCCGTCCTTGGCTCCCAGAAGGAGGTGGCCGCGTGGGAGAAAGGGAGCTCCCAGCCCGCGGACAGTGGGGGAGACGTCCGCCGGGGCAGTCCCGCCACTCGCGCTGCCGGCTGCCCGGGGAGAGCCTTTCAGGAAAAAAGAGTAAATACCAACCCACAAAAACTTTACTGCTGCCAAGAGCTAAAGCGATCGAGGCGCAGCGAAGCTCCAGACTGGGCAAGACGAGGAGCAAGAAGAGACGTGGGGTTAGGGAGGACGCAGGCAGTGCGGTGGCCGGGACAAGCGTCCGCGATGCCGGGGGAATGTCGGAGCTGGGTCCGCCCCTCTCCCGGCCCGCGCTTACCTTGGCGGCCGCATGAGCCCCTGCGGCCCGCGGGGGGTGGCGTGGCGGGGAGGCGGGCGAAGAGTGGGTTTCGGGGCGCCGCTCGTCGGCCCCGGGGCAAGGTGGGAGGGGCTCGGCAGGCGTGCGTCCCCGCCGCCCCGGCCGGCTCAGCAGCGGCCCGGGGCGCGCCGCCTGCTCCCAGGCTGCATGGCTGCGAGTGCCTGGAGGACCTGGCCCGGGAGCCAACAGCGAGCGCGTCCGCAGCCCAGCGGCTCGGGCGGAGCAGCCCGCGCTCGGGAGACAACTGCAGAGTCGGTGGCTCGGGCCACCTCCTCCCTCGCCTGGCCCCCGCCCCGCTGCTGAGCGCGGCGTCGCGAGGTTCGTTTGCGCGCAGAGGGGAGGGGGCGGGCCGGGCGCCCCGGGCGCGGGTGGGGGGGCGAACGCAGGCGGAGAAGGAGGTGGGGGTGCGGGTTCGGACTGCCCCGCCCCGCGGTGGCCGCACCCTCCCGCATCAGCACCCGTTGGGTGGCTGGGGTGGGTGCGCACGGTGAAAAGTCAAGACTTCGCTAAACGCACGGGTTTGGGGGTCGTGAGCCACTGCGGCGAACCCCGAGGTGCCCCCAACTTTCCTGATCTCCCGCTGGTGTGCCGTGGGGAGCACGCTTCCCACCCTCAGTTCCAGGATGGGAAGGGGAGTTGCTGTGAGGTTTCCGCAGCAGACAGTCGCAGCCCGGGGAAACGCTGTGGCTCTCCGCGGAGACGCACCTTTGTTCTAGTGAATGGTATTTTTGTTTTTAGAATCTTATTTTTTTTTTAAATTAATACATATGCATGAAACGAATACGTTCTTGCGTATGATTCAGGGTTATCTATAGTGAAAGGACCACATCACTTCGCCTCCCACTGCAGCCGCTCGCCGGAGGTAACCTCGGGTCAGGCTGTGCTCCGCGGCGGTTCCTTCCAGTCCTCGCTCTACGCTTTCACACGCACACGAACAGATTGCAAGTGGATCCTCACGGGCTTTTCAAAAGAATGTTTTACCATGCAGCACACGCACCACTGTGAGAACACGGCCTCTTCACAGCAGCAGTAAATTCCCAGAGGCTTCGGGGGTCCAGAGAAAGACCCTCGCAGTGAAACCGCAAAGAGGCACCCAAACGCCATGTGCAAATGTGAAAGGCCAGCTGGGGCCTGAAGTCAGCCTGAACACACAGCTCACGCCCAAATCAGCATCGCACCAGGAGAGAGATTCGCCAGTGCATTTGACAGGATAACGACCTTCCGGTTCTTAGAGAAAACACCCTGTCTTGGATTTCCATATGATGGGAACTCTTTGGATTTGCAAATGAAAAGGCATCATCTGCATTAAAGCCCGATCATTATTGATGCTTGAGGGATGTGGTTTAAAAGGATAGTTTGCATCTTATTGGTCAAGTGCATTGAAATAATCTATACATGGAATATAAATAAAGTCCATGGGATTTAGTAGGAAGGGATTAGGTGTTGGAATGGCTGGTTTCTATATCTAGCTCAAAACTTGGCTCAGACATTGGCTAAATTGAGGCAATGCTGGGCCTCAGTTTCCTCATCTGTAGATAGAGTCGTAACAGATGGGGTGTGTGTGTGTGTGTGTGTGTGTGTGGTGTGTGTGTGTGTGTGTGTGTGTGTGTGTGTGTGTGTGTGTTTTCTGGCCCTAATATTTGGTTAATAACTGATCTCTTCCTTTATTCACCTTTCAGCTCAGCTCCAACAGCTCCTCCTTAGGGAATGGCTCTCCTAACACTCCACGCTTTTCCTTCCTAACACTGATCTCACTTTGCAATTATGATCTCATTAGGGTGACCCTTCCATAAGTGCGGGCCTCTCCTACCAGACGGTAAGCAGCCAGGAGGGCAGGAACCAGGACCACCCGGGGTCATCATTTCATTCCCAGCACTTAGCACAGTGCCTGCTGCCACATTATAGGCACACTACGAGACTTTTGAAACGACTATCACCCAGATAATATACCTCTTACTGCTCTTCCAAGTCGCTTGGCATTTTCAAAAGATCTGTAAGTGGAAACATCTTCTTTTAAAATGAAGCCCTTGGAAAGTACCCAGCAGGGTACCATCTTGGGGGATAAAAAACCCACTGTCTAGATAAGGACAGACAATTCTTAGCTCAACCACAAGCTGCACAGGCAGCCAGCAGCTATTTACCTTGATGAGCATAAGCTCCCGTGGAGAAGACAACGAATATTAATGCTACTCATTAAGTACTTGATTAAGTTGGAACCATGCATAGGCAGTTGCAATACACAGATGAACACTCAGAGTTAAATGAAGCTGTGGGGTGTGTTTAGGGTGCAAATGAACAAATAACAAATATCTAGAAACATCCCTAATATAAAGCTGTAGGGAATGCTTGTCTTTCTTTACTGCAAGGGGCCTGAATTCCTTAAAAATAGGAACAGGGAATAGGCTAACCTGAGTTCAAGAATTAAAAAAAAAAAAAAAAAAAAGGCCATTAAGAAACAAGGAGTGTGTGGGGTGTGTATGAATGTCTAATACAGACTAATATCTCTATTTATATATACAAGGCTAATATCCCTATTTAGAAGCTTCTCTTTTGTACAGTGTGCAGTGTTGCCAAAGGAGAGATTAAAATCTGGCCTCACATTTACAGAGGAAAACGGGAGAGCTGGGGTCTCTGCCCCTTCTTGCCTACTCTTCCCTTTTATCTCTAGGTGAGGGATCTCCCTTCACGCCTCTTGTGGAAGCACTTAGTTTATGGGGAGAGCTTTTGCCTACAGAGAAAGGCGCTGTGTTGATTGCTCCCGATGGGACTGGAGCTGGTGGAAGGAGGCACCACACCCAGCTCAGGGAAAGCCAGTGCTACCAGGGTGTGGAGCAATTTGCTATCTCTGTTTCCAATGAGGGGTGGTGCTTGCCTGGGTGGGAGTGCACCTTCAGAAAGTGGATTCCTGGTGAAACTGATTCAGAATTTTTTCCCAGCTGACAAAACCATGTGAAGTGAATTGGCACTGCTCTTCACTCAGGGCTGGCATTGGGGGCCGTCTTTGAACTGGGTGCCACCCCATTGCATTGTCCTGGGTAAATACCGGTTCAAAAGTAAAAGGAGCTCTCACAGGAGTCTGTTAAAGGAGGAGGGCTGAATGTCTCGCCCTTGACTTCAGTGAGACCGGGTGAAGGAAAAGGTGCTGGGAACTTACTTATTTCGCACAGACGGGAAGAAGCTATGTAGAAGCTACATAGGCTGGATGCTACCCAGAGGCACTGCCTGTTCTAAGAAAGTCAACACATGTTGTCACGCACTTACTCTGCATCAGGCCCTGTGCGTGACCCTGTAGCAGGCATTTACTTGAGGAACATGGCCTCCATCCTTTAGACACTGGCCGTCCAGTGGGAGAAAGAAAAGAAGAGCATATCGGCCTTAGTGGCTGAGGTGTGTGTGGGTTTTTTTCCCCAAATGCTCAGTGTTTATTTGCTTCCCTCTATGTGCTCTGGGTGTGTGTGTGTGGAGATGGGCCTTAGCAGATCCAGTTTCTATCTCATCATCCTCTCTCCTCAATTTCTAGTGAAACAGAGTGCTTGTGCAAATGCAGATTTAAGGCCTGTCTTCCAGCCTTCTCTTCCAACTAAACTGCTGCTCGGAAACCCCCGTAGACATTTTGGAATTGACACTTGAAGATAAAGGGGAACAAGTAACAGAAGGAAAATGCAAATATAGTGTCACAGGATATAAAAGATGGGCAGGTTTATAGCTAGTTGGAAGGACTGGGAAAGTCTTTACAGAAGAGGTGTCACTTGAGATGGTCTCGTGATAGGTGGATTTGATTTTAGTGTGTAGACGATAAGGAACGGGAGAGAGTATTTCAGGCAGGGGAATCACATGAATAAAGCATCAAGATGACAAAAGGTGGGCATGCTCAATAAAGAATAATTAAGTATAGTTGGAGTATGGGTACTGGGAGAGAGATAAGTGCTATGGAGAAGTGGGGTTGGGGCTCTATTGTGGAGAACCTTGGTTGCAGAATACAACCAATAGGAAGCCATGGAAAGTTACTGAGCAGAGGAATAATGTGAGTGAAGCTACACTTTATGTAGGTGGATGGAAGATGGTTTGGAGAGACAGGAAGTGGAAGACCAGCTAGCAGATTCTATTAATCCTGGCACAGTATCGTCGAGAGCTTGACCCAGAAAACTGAGAGTGTACTGGGAAGTATGGGGCTGATGGGAGACCCAGTGCTTTGCAGAAGTAGGAGATGGAGGAATATCAAAGGGTCAGAGGTGGTAAGTGCTCATTACAAAGACAGGAAAGTCATGTGGAGAAGCTTGGAAGGGGAAGGGACCAAACATTGTGGTCTCAGCATGGGAGGGAGTCCCAAAACATACTGAGAAAGTCATCTGATTTTCCACATTTAATAGTATGTACATGTGTTTAAGCTAAAAACCCAGTGCCTGTGCCTATCAAAAGAAAAAAGACCTAATTAATTCATTGTTTAACTTTCTTTCTCACAGACTAGTCATTTGCTGTCTAATGGTAAGGATCATCCATAATCAAGGCAAAACGAAGTAGCTGTGTGTGTGTGTGTGTGTGTGTGGTGTGTGTTTTAGGTTGAATAAGCAAACTATCAGCCTCAGGAACTGAAAGCAAATAACACATTTCTTCACTGTTGTTTCTTTAATTTGGAAAACAGAACACGGTGGTGGGAAAGCAGACTTTTCCGTGAGGCTTTGCAGGCTGATTTGACCATTAAAATAGTTGGAAGGTTTGGGCAGCCACAGCTGCTGAAGAACAGCTGGGATGTGGTCGGCAAGCAACAGCACCCACAAAAGCCTGTCCTTGACAATGTAGAAAACTTGGGGCCAGCTGGCATGCTATATTCTGGCCCGGTGACTTGGCAAGCTGGACAGGCTTGCTGACTTTTTTTTCTGGAGGCAGGATAGGTTTGGGTTTTGCTTTGCTATCATCTACTGAGCACCAACCTTGCCAGGATATTCTATCTATGTTATAGATGTTTCCTCACTCCCCATGACACTCTATGAGGTGGGTGTAAGTAGCCCCATTTTAGCGGAGACTGAAGTTCAAAGGAGTTAAGTAACTTGATGAAGAACAAATGAGAGAATCAAGATTCAAATCTATATCCAGTGCATTTCCCATTAAGCATGTGACCCGTTTCCCTTACAGTCCTTTCCTCACTTCTGCTGGGCTTAAGCCAGAAACACCTACACCTGCCACCATGGGAAGCAAGTTAGCGTCCCACTTTCTACAGTGCTGCCAAAGCTGGTTAAGTATGAATGGAGTGCTGTCACCTCCAGCCAAGTGCACCCAATGTCCACAGAGCAAGCTCTGCTGGTTGGTTATTTTCCTGGCAGGCTTTGGAGGGCTTTGTCAGTCTATGAACGCTGGGAAGCTTACAGAGATATTGAATTCTTTTAAGTATTCAGATGAGCTTCCTAAGAAGTGACTAAGTCACATCTGTTTCTGAAGATCTTACTTTGGTATTCAAATTTGGACCCTTTGGAAGGGATCTCATTGGCTGATATACATACATTCTTATCAATCAACTAGGGTTCCCCCTCTACCCAACTTGTTCCCTAACTAACCCACCAACATCTTTAAAAACTAAAATGATTCATTAACATATGAAGGGTAGGTCTCTTGATCCCCAGAAAGCTAGCTTTGGAATAAACCCAATTCAATAGAAACACACACACACACACACACACACACACACACACACACACACACACTATTCCTTTTCTAGGTTGGGTTAATTTGAATGTGTGACCTGGTTGTCAAGGATGGCTGGGGTACATGCCTTAGTAGGGTATAACCGTCAGTAAATTTTTCTCTCTGGTCTTGGATTTCTTTTACATAAAACAGTGTCTCCAACTGGAGATTCTTCATAGTTCTAAAATTCTATGACAGTGAAGATAAAATAGTATATAATTTTATTACTTACTAGAGTGAAAATTCAGTGAAGCTCAACAACTCTAGGTCTCTTGATAATTTTTGGATTTTTGCTCTTGACTGATTCTTCAAATATTTTCTGTAAGTAAGCAGGATATAAATAGAAACAACATCCCAAATCTAGACTTTGGGATTACAAATTCATAGTAATCTTATTATTAACAGTTGTCAATCTACAACATTCTTATTTTTCTCTCTTTTCATAGTATTCATGATACGTTATATTTTTATAAATCTCTGGATTTGGGAGGTATGTGCTTGTGATGGTTAATTTTTTGTGTCAGCTTGACAAGGTCACAGTGCCCAGTTCAAACACTAGTCTAGATGTTGCTCTGATGGTATTTTTTTAAAACATAATTAATGTTTACAATCACTTGACTTTAAGTAAAGCAGATTATCTTCCATAATGTGGGTAGGCCTCATCTAATCAGTTGAATGCCTTAAGAGCAAAGACCAACGTTTTTGAGGAAAGGATTTTGCCTTAATACTGAGACACAAAAACCCTGACTGAGTTTCTAGTCTGCTATCTGCTCAATAAGTTTTTTTTTTTTTTTTTTTTTGCTAGCCCCACAATCACATGAGCTCATTTCTTAAAATAAATTTCTCTTTATATGTATACTGATTCTGTTTCTCTGGAGAACTCTAATACAGTACTTAAACAGATCTTCTCAAGACATGTGAGAAGTATGCATTCACTCATTCCTCCCCTCATCTAGTTGGTAATAATTTATTGAGATAAATATGCATATAGCACTGGACATGGTTTGTAAAATATCATAGGAAATGTGATGGACTCATACTGTGATTCTCTGAAAATGCTCAGTTATTGAATCTTATGAAGCAACTAGTAGTAAGTATTCTAAGAGCTCAGACACATACTGTAGATTTGGTTAGACAAAGGTTTTTATCTGTGAAGTGCTTCAGTGAGGCTAAATGACTTTGGGGTGCTTTGGAAATGGAAGGTGGGAAAGGAGGAGCGAGAAAGCAAAGCATGAGGAGGAGAGTACACAAAAGGCCAGGTCAGCAAGCCCTGGTTTTAAATCTTGCTTCTGGCATTAGCTGAGTGACCATGGGGAAATCATGCAATGTCCCTAACTTTCATGTTTGTAAAGTGGAAAAGATCTTTCCTTGAAGGATTGGTGAGGGCTCAATAACCTCACTCATATAAAATACCAAGAAGAGGATCTTGAATTAGGTGGTGAGAGTGCAACAAATGGCAGCCAGAATTCTAGGTCTTCTTTGCTTCTTTGCACTAACAGTAGGAAGCTGACCTACCATCATAGAAACAAACGCAAGCCATACTCACCACCTCCAAGCTGCAGTTGACACCTTCCCAGAAATGAAGAAACAGCTACCGCTGACAGATTCTGCATCTCATCCTTTGAGAGCTGACTCTGCAGCAGCCTCTGTGTAGTGCAGACCTTTTCTCTCCTTTTATCCATATTTCTTGGCATTGGATGCTACCCTGTGTCACCCAGGTGAGCTGCCACAAGCTTAAGGGAGTCAGAGCAGTACAGTACATGAGCCAAATAGCAAGGTCTTTGGAGTCAGAGAAATGAGCTTGAATCCTGGTATTCAGGCTGTGTCTCCACCTCAGTTTCCCTATTATAAACAAGAAAATCAGATTTGTGTTATTCAGGCAGGCTGTTGTAGCTGACATTTATAAAATGGAAGCTGTGTTTTTACTTTTATCATCAGGGATTACAAAGGAACCCATCTGATTATAAACGAACTAAAAAGAGGACTTGCTGGGATTAGTGCAATTTGTTTAGAGACCTAATTCTTTGTGTTACCAAACTTGATCTGGCTTTAGAATCAGCTGGGTCTCATTAAAAGGACCCACTCCAAAGCTAGTGAAATAAAATTTCACAAAAAAAGACTTGAGGATGTGTGTGTGTGTGTGTATTTATTTATTTAAAAGCTACACAGTTTGAACAGATATTCACACATGTGTCCTTAGCAGCATTATTCACAATAGCAAAAAGATGGAAGCCACCTAAACATTCATGAATGGATGAATGTATAAACAAAATGTGGTACATACACATAATGGAGTATTATTCAGCCTTGAAAAAGAAGGAGATTCTGACACATGCTACAACATAGATAGACCTTGAGGACAGAATGCTAAGTGAAATAAGCCGGTTACAAAAAGACATACTGTATGATTCCACTTATGTGAGGTACACCATAGTGTAGTCAAATTCATAGAGACAGAAAGTAGAATGGTGGTTGCCAGGGGCTGGGAGAGGGGAGAATGGGGCATTAATGTTTAATAGGTACAGATTTCAGTTTAGGATGATGAAAAAGCTCTAGAGATGGATGGTGGTAACGCTTGTACTTAATGTATGAATGTACTTAATGGCACTGAACTGTATACTTTAAAATGATTAAAATGGTAATTTTTATGTTATGCATATTTTAGCATGCACGCGCGCACACACACACACACACACACACACACACACAATCTGCACAGGCTTTTCTAGCACGGCAGATCCAGGAACTTAATACTGAGATTACTTTGTCATTGCAAATGCTTATGTCCTATTCCTTTGCCTCTAGCTTATCTTTCACCCTTTCCCCTGGCATCACCATCTCAAGGCATCCATTTAGACAGGGACGTGGCTAGAACTGGGAAGGACCCAACATGCCCTGAAGGATAAGGAAGGACAGCAGGACTGGGAGGCAGAAAGTTTCAGCTAGAAGAGCTTGTGGAATAATTTCCTCTCAAGCCATAATACCCCCTCTCCTGCCTTTCCATGCTCTGCACCAGTCAGTGTCACCTTGGCATATAAGGATAGTAGTGCTTAGGCGAGGTGGCTTGCAGACTCTCTTAGGTTTCTGACACCACACTTCCCCATCAGTAGGTACTGTGGCGCAGCTTTCTTTCCATCACGAAGCTGCCACATCTGACATCAAGCAGCCTAGGGGCATCTCATTCTCAACCTCCTTGGAGGGTTAGGGGAAACTGGAGCCCGCAGTCTTCCTCCTGGAGACTAAGTGTGGTGGTCTAGGAGTTTGAAGGTCAAGAAGGAAAAGAATGGCAGGTTCTCAGGGACCTGGTGCTCTCCTGGCAGCCATCTGCTACCACCTGGGGTCAGAGCCACATTTTCCTGCAGGCTTCTCACTTTTCCCAACTAGAAATGTTGCCCTTGAGTTAAGATAGTGTTAAATACCTCTAAATAATTAATCACTCTTTTGAACTGGTGTTCTCTGGCTGCTTATACTTTTCTGGTGGCTTTGGCTTGTCTTTTTCTCTTTTTAATTCAAAAGTGGCATCAATAGTTTATGAGCACCTACATGGTCACATATACCACACTCACAGGCATAGGGAGAAGTGGCCCCTCCTTCACTCTTCAAGTCAAAATCAATTCTGGGGAAGTTAGAGCTTCCAACATCAGGCTGTCTCTTTCCTGCTCTTTTTGAAATAGAAATGAGGGCCAAATCTATGTATAGAGGTTTGGCCTGAATCAAGCTCAAGAGCTTTTTATTCTGTTCAACAACTTTGACAGATGCTGGGTCCCAACAGACTTTAAATAGAGCAATAATATATTCTGTGACAAAGAGCATTGAGGAAGAGAAATTAGGAATGGAAAACAGAATGCTACTTCTTATTCAGCTAGGATTTCAAAAGAGGGGCAGCAGGAGGCAGAGTTGCTGGAGAAAGCCCTGGAACATTTGAAGTCCTCAGGAAAGTAGTAGACCCTGGAAAAATGAGAAGCAGACAAGGGCTGGACCAGGCATGGGGGCGGGGGGCACTGGGAAATGTTTAAGCTGGGCAGATAAAGGAAATCCTAAAGAAAATAGGAGTGGAACTACGTGTGTAGAATGCCCCCTTTTACAAAATGCCTAAGGTCATGGTGGGGAATGATAAATGAGATTGTTCTGAAAAGAGGAACATGGATGGGGACAGCAGAGGTGAGAGATTTACTTTTACTTTATGTTTCAGAATCTTAAACATTTCTGTTATTTGCATGTATTACTTTTCTATAAAAAACAGGGAACAGATAAATACATGGGTATACAAATTGGGGGCAAATTTAAAGAGACTTATTTGTGCCGAACAAAAAGAAACCAGGAATGCATAGATTGATAGAGAACTTTTTCCTGGTTTGTAAATATTATTGTGTCTTATGAAGATGTAAAACCTGGTTAAATTAGCCTGCACCATGCAAAATGACTTTATTTGTAGGTAAAATATGGTAGAATATTGGCAGTTACATGTGGTTTAACCCATGGTTTCTCAACCTTGGCACTATAGTCATCTCCCTTTATTCTGGGGGATATGTTCCAAGACCCCCAGATAATGCCTGAAACCACAGAGAGTAATGAACCCTATATAGTTTTTTTCCCCCTCTACACATACCTTTTCACTTAAAGGAAGCATGTTATGGCTTCTCCTCGGTGGTATCCAAATGGTCAGCATCACTACTTTTGCGCTTTGAGGCCATTCTTGAAGTAAAATCGGGTCGACTTGGATACAAACACTGCAATACCTGGAACAGTTGATCTGATAAACCAGGTGGGTACCAGGTGACTGACTGGCTGGAAAGGGCTACTACGTGGCTGACTGAGGGGAAAAGCGCTACTACCTGACTGACGAGAAAGGGCTACAATGCGACTGACCATGTGACTGACTGGGAAAGGGCTGCTACGTGATTAGCGGGGAAAGAGATACCACGTGACTGACTGGCGGGGGGAAAGGGCTGCTACGTGATTGGTGAGAAAGGGGTACCACGTGCCTGACTGGCGGGAAAGCTACGTGACTGGCAGGAAAAGGGTACCACATGACTGACTGACGGGGAGATGGCTACTACTTGACTGACTGGCCGGAAATGTCTACAGCTTGGAGATGCCAGATAAAGGGAGCCTCACATCCCTGACAGGAAGGAGTGGATCACGCGGGATTTCATACCAGCTACTCAAGATGGAGCAGTTTAAAACTTAGGAGTTGATTATTTCTGGAAATTTTCATTTAATATATTCAGACCCCAGTTGACAGCGGGTAAGTGAAACTGTGGATATGAAGGGGGGGTGGTGGGACAACTACTGTTTTGACATTTTGATAATTCTTTGTCCTGTGTGGGCTGTCTTCTGCATCATAGGAAGTTTAACAGCATCCTTGGCCTCTACCCACTGAGGGAAATAGCACCTCAGTAGTCACAAGTTTTGGTATTTTCTATGTCGTTGTCACACCTGCCAACATAATTTGTGGGAGGTCCGGTGCAAAATAGAAATGTGTGGCCACTTGTACAAAAATTATTAAGGATTTCAAGACAGTGACAGCACAGCATTAGAGCAAGTGTGATAATGGGGCCCTTCTAACTGTGAGGCCCCATTCCAATGACTCTGGTCTCCAGACACTGCCAAATGTGAGAACCACTGGTTTAATCTAATATATTCAGGTCTGCATGTACTCATGCTCAGAGTCACAGAGCCCATCTTTTTTTTTTTTTTGAAAGAATAAAATTGTGTAAAGTCTTAAGAAATGCTACAGCAGAACATTAAGGCCTACCACCTGTTTTTGTAAATAAAGTTTTATTGGAACACAGCCATGCTCATTTGTTTACATAGTATCTGCAGCTGCTTTCTCCTGTGACAGCAGAGTTGAGATGTTGCAACAGAGGCTATATGGGCTGCTAAGCCCAAAGTATTTATTATTTGGCATCTCACAGAAAACAGGCTGATCCCATTGTAGATGATTGACTTTTCAACCTGTGGTGATGGTGGTGGTTGTGGAGCAGGTAGAATTAGGTAGAAACCCTGGGGTGTGTTAATTTTCCAGCCCCTATTATCCACACAAGTTACAGCAGTTAGGGTTTTTGTCGTGAGGCAATAGAGAACTACTCTAGCTTATTTAACCAGAGGAGGATTTATAGGAAGAATATTGGGGTACTCAAAATCTATGGGTGGCTTAATTAGTGTAGTAAGTAGCGTATAGAATACATAAGGAATGAAGCATCGGTTTCATTTGGGGTTAAGCTTCTGAGCTCATTTGGTACTCAGAGTGCATATGAGAGAAAATTCAGGATAGAAGCTATTTGAGTTTTAAAGGAATTGCAGGCTAAACAAAGGTAGGGTCTATGTTAGTTTTTATTTTATTCAAACATGTTCCTTACATTTCTAATACTCGTTTGCATTTGTTACTTTTTTTGTTCATTTAAAAAATGTTACATTTCTTGGGAGAAGTGTTTGGCAAAAGCAGTTGAAAGGAGATGGAAACTCAAGTAGTTTTGCATGAGTAATAATAATTATTATTATGATAGGTTTCCTGCCTAAGCCTTCTGGGTGGGTAGTATTTGCAAATTAAACATACTATAAAATATTCAGCCCCTTGCCACATCTTGGTTGATTTACATAATCCCCCTGCACGGGCTCTTGGGCAAGCTAGTCCCTAATTAATTATTAAATTCCCATCTGTACAGTGTGCACAGGATAATGAAATTCCAGCAGACCCCCCCAAAAACTGAGCATTGCCTCCTGGAGAAGGCTCCTGGCTTTCCCGGGCGTGGGTCCTTCTTCCAGCCAAGGGTCCCTTCCTGTGTCTCTCCCGCAAGGATTCAATGCAAATTTGGCCTGTGACTGAAGCCATTTGACCTTCTATAACCCAGGATTCCATGGTTCTGGTCTCAGCCCCATACCACCCACAGCTTGGACACTGAAGAATCACCGTATGGCTTTATAAGGACATTCTCAAACCCATCCTAGGTTTGCTTTATGGACAGCCCCTTAGGTTCATTGTTATTCCCCAATTACTTCATTTTTGGGTGCATTTCTTTCCATGTGGCAAAAGATCAGTTTTTTTTTCCAGTCGTTCAGCAAGGAGTTTGAAGGCCATAACAGCCTCCCTGAGACTCTGTGAAAAACAGACCCAAAGCACACGTAAAAGGATGAGTGGGCATCTTGGGTGAAGAGGCAGGTGATGCTGATGGCTGGGTATGGGGGAGCTGAGGACTCAGATGTAATTCAAGGTCCTCCAAAAGTAGACTCACTCACCTGCAAACTGAGGTTTCTGAGACATTTCATTGTGGTCACCTCAGGCTGTTCTTGTTGGGAGCTGCGCCTCCGAGTAAAGTTTTTGTATTTAAAAGTCAGCACTCACTAGTCAATGGTGTCTTCAGATACATAAAAGAGAATTATTCACAAAAGGGCTGATATTTGAGATTTTGGGGGGGTAATGTCAGTGCATCTCAAAATTTCCTATGTGCATAAATCACCTGGCAATTTTGTTAACATTTGGATTCTGATTCAGGGAGTCTGGGGTGGGGCCTTGAGTCTCACATTCCTGGGAAACTCCCAGATGCTGCTGATGCTGCTGGTCCATGGACCACACATCGAGTAGCAAGAAATTAGGAGACAAGAGCAAACTTGTAAATAGAAGATAAGTCAGACTTACAAATGAAGGGGAAGATCCAACATGCTAAGCTCATGTGTACTTCTTTTTTTTTTTTTTTAGCTTTTTAATTAAAGACATGATTAGCAGGAATTAGAGCAAAGCCAGCATTAAACTTTTTTCTTATGCTTATTATAATCACTTTTTTTTTTCCATTTCAACTAAGCCTGTGTTAAAATTTAGAAATGGATCTAGAATTGCTGCTCCTTGAGTCTGAGCCTATTGTTGACCTGATGTAATCATTAATCTGCTTTTTTAACAACTGGTTGTGACTTTTTTATAATCTCTCAGACCGCTTTCTCCATCTGTACAATGGGGATTCTAATAACACCCATGAAGACTGTACAGCTGGTATCACTGGGTGTGGACTCTGGAATTGCTTTGACCTGGGTTCGAATCTCAGCTTTGCTACTTGAACTTTTTTTTCTTCTCTGGGCCTTGCTCTTTTTAGCTGTAGTATAGGATCAAACTAGGACCTGTCTTAGAGGATTATTGTGAGGATTCATTGGGATCAGGTGCATGGCAGGAGCTCAGCAGTGGTAGAAGCAGCAGAGATATGGCAGCCGATGGAAACCTAGCCTTTTGGCCATTCTAAGATGAAAATGTCTGCAAAGGGGTGGGGAGGATACAGTGGGCTGAAGGTTTGGGAGGCCACTGTTCTTCCATTTCTCATATGTGAAATGTTCACTATTGTGCAAATCCCATATGAGTTTCTGTGGGTACCTGCAGAATAATCTGAAAGGGATCATATGGGAAAGCAGTTGGATGTCTAATAAAAGCAAAATAAATGCCAAATCAGGCAAAAGTTAAACAAAAATTAACCCCTTCTGGGAGGCTGGCTGATCTGAGTGACCTATTGGTTGCTCAAAATCATGAGATTAGTCTCCTGTGAGTTATGAGGATAAAGGCATTAGGGAAGAGCAAAAAGTAAGGTTGAAGAGGCAGCCTTGTTGCTGAAGGCCACTATTTTTGAGTTGGAATCCTCAGAAACTCCTGTCCTTGAAGAGAGGTAGCAATCAAAGTGATGCAGGCAGCAAGTACACCAAGAAATGTGATGTTTCATTCCATTCTCTACTTGGTAGGATGGTGCCATGTGAATGGGCAGGGGCATTGGAGCTGACTTAGATTAATTTCATGGGTTGAGCCAATGTCCAGGGAGAGGGCCTGCCCCAGAGGTTGCAAACTGGTGGCCTAGGCTACATTCAGCTTGCAAATATATTTGTTTGGCCCTCAGTATTTTCTTTTTTAACTTTGGATTAGCTGCCAACATTACAAATATTGTAGATTTTATAGTAAAGTCAAGATTTCCAGCTACAGAAATAAAATTTGTAATTCTGGGCCTGTATTTCTGTTGGCTTTGAATAAAGGATTGGCAGTTTAGGAAGATGCACCTTCTCAGGTGGGTCAGAGTCACCACCTGGGCTGCTTCAGCCATTCGCAGTACCTGTATGGCTTCTGCAGGCGTTTTAATTTGTGGCTGTGTTATATTTTTGGCACCTCTGCCCATAATTTATCATCCAACCTTCTGCTTGAGGGTAGGAAGTCTTTTTTCCCTTCCAATATCTTCATTTCCTTAAAGCCTTATTATCTATTAGCCCCTGAACTGTGAAAGGGGGAACACCAGACTTGGAATCAGAAGGCCTGGGTGTAGGTTTAGGTGTTGACATAGTCTTTCCAAGCCTCAGCTCTTTTATTTATAAAATGGCAACTCATAAGCATCACAATTAAATCAGGCAGTAAGTGAAAGTTCTTTTTGAACTCTAAAGGGTGGTAGAGATAGAGAACCACAGGAAGGGAAGGTGGGGATGTTATGCCTTCAGACTGGTGAGGGAGATAGAATTGAAATAGACAGGTATATAAAATCATATATTCTACTAAGAAGTTCAGGTGGGTAAATGCTTGACTCAGCCTTGAGGTGGGAGGCAGTAGTAAGACAGGCTTCATGGAGGAAGTGACCAGCTGAGTTTCGAAGGAATATTTGGCTTTGCCAGCATGACCGAATGATCTAATGCTTCTGATAACTGAAATGCACAGGCTTCCTGAGAGGGTATGTTAGAAAGTGATTCTAGAGCCATAGATTGCCTACTGGTTGTGGGAGAAATGGGGCTCTGGCTAGGCTTCTGGGCACCCCTTGTGGTAGAAACTGACCAGCTGAAGCTGGCTTGGGAAGCTCAAGCTGACAGACTGACATTCCTCTCCCCTCCCCCCCACCCCGCCCAATCTTCTTTGTCGTTGGTGAGAAAGAAAAATGAGTATTTGAGAAACTGAGTTATGAGAAACGGTGGGTAATCGGCTAGCGTGAGAGTCAAGACAGAGTTAAAAACAGGACTTTGGCCCTTTCCATCTGGAACCATCACTGTGCATTGATGACTGGAGAAAATAATGTAATCTGATTGTTCCATTGGGTCATTTCTGGGAATATGAAGACGTTTTTCCAAAACTGGAAGTCCGTATGCATTGAGAGAGTATCTCAAAGCTTGGTCCTGCATCCTTCCTTGGCATCCCTTCCTTGGCCCCCTGCTCTGTCCACAGCAGACACTAGTTCCCCCTGAAACTCAACTTAATTAGATGTGACCCAGTTTTTTCCACCTTGAACCATGTTAGGGTTGAAGATACATTTGGCTGCTCAAGAAAACCTCAGCCTGCTTCTCCTCATTGCATTGCATTTGGCAAATGTCTTCTGCAGAAAGAATGCTGAGAATTTCCCTTTTCATCATGTCGGATCATCTGGCTTTGGCTGGCCCTTCCCCAAGAACCCAGTGGATACAGCTGGAGTAAGGCGGGGCCCAGGCAAATTGCTGAGCTGGGAGCTATGGCCTTCCCTTGGCTTGAAGGCCATAGTGCAGCAGGGCTGACCAAGGCCAGTGTGTCCCACGGGGTGGGGGAAAGCTCCCAGATTGATGCACAGGAAAAGAGATGGGGCGCAGGGAGGCCTGTGTCTCTGATCTAAGCTTAATCCTGATATCATGAACTGTGAACTCCTGGTGGCACTTTACTACTTGACTAGGAGAACTCCAAGATAAAAGAGTAACTTCTGCAGGATGGATCTAGGTTTTGGATGGCCTGAAGTTCATATGATTTCTGGAGTCCTCTTTGAGAAAACAAAATTATAAATACAGGATTAAGTAAAGGCACCGTTGCAAAAGAGAGGTCTTGATGCCTAAGCTATGTGAATTGTTATGGTGAATCTGCTATTTCAGATTCTGTTCTAACAGGGACAATATACAGACATTAAGGCTGTGAAGACATTTTGGGTTGGGCTTTGGTTGTTAATTTATGAACCTGCCATTGCTGGGCCACCTGATCGTCAGGAGAGCCTAGAGAGGTGGGAGAGCGTGAGCATGAGACCCAAAGATCTTGGCACCTGGGAGGTAGTGCATGCTGGGGAAAGTCAGGGGACCCACTGAAAGTCAGTAGACAAGGTCAACCAAAATGCCAAGTTCAGAGTGGCAGGATGTAATTCAGAGAGGTCTGAGTTTTGTTTGCCAAATTTTGCACAATTGTTTAGAGGTTGAGAGTTCTCAGAGCTCACATATCTGGATTTAAACATAGGTTAAATTACCTCTTTTTGCCCTTTGAACCTAGTGGCTAGGTTATTTCTTCAGTTAAAGATACTGACTTCTAGAAGCAGACAGATTTCGACCCTGAATCTGTCCCTTCCTACTGGTGAGCCTCACATTTCTTCATAAGATTCATACCATACATGTTTTAAAAAAGTTAAGATGTTCAAAATAATTGATACAGGAAAAGTCTTATTGCTATAATTTTAGACACAATTCTTCAGCAAGATTAAGTAGATGCCAATTAGTAAGTATATACCACTTAAATATTTGATCTAATAGACACAGACAGAACCCTATGAACAGAGACAATGCAGACTTCTTGGGCTCATATGGAACATTTCCATACACTGACCACATTCTGAATCTCAAAGTCTCAAGCTCTAAGGATAATTATCATACAGACCACATTCCTTGGAAATGCCCTCGTATTCATGGGATAAGCTCAGCAATGTTGCTGCGCTCACATATTGACCTATACTCTTAATACCCACAGTTCTTGAAAATTGAAAGTCGAATGAAAACATGAAGCTACAGAATCTAAATATAATGTAGCCAATTATGTGAAATTTAAAATGCGATATTATTATTATTGTTTGTGGATGAACATATAGGTTAGTAAAAGCATAAAGACATGAAAAGGAAGGATTTTTAAAATTATTTTAATTTTTCAATTACAGTTAGCATTCAATATTATTTTATAGTAGTTTCAAGTGTACAGCATAGTGCTTAGACATCTATATGATTTATGAAGTGACCCCCTGGATTAGTCTAGTACTCACCTGTCACTATGCGTAGTTAATATTGACTATATTCCCTATGTTGTACTTTGCATTCCCATGACTATTTTGTAATTACCAATTTGAATTTCTTAATCCAGAAAGAAGGATTAAGAAGTGAGTACTTCAGAAGTTACCTGAATTATATCAGAAATGTGTTTAAAAAATAATTTCTGAAATAAATGTGGCAGATCTATAGATGTTAAATCTAGCCTGTGTTTAACTAGAAGATTGTCCTGTGCCTTACCTCATATTCCTTTAAGTTTGAGATTATTAGAATTAAAGAAAGGGAGATATAGTGTTAGGGCATAATTGGTGTTCAGCAAATGCTCAGTTTTGTCCAGAAAAGCTTCTAGAGAGCATTCAGTGAGCTAATGTGGGTGAAAGTTCCTTGGCAGGTGACCAGGACAGGTTTACACCCTCCTTCCCTGACTTAGTGTTCTGGTCCAGCCTCTCACCTGTAGGGTGTGTACCATAGGGCCAGGCTGACTTCCGGAGTTAGTACAACAGCACAACCTGCTCCCACTGGTGACCTACCCCACAATCTGGGAGGCTCCACGGGCATTGGAACCAGAGGCAGCACAGAGCCTCGGAGGTTGGGGAAACTGGGCCTTAGTCAATGGCAGATCTTCATGTCCCTCCATCCAACAGGACAGCAAGACACCTTATTGCCCATCCCTGCATATCACTCCTGCCTGGCAGGTCAGGGAAAGATGGACACTCTTCGCTGTCCCATTCCCCCATTTTCTAGCTATATGGCTCATTAATACCCATCCCGATCTCCCCTTAGGCTGTGGACTTTCTTACCTTTTTTAGTATAATTACCAAACCTATTACATAATAGAAACATGGCTTAGTTTCCATGGAGTTTGCATGGTCTATCTTAATCTCCATTAGCCCCACCATGGCTCGTCTCTGCCGTATCCCATCACAGGGAAAGTTTCCTTAAGAAAATATTGTGTTTCCTAATGATCCTTTCAGTCAGGCAAAAATCCCCATGTATAGCATGGTGACTACAGTTAACAACATTGTATTGAAAACTTGAAATTTGCTGAGAGAGTAGGTCTTATATGTTCTTAACATACACACAGCGGTAACTATGTGAGGTGATGGATGTGTTAACTGCCTTTATTATAATCATTCCACAATACATGTGTATATCAAATCATATTTTACACTTTAAATTTATACAATTTTAATTGACAATTATACCTATATAAAGCTGGGAAAAATGAAATTTATATTTTAGACACAAAGGCTTCAAATTCATTAATTTGCTTCTAATGCAGCCTGTAATTGAGAGTAACTTGTTTCTAATCATGAGTTTCATTATCTTCAGCAGATATTAAACAGTTAGCATACATGCCATTAAGAAGCTTGGAGACACTTGGGATGTGTGTCTCTGTGGTCATTCCACGAATATATGTGACGAAACCTTGGAGACTATGTTTAGAGACCTATAACAAATGCATGGAGATTCCCAGTGTCCTTAAAGGAAGAGTTTGCAGGTGTGCAAGTACTGAGAAATATCAGGTTGGTGGGAACAAGTCATTTTGAGCCAGACTCAGTGAGAGACACACAGTGTGGGCAACCTCTTAATGAATATAGACTTGCACCATCCTGTACATTATTTACCCAGCTGCATGTATTACTATTGCAATAATTCAAGACAATTTGCTATGGGGGTAATTTGGCTGATTGCAATCAATATACGAGAAGCCTAGAGTCCAGTCTAAACTGCATGAGGGCTCCGGCTGGTCTTCCCAGGGCAGAATGACAGCTCTCCCTTAACCCTTTCTGCCCTTGAAAGATCTCAAGAGTGGTCTTGAATGCCTGTTGAAGAGTCCTCAGTGTGATCTCATCCAGCACTGGAATGTGTTTGGCAGGTTCCCTTCGCTGTTGCTACTCAAAGTGTGGTCCATGGATTGGCTGCTTTAGTTCCGGCATCGGCATCATCTGGCCCTTGTTAGAAGTATAAATTATCAGCCTCACCCCTACTGAATCAGAAACTCTGGGATGGGGCCCAGCAAGCTGTGTTCAAACAAGCCCTCCAGATGCTGCTGATGCACACACAAGTTTGAGGACCACTGGACTCGGGCAAGATCAAATGTTAGGATCATGACAGAATGTAAATTGAGTCCAGTTTTAATACCTATCACACTTGCTTTATCGTGGTCCAATCTCTATGCCCTGTCCCTGCCTCCACCTTCCCCCGAGTGTCCTTTCAGCATCTTCTCCACGTTAGCATGCCGCATCCCTCTGGCTTTGCTCCACAGCTCCTCCAAGCACAGCTCTCCCTTTACACCCTATGGGGAGAGTTCTGTTCTTGCACATATTGCAACTGCCAGAATTGACAGAAGTGACATTTATCATAAAGCATGCATTTCATTTTATCCCATCTCCCAAACAACCAGTATGACATTCCTTCCAACCCCCAAACGAATCTGGGTAGCTAAGCTGTTTTCTGAGCTGGGGCCTCTGAGGTTTGAGGTCTACATCCTGGCATTTTCTCCAGAGGTCAGATTGAGGATCTTGAACATAGTATCCAGTAGATTACTTCCAGGTGAAATGACCCTGTGGGAATGAAGTCCAGTCTTCACAGTAGGGAGCCACTGACATTCCTGCATTTGAGAAGAGCAAGCATTAAACCATAAAATGTTCCTGGCTAAAGAAACAAAAGAAAAAAGGCCTGCTAGAGCAACATTCCCTACACTCATAAATACCAAGCAGTGTTCCTAGGTGACCAGAGAAAATGCATGGAGAACAGAAAGACTTTTTCAGGGGCTTACTGGGGGTAGGGGAGGGGCTTGCGCCATTTTCTCTTCCCCCTAAAGTGTAGGCTCCCCTGCTGGAAGCTTTGGAGCACCTTCCTTTTTAGCTAAGCAATCCGAACCACCTCATGGGTTCATGTCCACAGGGGTCTGGGCACAAAGACTGGTTGCATTCTGAGGTCAGTGTGAGGGCTAACCTAGGAAGGAGGGAAACACTGTTGATGAGGCAGCAACTCTTCTTCTGATCCTTAGAAAGACTTTACTGAATGCTGCTTAGAGGCTGGGGATTCAGCAGGGGGGAAATTATGGAGCCCACATCCCTAATAAGTGAGACTGACCCAAAAGTGAAGGGCTGCAAGGCACGAGATGAATGCAGGGTTAGAGGGAGATTACACTTATAGATACAAAAGACATGAATGACCAACACTGAGGGTAGGGGAAAGAGTTGGGCAGGGTGACCCTGAAGAGGGCTTTCAGGAGGAGCAGACAGCCTGAATGAAGCTGGATGTGTGAAAAATCTTGGGGAACTCTAGGCAGGTCTGTCTGGCTAGATCATTGGGGCTGGAGGTAGAGTTTATTCAGAAGGTCAGCACTGGACAGATCAGAGCTGAGTTTGCATTGTAGAGAAGATCACTCTACAGGGTGAAAAGGAGATTGGAGAGGAAATGAGAGGTCAATAAGAGAGAGCTATTCTAGCCCAGCCAAGGCTGCTGTAGGGATGGAGAGGACTGGGTGACAGAGAGATACCAAGCACGTAACATCAACAGGCTTTGGCGATGGCAGTTGGTTATGGGAGAAGTTGAGGATGTTTTCATGACTATGGTTCTAGGATATGGGTAGTTCAATAGACTGAGTCAGGAGATACAGTTAGATGATCAGATTTCAGGGGAAGATACTGAGTTCAGTTTTGTACATATTGAGTTAGAGGTGTCTGCATGTCATCCGAGAATGCTCTGCAGTAGGGAGCTTCAGTTTGGGGCTCAAAGACATTGTCATATCAGGCATAAATTTAGCTGGGGACCATCAGCTTCAGAGCAGAAATCAATTCCATAGTGGGTGAGGTTGCCTAGGGAGGCGACAGATAAATAGACACTGAGCCTGATTAGTCAATGGTATTTGCATTTAAAATTTCTCACATCCAGTGCCCTGATGACATTGAGAGAGGCAGCTGAATCCCTCATAACCAGGTGAGAAACTGTCACCATCAGGGTCAGCCCCTGGACCTGCATGAAAACCTTGCTGTGATGCATCAAGGCGCCTGTGTCAGCAGGACCTGTTTCTTGGTTGAGGGAAAGTAAGTTCAAATTCAGTGTACTCGGTATCAGAGCAGGTGTTTGGGAGATGAATACCTAAGCTAGGAGGTTCTGGGGACTAAATCTTGGGCCAATGGGACCCAGATCATCTGAAACAATCTGCTTCATGTGACAGGTAAGCGAGCTCCTCTTTCTTTCCCAAGGTCGGAACTGTACTTGTCTGACTGGAGTGGAGAGAAGGCAAATTGTTAAACACTCAGAGGGAGACATTGATGAGATGTTCATAGCCGAAACCTGAGGAGCTAAGTAGCATGTCAACAATCAATAGCTTTTCTCACCAGTTTAAATGTCCCCATCAGTAGTCTACAGACAGGGCTTTGCACCAGGCACTGAAAAGAAACATGTTTAAAGAATGTTGCTATTTGCTTTTGAGTGGATTGTTTCATTTTCCTTTCAGTCACAAAAGGCAAATAATACTGAGTTCAGGGCTAAAAGAGGTAGCGTTGTCGATTGTAGGGGGAGCGTGGCCAGAGGAGGCCTCAGCTGCCTTGTGACAATGGTCCCTGGAGGATGAAAGGGCACAGGATGTCTCAAAAGGCAAATGGCCCAGGAAGCAAGGCACTGGAGATACTGAGCGCGAAAGCAGCCTGGGCAAGGATGGGCAGTCTTCTGACATATATCTTATGGGGCAAAGCAAGTCCAGGGTTAGTTCAGCTGCTAAGAGGATTGTGCTCAATTCTAACTCAAACTGGTTTAAGTAAAGGAAAGTAATGCTATTGGTTTTTATTACTGAGAAGCCCGGGATAGGCCAGCATCAGGCATGATTGGATTCTGATGCTCAGAGGTACCAGGATCATCATCCCTGTGGCCACCAGGCTAGAAGCCTTGGCATGATCCCTCATCAACACTTCCCTTCCCCCCTCCATGCCTGTCACTGACTTGCTCCTCCGCATCAGTCCTCTTTATCTTTTCAGCCACTTCTGCATAGTAGCTGGGTGGTGGTCATGGGGGAAGATAGGGTAAGACAGCATTATCCCCATTTGCAGATGAAGAAACTGGAACTCAAAGGGGTTAACTAACCGTGTTGTTCCCTCTGCTTTGAAGGTGCCTTAAATTTTAATGTATGGAGAGGACTGGTGGTCATCTGTGCTTCCCCAGTCTCTGGGACCTAGCAAGGCAAGTTCCCAGGGCTAAGGGAATGCAGTGTGCCCCAAAGCTCAGCCGCTTGGAGATAGAGCTTGTGTGCAGCATTTAATGAGCAAGTTCTCCAGAGCCAGCTGGAGACAGAACCTTTCAGGAGATCTGGAAGGTCCATGAAGGGAGGTTTCATTTCCCTGGGTGCCTCTAGGTGCATTTTCACCCAGTGGGCCCCAGAGGGGAGGCTAGAGCAAACATATATATTTTTTTGTCCTGACTGCTGTGAAATTGAGAATATTTTTAGCAGATTTGAAAGCTTTGGAGACAAATCCTGTTACTCAGTGCCCTGCTCATAGCGGGCACTCAATACACCTTTGTTGAAGGTTGCTGAATGTTATTGGCACAAATGCACTTTAGGGGATTTGATGAAGATGTCAACCAACCTGACCGTAAAAAGTAATTTTTATGATGCCATAAAAAGGAACATGGACAATAGCTGGAATGTCATCTGTGAGCATAATAAATATTTCCCTAAGTTCCTTTGTCCATCAGGAAACCACATCATATGCATCTTCAAAACCAGTGGCCTGTTTCAACTTTATATAAAATGCCAGCTTTTTATGGAAACTGATACAGTTTGCAATTAACCAAAGTGCTCCATAATCATGTGCACCTTGACTGATTTCTGGGGCATTGGGTGTGCTTTAGAGAGTTACGAAAGGCAGAGTGAGCAATCAGGGTTTTAAGCCCTGCCAGATACAGTCACTTTGGCTTCAGAACACGGTTTGCTGCATGCACTAAACAAAGGGATACATTTACGGTGGTGTGGCTGCTGTATTCAGTCAATTAGCCAACACTTTCAGAGAGCCCACTGTATGCCAGGCATGCTGCTAGGGATGCAAAATTGAGAAGACAGAGGTCCTGCCTCCAGGGGCTCCCAATCTAGATAGAGGCAGGCAATGACAAGAAAGCATCATCAGGCCTGTGAGAGATGTATGCCCAGCTCACCAGGAGAGGACAGTGATGAAGCAGCAAGATGTGAGTTGGGTGGGCAAGGAGACATTCAGGAAAATTGAGGGGATTCTTGAGGAGCGATGCAGAAAACAGGGTGAGAGGCCTCTGCCCCAAGCCAAGGCATGAGCTTGTTGGAGGACTGGACAGGTCAGGGGCTAGCACAGGGTTTCTATGCTGTAAAGGCGCCTGCCAGGTATCTACTTATAACTCTAACTTGGACACTATGGTGGTTTAAGTCTTTGTAACACTGTACAAGATACGTTTATTACTTTAGGGTAGTCGGTGCTGCTGAAAATATCAGAATCAATGTCAGCCAGTGTGCTAAAGTGTTCCAGCAAAGTCGGGCTTTGTTGTTGCTAATCATACCATCACTTCCATGGCATTGTGAAGTCCGACCTCCTCCAAACTGCTTCACCATTCTGTTGTAAAGAGCAGAGGGAGAGTAAATTTTGCCATTTCTTCTCGTGTTCTTTGCAATCACCTGGGCAAATGTGACCTCTGGTGAAGGACCTGCTTAGGGAAGTTGAAAAGCTGAAAGTCTAAGGAGACAGTGCTTGGAGGTGAGATGATATTCATGTACTTGGTTTTGCATAGGTCCAGAGTATTTACCGATGAGAGCAGCTGTGAGCTGAATTTAGCATTAAGCGGCTAGGGGCAGGCCAGCCCCGGTATGCAGGAATCCTGGAACGCTGGCATTTGATAGGGTATGGAGGCCACTCTTCAGAAGTTGGTAATGCAGCTTCGTGTAGAACAAGGACAGACACCTGATCCATGCGGGGCTGCTGCAGTGGAAAGAAAGGCTGTCCTCACAAGGAACCAAAATCTGTCTCCCCGAGGCTGGGAATTGGTGACCCTTGTTCTGACATCTGCGAGATCATAGAGGAAGCCTATCCTTTCTTCCAGTGCTATTATTATTTATAGCTTATGTTTTTATGGAGTGGATAGTTACAAAGGACACCTTTTTAGATATGTGATAGTAAATGCCTTCTAAATCCTCTCTATCACAGCCTCCTTCAAGTATTTTTTACATGGCAAACTTTTCCTTTCCATGTAATCCAGTGTCAGTTTCAACCTTAAATTTTTTGCTTATAAAAGTAATATCTGCTTGTTGTAGAAAATTCGGGAAGTACAGACAATTAAAAGAAGAACATAACTAGTTTGTTGGACATTTTTTTCAGTCAAACTCCCGCCAGATTGCCTCCCCTGCTGGGCCTGTGATGGCATGCTGGTTCTGTCGCACTCAGGTGCCTCTGAGTTATTAATGTTGAGCCCAGTTTAATGCTTCAATCTCAAATTTCAATTCTATTTAAATCTTGCCTATTGCCTTCCTCTGCACAGTGGAACCTCTGGCTCTTAGTCCTCTTTGTTCTCTCATCATTTCAGGTGCAATGGGACAGGGAGCAGGGAAGGAAAGTGACTTTCTTTTACTCATCAGGCTTCTGTTGCCTCCTTTTCTAACTGGCTGTTGTGCTCTCTATGTGGCAGGCATGAGAATATTGGTCATCTCGTGGTACTCACAGAGGATTATTTTGGGGAAAACTTGGAGCTCCTTATGTCACTGTTCCCCGATGTAGGAGAAAGGGTTCTCTTACCCCCAGGCCAACCCTTTTACAAACTCGGGTCTGTCCTCTCATTGGCGGAGTAAGGCAGTGGGTGTTCCTTGCTCGGTGGGCTGCCCTCTTGGATGAGACACCAGTCCTCCTTGCAGGTGTCATTTAGCCCGCAGGAAGTGCATGCATCTTTACTGTGGCAAATGGTAGAAGTGTGTGTGATCTACTGTGTCACCCCAGAAGCTGTCATTGTCTTTTGTTGTCCTGTTGAGTTCAGTGCACTGATATTTAATTAGGATTTAATTATAATCTTTGTATCTATTTATTATTGAAATTATTTACTTTCCTGCTATATCCTTTTTTGGTTTTGGTCTTAATGCTCTGCTAGATTTATAAATAAGTTAGATCGTGTTCCATCTTTTTCTGTACTTTGGAATAGTTTATATAATATGAGAATTATCTGTTCCATGAACATTTGAAAGAACATGCTGTGACAACAGTCTGACCCCAAAGCCTTTTTGGGAGAGGCAGATCTTTGAAACTAGTTTGCTTTCTTCTATGCTTTTTGGTCATTGCAATTTTTTTTTTTACCTTTGTTTGTGACAAATTAAGTAAATTTTGTTTTCCTGGAAAATGATCCATTTCATTGAGACTTTCAAATATATTAACGTAAAACTGTACCATCATAGTCTTTCACAGTTAAAAAAAAAAACCCTCCACATTTGTTCTATTGTGCCAACTTGGCTAGGTTACAGTCCCCAGTAATTCGAACACTGAGCTAGGTGTCGCTGTGAAGGTATTTTGGAGTTATGATTAAAATCTGTAATCAGTTTGCTTTAAATAAGGAAGGTTATTCTAGATAACCCAGGTGGGCCTGGTTCAATCAGTTGAAAGGCCTTAAGACCAGAGCTGAGGCTTCTGCGAAGTAGAAGAAATCCCATCTGTGGACAGCAGCTTCAACCTGAGAGGTCTAGGCTGGCCTTCCTGCTGACCTGTCCTATGGGTTTTGGACTTGCCTAGGCAGCCCTCACTATCACATTAGCCAATTCCTTACAATAAATCTCTCTTGCTCTCTCATCTACAACTACAACAAAAGATGCTCAATACTCACTCTTCCTATTTATGATGAATGAACTTCTACTCTATGTATTCAATGCTGGTCCAGCCCTCAAAATCAATTTTATATCTTATTAAAGGGTCATTAAATTGCAGTTTGAAAAACTATACAATGACAGTGAACCTTCCCACACACCCCCCACCTGGAGGTCTGGGTATTAGAAAAGACACCTTTTAAAAGGAATTCTTGAGAGAAAATGCACTCAGACTGTACCTAATGGTCCTGCCCACATAGCAGGAGCAAGGCTCTGCAGGGCAGCCTCTGGAGAAATGTGGATGCCACCCCCAGGGGAGGGCAGGGGTGCCACAATCAGTAACCTTGGGGTCACCTAAGAAAAAGAAAGGAAGATAGATACACTGATGAGCTCCCCTGGAGAGCACAGAGAGACCAGACTGTTTCTTCCTGGGAACAGAGAACAAGCCAAGAACACCCTTGGTAGGAACCCAGGTGGAAGCAGCCTCACAGAGGCAAGGGACAAGGTTTTGACAATGAGAAGAGTGTGGCTTTTGGTGGTAGGCCTCCTGTAAAGACAATAACTCAAAAGGACCTCACCTGCTGGGTTGATGGCCTAGTGTAGGTAGGTTAAATTGACTGGACACACCCAGTCAGTAGTGGATGGAGGATGACAGTCCTAAGGATATAAATGGGGAATGAAGTCTGAGGGTTTTAACTTATCATGGGGTTGGTGTGAACCAATTGTTAAAAAAAAAAACAACAAAACCATAGGATACAAAGAAGAGTATTGCTTCCCCTTCTTTCATGTCTAATTTCTCTTACAAGTCAGCTTGCCTGAGCCGTTCAGCTTCCTTATAGTCCCCAAGCTGAAGATGCTTGTAAGGAAGGAGTACGTGACATCATGAATAAACCAAGAAGTCTGAAATTGTTAATGTATATAATAGGAAAATGTCATGAGTTGGAGCTTCTTTAAATCATGTGTTTTCCTTAGGGAGCAATTCATTCATTCTACAAGTGTTGGCGAGCCTGTAGGCACTTGGGGCTGTGAAGCTAACTACTAAGAAGGGCCTATAAACTTCCTGAGAAGAGACAGATGGGGAAGCGGAATCACAGCACAGTGAAGTGAGAGGCTGCGGGACTGAAGCCCATGCTTTGGTGCAGAGGCTGGCCAGGCCACGCAGAGAAGGTATGGAATGGTGGTACCCACCCCATACCAAACACTGTAGGAGGCACTGGGAATTCAGTAACAAGCAGGACAGAGATGGATCTTGGGATCCAGGTGGGGAGACAGATGTTAATCAGTCACCCCAGCAAACACTCCTGGTCATGAGGCCATGCTTCAAGTTCATTGTATGCCAGTGTGCCAAGGTTCAGGTGCCCCGTGGAATTCCCATTCTGGAGAGGCCTACAGGCGCCCCCCTCATCCCCTGCCTCCCCCCTCCCCTACACACACACACCAGGCCACTAACCTGGATCAGATATTATCCGAGGAAGTGACATTTCCCAAGTAATGCCATTGGGTTAGAGTAATCGCTCAGGTTCTCTTTGATAGTCACCCCCTGCGACCAACAGGTTTAATTGGTGAAACTGATGTGAACCATTCTGTTTGGCTTTAGAAGTATACCACTGATATTTCCCTTCTTTGTTCCCCCAAAGAACTTTCTTGGCTCATTGCATCTGAATCCATGTTAAATTTTGCTTCTCTATCCCCCATCCTCCCTAACTGTCCTATTTATAACTTTCAGCTGTTGGCAGGTCTGTAGAGCAGGCCTTTGGGGAGATATACACAGACTGAGATGCCTGTGAGTTGTCTGGGAACATGGGCTGGGGTGAAGCAAACACTCAGGCCAGCCTTTTCTCTCTGAATTTATGGTGAACACTTGCATTTTGAGAGCTGGGGGTCTGTGATGGACAACTGTGCTGTGTTCATAACACAGGGAGGAGGTAAAGGCACATATAACTTAGGCTAGAACTGGCTAAAACCAACTTTTTGACTTCCAAATCAGTCAATAACTTTCTAGCAAAAATTAGTAAGCATAGTTTCAGTTACAAGTTGCCTTAGCTAAAGTAACTTAAAAAAATACACATGCAGAGTAGGATATTTGGGTCAAATTTAAGTAAGGATTTTGGGCATAAAGTGTTTTTTGAACAGAAAATGCAACTAAACTTGGGTCATTAAGTGAGTCTGCTGAGAAGTATGCCCTGGGAGGTTAGTGGAGGTGGATACTGATGGGTGCATTGGTTTAAATCATCCATGCTAGGCCCACCCTGATAAGTGTAAATAATTCCAACTTGACCTCCGATTTGTCCCCAGTCCTTCAGAAAGCTGCACTTCCCAAAGGCTTTACTTGATCATTGCCAAGTCCTGAAATAAACCCCATTTGAGAAATTGCTTCCAAAAGTCTGATTTTCTTCATCAGAAAAGCTCCTGGTGAAGTCTGTCTTTTTAATGACTTCCTTTACTGTTCTACTTATCAATTCAGTTTAGATCATGATTCTCTTTGGACCATGAAGGGAAAAGATCCTACTGTAGCATCATTATCCTAATGTTTCTGGGCTGTTTTTTTTTTTTTTCCTGTTTTTGGGATTTATGCTGATCTTTCTTTTCCTTCCTTCCTTCCTTCCTTCCTTCCTTCCTTCCTTCCTTCCTTCCTTCTTTCTTTTCTTTTCTTTTCTTTTCTTTTCTTTTCTTTTCTTCTTTTCTTTTCTTTTCTTTTCTTTTCTTTTCTTTTCTTTTCTTTTCTTTTCTTTTCTTTCTTTCTTTCTTTCTTTCTTTCTTTCTTTCTTTCTTTCTTTCTTTTCTTTTCTTTCTTTCTTTGTGGAGGCTCAGGTTTAAAAATGTGTTTCTGGTGCTCAGTATCTTGGCCTGTGATAAGCTCACAGGGAGGCCCTCTTCCCCTAAATTCGTCTCAGGCTTTAGCATGTCAAAGCTAGTTGTAGTCAAACTCAGCAGACCCCAAACTTTTAGTCTAGGGGAATGGGGTGGGGGAGGGTTGACTCATTTGCCTGACAAGTTCATGCACTTCAGAGCAGCCTGGTCCATGCATAGACCTAGGCAAAGTGACTGGAGGTTAAAACATTATATCTAAAAACCATGTCAAAATGTATCTGTGTTAATTAGAAGGAGAGAGTGATAAATTTTTGCCAGCAATCTTGTAGAGTCCCTGATGTGAACGAGACAAGCATTTATTACTCCTTCTTAGTGCTGTTCATATGGCTGGTTAATTCCTCAATCTGGAGAGTCATAATTAGTTGTGCACATATTTCTCTCTTCTACTGACTTGTATTGGACCCAGAGGGCAGGGTCTGTGTTTTATGTCAATTCTCAGTCTCCAGGCTGGTGAGTAAGGTATAGTCGACATTGATATATGGTTGTTGAATGAGTGAGTGAGTATACAATGGTTAATTTTGTTAACTCAATTAGGCTTAGAGTTATCCAGATAACTGGTAAATCATTATTTCTGGGTGTGTCTATGAGGGTGTTTCCAGAAGAGACTAATATTAGAATTGGTAGACTGAGTAGAGATCACCCTCGCCTATGCAGGTGGCATCACCCAATCATTGAGGGTCTGAATATACAAAAAGGTGGAGAAAGGAAGAATTTGCTCTTTGTATTTGGGCTAGGCCATTCATCTTTTCCTGCTCACAGATGTTGGTCCTCCTGGTTCTCTGTCCTTCAGACTTGGACTGGGACTTATGCCATTGGCCCCTTGATTCTTGGGCCTTTGGACTCATACTGGATTACATTACTGACTTTCCTGGTTCTCCAGCCCTCAGATAGCAGTGTGAGCCAATTCTTATGATATCTTCTATGTATCCATCTACATATACATCTATGTACCCACTTCTGTATCCATCTATGTATTCATCTACATATCTACCTATGTATCCATCTGTGTACCTATCTATCCATCCATCCATCCATCCATCCATCCATCCATCTTTCTATATTTTTAAAAATAGTAGCTTTATTGAGATATAATTCGTATCATTTTACTATGAAAGTATTCTTTTATACCATAACATTTCCCTTATAAACTATGTGATCCAATGATTTTTACTATATTTATAATCTCAATTATTTTTTTTCTTAAAGAACAGATAGATTCAGTTTGATTCTGGAAACAGGATGCAGTTTAAGAAAGTTTTTTTTTATTGTGGTAAAATATACATAACACTTACCCTTTTACTCATTTTTAAATGTACCTAAGGAAGATTTTAAAAGTCTTGTTATGTACCCCAAAATGTGCAGGCAGAACAGGGAAATAAATAAGATGAGAAATAGTACGAAAGCAGTGGTTTCCAAAGTGTCTGAGCTAAAGACTAGTTTTCACATTTTCAATTTTTGTCAGACAGATATGTGGTTCAAGAGCAGCCTGGCCATGTGTACCTCTGCACATGAGTTTGACGATGCCCAAGCTGGCCTATACTCTGGTTGACTAACCAGGTCCACCGATCTCATGCTTGGATATCACAGCAGTTTCAAGCTGCTACACAAGTTCTTAAATGCTCATTCTTGATTTGTGGACCAGTAAGAACAGGTCTCAGATAGGTGCTGGTTTATGAATCACACTTTAAGTAATATCACACTAGAGGAAACTTCTAGAGGGTCAGTACCCTTACAATTTTCCTCCTAGTTCCCTTTGTTACATACAGATTCTCTTCTCCTAGAGGAGTCCCGAGTGCCTGAGTCACCTCCTGGGCTCAGCTGTGGCCTGGGTTTCCCAGCAAAGCCATACTGCCATTGGGAGGCAAGTCCCGAATCCTGCTGACAGGCTGTTTAGGGCTGGAGCTGGCGTGCAGCCATGAGCCTGCTCCTTGTCAGCAGGACTAGGCCCTCCAGCACAGCCACACATGGTCTCAGCTCCAGTTTCCTGGTCTCTGTGGATACTCATGATTCTCAGACACTCAGCAGTCTGGGGACTGCGGGAAGAAGCAGACCTGGGACCTTCTGGGATCTCAGGCAATAGTTAAAGAGAGGGCAGTGGCTAGATGGGGACAGTTACTGAATACAAAGCTGTAATAATAGCCGAGTACTGGAAAACCTTTATTGAGATGTAGCAGTCAAACCACATAGTTGTTAAACAACCATAACTATGTCTTAAATAATCAGTTCAGCTGGTCTCTATTTAATATAATAGCTGCCTATTAAACCTAAATTAAGTACAGAGTTAAATGTCTCTAGGACACAAAAACCCCAAAATGACTGCCAAACCCAGAATGAAACCTCTAGCTGGAACGAGCTAGGAACGTGCCTGCTTGGGCTGGGTGTGTTCTAGTCTGGACAAAGCAGGAGTTCCATCCCACTGCCCAGCTGTCTGTACTTGGAGAATAATATTTCCTAGGGTTGAGGTGGGGTGGAGGACTGGCTTTGCAATACAGTTCAGTCTTGACTATGTCACAAAAGTTTTTTTTTAGTTTTGTAGACATTCTCAAATATGCCAGAAATATGGAAATGCCTCCAAGGAGCACTGTGGGGTCTCTTTGGCTTCAAATATGCTGGAATGAGTGTTAATTCTCCACCTCTCCACTCTCACTCACCTGCTATGCTTAGGCCCTTATCCCATGCTCGGACCACAGTTAGAGCCTTTCAGGCTCCCAACTTCTTTTAAGCCACCCACTACAGTGCCACTATTCACATATTCATTTATTCCTTCAGTAATCATTCATTCAGGAAGTACTGTGTTAAACATACTATGTGCTCAACATTCAGGTAGCCGTACATCAGCAACAGGCACAGATCCCTGGGCTTATGTTTTGGCGGGAGAGTCAGCCGTTGATCAGAGTGCCCTTTCTAAAAAGCAGCTGGACCTCTGATTCTTTGGATCCCCTGTCCCCTAATCTCTTAACCTCCAAGAATAAAAGGCCCTTTTCTCTCTATTCTCATTTCCTGCATCTGTCTGCTTCCTTCTTAGAGGCCAGCCAAGCATGACCAATTAATTAGTTGTGTTTCTCAGGGCTCCTTCTGTGGCCACTTGCTTAGAAATTACCTGGGATGATAGTGAAAAGTGCGTATGCCTGGGCCCTTCCCAGATCTACTGGAAGAGATTGGCAAAGTCAAGTACCCCTCAAAGTTCAGGACAAACAATGAATTTCACCTCTTTCTGTAAGGATAGTTTCATTCAGTATGGCAGGAAACCATTCTTGGGGGATGGCCTGGACCACTGAGGCAGGATGGTTTGTTTTTCTTTCGCGGGACAGGGGTGGAGCTCTTCCTACCTGCCAGAAAATGCTTCTTAAGAGCGTGGGCATTGCTGGTTTATGTGGATGACCAGGCTGCTAAGGATCGGAGCGAGAAATTACCAGTGTCAGCGATACAATCAGTTTTGCTTTCCACGTTTTAACAGTGAATTCACTGAGTCTGTATAATAGACTAGACACATGTTTTCTCTGTTCATCCATTTACTCATTTGTCTGGGAAGATCTGTTGGGGAGTAATTTGTACTTTATTGAGAATACAGTGTAATCCATAATGAAAAATTTTCCATCTTCACGCTTGTGCTGAGGACCGCACGAGGGTCAGACGGAGCTGGCCTTCGTCCTTCGTGCTTCCCTAGGTCTGACTTGCTTACCAGGAGCAGGTGCTATCGCCCTGAAAAACCCTGTTTTTTTCAGCATTTCGTTTGAATGCTAGATCCAAGGCACAATTTTTAGTACTTAGTTTAGTTTAGCCGGAGGTCAAAGTACACTCTTTGCATTGATACTACTTGGTTTCAAATTCTACTTATGCCTCTTATGAGCTGTGCATACGTGAGCAAGTCACCCTTTTCTGCTGTGGTTTCCTCAAGTATAAATTGGGGTATTATACTATTCCCTCATTGTTAGTATCATTTTGAGTGTTAAACAAGGTGGTATATGTTGTAAAACCCTTAGCACAAGGCTGTGGCCTTGGTGCCTCTTCTTTTCTGATTAACACCTGGCCACATTTTTGTCCTGCTTGTTCCTTCCCATCTTTTCTTGGCATTCTGCCCCTATCTGCCCTCAGACATGGGCTTTTCTGAGTGTTCTATCCATAACCTGTTTTTCTCCTACTCCACATATTTCAGGGATGATTTAATTTAGTTTAACTTAATATGAACTCTCTTCTCCTTCATTATGACCCCCAAATATGGGCCTGCAGCCAAGCCCCTTTTTTGCAGAGCTAGGGTCACCTATTGCCAAAGGTCTGCTGGGCATTTCCACCTGGAGGTCTTATGGACCCCTCCAAATTTGAGCTCACCTTTCTCTCCCATCAACTCTGCCTTCTCCTTCTCCTCCCTTGGTGTCTAGTTTCCAGTTCCTTAACTTCCTGGACATGGTCTTTGGACATGTGTCAATCAATTAATGTCTCAATAATAACAATAACATGAATATATGACATTTAATAATTTAAAAAATCAGATAATAAAACTCTTATACTTTACGTGTAAACAGAAATAAAAACTCTTGTGATTGCTTCGGCAGCACATATACTAAAATTGGAACAATACAGAAATAAAACCTTTACTGTGTTCTGCCGCATGGTCTTTATCTATCAGCCTCCACTGGCTGGCCGTTGATGAATTCTATTGCGATCCATCCCAAGTGAAATAATCACCAGCTGGAGAAAAGACTCTTTTCTCCAAGAACAATGCCTTTCTGCTGAGAGCAGATTTTTGAAATAGCTCACAACTTAGTTTATGATAAGAAATGATTGGCAATCGGAAATTAAGGTTAATTTTGACAATGGACTGAGAAGGAGAAAAATAGGACTGTGGATAACGTCAGCACACCCCATAGCTTGATGCTTATGCATCCAGGGAGAGAGGGGGAGCCACAGGATTTCAGCTAAGTGTCCTAATCCTTGACCTGAGAGTTAGGAGAGTCTGCATTTCACCTTGGCTTTCCCTTGTACGAATCACTTTTTCTCTCCCTGAACCCAGCTTACCCACCTTTATAATGAGCAGGATTGGACTAGACCACTGGTGCTACTAGGGAATATTTTGAAAATTTGTAGGGACTTTTTGATTATCACAACAACGGGGCAGTGTTACACTGGCATTTAATGAGTAGAGACCAGGGAGTGATGCTTGTTGTGCACAAGCATCTGGAGTCTTGTCCTTCCAACTTTTTTTTCTTCAAAAAAAGTTGTTTTTAATCACCTGGGCTTTGAACCCAACTCTTTTACACATAAAATCAAACCACTGCTTTATGGTTTTAATATACCCTAAATTTTCTAGAAAGGCAGGTACTAGGGAAACAGAAGAATGCATGTACCTTGTCTTGTTTATAGCTTTACCGGTTATTGTTTATCACTTTGAAAATCATGTCACTGATGACAATGCCATTCCTAGTGTTGGAGATGCCCATGCAGCACTCTGCACTTGCAGGCACTGCATCCTTGGGGATTCTGTACCTAGTGTTAATGTTCTTATTTAGCTTGTATTTAAAAGCATCATCTAGAAAGAATAAACCTGGATAGCGTATCAGAACTACATATAAGCATCTGAATTGTTAATCAGGTTTTCTAAGCATATTTGTGCACAAGCATTTGAAATTTATCTTGTTATAAATTACCTAATTTCTCATTTATATTATAGGATATTATACTTATTTTTAAAATTATGTGCTTTGGTAGGTTATACATCTGTAATAACAAAGGGGATATTGCAAAAAATTTGCTGTAAAAATGGGATTTGGGTCTAATAGGATTAGGAAACTTTGGACTGGATACTGTTTAGTTCTAATATTTTAGGAAAATGACATGATATCAAATAAAAAAGGTAAGCCAGAACCCCTAATAAAGGGAATGAGCAGCATGCTAACCAGAGAGATTACATATGCCCTTCAAAGTGGCAACCCACCAACCGCCCCACTCAAACAAATGCCAATTATATAGCCCTCCATATCTTCATCCCCACTGGGAGTTGAGTCCACTCTCATAATCTTCCCTGGCAACTGTTGCTAGGAATATGCTGCTTCTCGAGCTGACCTTCCGAAGACTTGAGATCACAGGCGTTTGTTTTCCAGCTGATGAGGATATCAAATTTGCCCAGCCAGAGTGATGGAAAGACATGTGAACAGAGCACAAGTAGCAACAACACACATAGGATGCCAGGGACTGACACTCTCTCTCTCTCTCTCTCTCTCTCCCTACATGTGTGTGTGTGTGTGTGTGTGTGTGTGTGTGTGTACATGTTTATATATGTATGTGTATATATATGTATGAACACACACATGTATGTATGTATATATATGATGTGCCCATCAGGAGACATTTGATTATTGCCTTCCATTCATGGAGGCTTGAAACAAAAAGGACCATTACAAATCTATCCATTGCACTTCCTTGTTATAACAGTGAAGGAGGCACTATGAAGGAACCTGCTAATTTGACCCTTTTCGTTAGGTCTGTCGCAGAGTCCATGGCTTACAGGCAAGCAGCGTCCACATTTCACTGCTTCAGCTCTGGCTGCTCCATTCTTTTGATTCAGCTGAATAGCGATAATGATGATAGCTACCATTCATTGATTCTTGCTTTGTTCCTGGCTTTGTCCTAAGTGCTTTGCATGAATTACCTTGTTTAATCCCCAAGGCAACCCTATGAAGGAACTATCACAAGGTCCCCGATTGTACTAGTGAAGACACTGAGCAATGAGAAATTAAATTGCTTGCCCAGTCCCACTTAGCCAGTGTACTTGTACCTACTTGGTGCTCTATGCTTTATTCACTGATTTTGATAATTTCATTTTGGCCTGACACATACAGGTGACAGTGCATGCAGTAAGATTCATTCATTCATTCATTCATTCTTCCCAAATGTAAGCCTATGCTTGCTGCCAAGCTCACTGTGAACTTGGGTGAGTGATGTTCATACTCTTCCTCAGGTTGCTGAGTGTCCTGCTCTCTGCAGCACTGGCTTTCTCTGCAGATTCTTTTCTCTTCAGTGATTTCTCCAGCCTCTTTGAACCTGTAGAGTCTCTAAGGTGTGGGGCTTAGGGGAGTACCTGGTGCCTTCCACATACTGGCAGGATGTTTGGTCACACAGGTGTTCATGAAACACTGGTTGATTGCTTTACCTTCCACCTTCAGCCTGGGCTCCCATCTAGGACACAGACCTTATGATCAAGGAGCAGAACAAAAGCCACACTGACAAAAGTCAGCAGCCAACATCTGTCTGGTGCTACTTGGGGTCAGGCATTGTTCTTCATCTCATTTAATCTGCAGGACGATGTACACTTGGCAGTGTAGGCTTTGAGTGTTCAGTTTAGGAAGAAAAGGCAGGACTGGCAGGAGCACATTTGCAGTACCTGTTGTCACCTCTTCACACTCTACTTGGGCTCAGCTGGGCATTTAATCCAGGCTGCTAAATCTGCCATGAGTTTCAACTTCCTTTCTTGACTTCTGTGTGCTTCTCTTCCAGAGGATTTGGCTTTCAAAGATAGATTACTCCATTCCCTGTTTTCTTGTAAAGTTCCCCAGGAATAGACTGCCAAGCCCAGGAAGATACCTTGCAAACTGTTTGCTGCTTCCCTAACCTCAATGCACCAAAGGCTTCTGTTAATAAACTCATTACGAATCACAATCCAATGCAATATGTGGGCCTGCTTAACCCTCTTTCAAGGTTGTTTATCACCGACATCATTACAACTTAGGTTTTCAGAAGGGGACTTGAAAACATAATGAGGTAGGGTCAGGGACATTGCACTGGACAGCCCTGCCCTGAGGGTTGAAAGTTTGATTCTTCTAGAATGATCCTCTAGAACAATTCAGAAGAATAAAAAGGGCTTATCTTTGTAGAGCTCTTTACTATGTAAAAACCAGTGTCTTTTCCCAAGGAAGGCCAGTTTCACACCTATTCCAGATTTGTAGATATAGAAATTGAGGCTTGGAAAGACTGGGCTACTAACGGGTCAGGGCTTAAACCCAGGCTTCTGGTTCTGGATCTGATGTTCCCTCCTCCCCTTATATTATACTTCTTGAGATTTCCATAGACAATATGTTTTCTGTAAAACCTGATGGGATAGCATATCTCTCTCTCTCTCTCTCTCTCTCTCAAGAACCTTCAACTCATTTAAGGGTGAATTGAACTCTAGACTAATATTGTCTTTAAAAATTTCTCACTCAATTCTCAGTGCTTCTGAGAATTTGGTTTGGCAGTGATGAGGCTCACCTTGGTTTTTAGAGCTTGTTCTCTGAATGTTGAGGAATTTCCTCCCAATAACATTGGAGCAAAGCAGGAGGAAGTTCTTGGTTTGTTTTAAGGAGAAAAATCTGTATTTGTTGTTCACTTTGGATTTCCCTAAAGTGAGATCTCAAGTACAACAGGAACCAAGAAATCAGGTCTTCAGAGCAGAAAGGCAGATGGGGAGACAAGTGGGGGAGCTGGCAAGGAAACCCCACTGGGCTTGGAAAGCTTAGCACTTAGGAGGCAGGAAAGGGAAGGGACAGGAATGAGTGAAAGGTGAGAGAGTGCATGTGTCTATTCATGGTGACCCTCCCAGGCCCAGCCCTGAGCCTGGCTTCATATTTACCAATATGGGGCTCCCCTTACTCAGTTACTGTGCTTTAGGCTGATGGGACTGGAATGCTGAATGGTGATTCTGGAAATTTCTTAGAGAGAAGTGTGTCTGAAAGGCAGGGACACTTGGACCTTGATGTGCCTGGTTTTCCTAAAGTGCATGTAGGTTGTAGAAAGCATAGGAACGAGCAGGCAGATTCCATCGCCACCACCTCCACTAGCAACATCTGAACCACTGCTCCCATTGTCCCTTTCCTACTGCATTGCAGTCATCATCACCATCACAGTCACCCCATCCAACCCTGCCATCTCCATATCACCACTGTTACCACCACCTCTGACATGACTACCCACGACGGCCATCATCACCAGCATCTCTGCCGTCACTGTCATCACCACCTTCATCACCTCCACTGCTATTATCACCACCACCACCACCAGTACCGTCACCACTGAGTGGACCCTTATTATATGCCAGGTATCATGCTAAAGGTTTCACATGAGTTTAATCCTCATGACACTCTTCCATAGTAGGAATTATTAGTTCTATTTTGCAGTGAAGGGAACTGTGGCTCAGAGAGGTTAAGTAATTTACTCAGAATCACACAGTAGAAAGCTGTAGAGCCAGGACTTTAACCCAGGACTCCATGTTCTCCTGTTAGAGCATGCATGGTGTTTGGGAAGCTGCACATGAAGGCACTGGTTTCATTACAGCGTGGTCTGAGAGGTTCCTTGTGGCTGTGACCAGGCCTGATAATTTGTTCTTCCTTCTTTTTTATGACTTCCTTTGACACATTCTGGCTTTTCAGGTCAGACAAAAATGTTTTATGCCTCTTCTTTTCTGAGCTTTGGATATTACTGTTTGCACACAGTTCTGGAAGCAGATGGAGCCTGAAAGAAATCCCAGATGATAACTCAGACTCAAAAGCTCTGTGAAAACACCCACGTCACATAAATACCTCTGAGTATATGAGAGAGACACAGAGAAAGAGATAGAAATAAAGATACGCAGAGAGATGGAGACGCAGAGAGAGACAGAGAAAGAGGAAGAAACTGAGAGAAACACACACAGAGCTAGAGACCTACAGAAATGGAGACAGAGAGAGGCAAAGAGACCGAGAGAAGGACAGCAGCAGATGACACCATTCACTGTTTATACTTTAGGGTTGAGTTGTGCCAGGACCACCCCTGGGCTTTTGGGTCACCTGAGCCAATGAATTCTCAATAGTCTCTTCTTCACAGCTGAAAGAATATGATGAAACATGTAAAGCACTTAGCATCTGGTAAGTGCTCAAAGGGTAGCTATTCTTGTCACGATTAAGAGCATTTCTTCCCCAGTCACCGCTCCTTATAATTCCCTACTCTTATTTACAAATTGATGTACCTATATTTTTTGTTTAAAAGAGGATCTTACTGTTCAATACAAAATGTAACAAGGTGGTTTTGTTAAGAAACAGAAATCCAGGACATAGAAGTTGACATGGAGCCTCTCTTCCTGGGCACTGGGAGTGGCAGGTCACATGTTAGCATGAGTAATGAGGGTCCCTGGTGCCTTTTCCTGTGGTTCAGGCCATAAGGGTGGGGTGGGAAGGCAGCTGGCATTAAGGAGTGGCACTGGCTCGGCCACCTCATTCTAACAAGAGTCAAATTGGGAGGCTGTGCTGTCCTCACCTCTCTCATGTTGCATCCCCACTTTCCAGAGGAGGAATGGTAGGCACAGCACAGGACTTGAACCTAGGACCCTGTGGGCTCAGATCACTTGATGGTCCCATACCACCTTGTTTCTCTCGGCAGGGCAGGAATGCCAGACAGGAGAGGCAGTTTTTCTGAAGTAAAAATAGCGAAAAACAAGGAGAAAGCTGCCACCCAAACACCAGGAAGAAGCACAGTTTCCTTTGACCACACACCAGGCCGCGTTCCTCCCTGGCCACTAGGACAGGGTACCACAGGCATCTGCCTTTGACTGGAATGAGCCACGGCCCGGCAGAGACAGGACACATATCTGTGGTCTGTGGCCTCCTTCATGCCCCAAGAAATGCCATTTACTGATGGAGAAGACAGAGCAAATGTGAGAAGACAGGAAGGAGAAAAGTCAACAGACACATGGCAGGGATGCTGGGAGGTAGGGTCACAGCCAGGGGAGAGAAAATAGATCTCAGCCATGGGTCAGGGTGTAAACACAGAGGTTCCTGAGGCCTGATTTGCTGGAAGGAACCATGCTGGTCTTGGTGGAGAGAAGAGGTTTGCCATGTGTGCAGTGGCTTCAGAGGAAGCCTGGTTGCTTAGAGGTGGGCTTCTGAGCTGGAAGAAAATAAGAGAGTGTACCTTTCAGAGGGGCCACCCCCCCCCCCCGCCCCCAGAGTGACTCGATCACTGTACTTCCTGCTCTGGCCTCCCACTAGTCCAGACGCAGGCCCCAGTTTGGGGACAGCAGGAACCTGTAACACTATCAGGGAAGACCACTTTGCCAAGAATGACCCAAGGAAGAGATTCACAGGGTCCTGGCAAATGCAGGGGTGTGCCTCAAACCATTTATCTCCTCTCTGCCTTTGCTAGTTAATAACAATGCTGTAGACCTGCTGATGCTTTGAGCTGCTTGTCTGGGTGTAGAAATGGCTTCCAGTGGCGTCTCCCACAGTCTTGGGACTGGATAATTGTCTACCAAACAGCTAGCGCCTGCCCTGTTCAAAAAAGCAATGAAATAGGAAAGCCAGACCCCTTGATTAGCTCAGTTTTATAGGAGCGGTTTTCAAAGTCTCCATAGATCCTCTGTTGTCCTTGAAATCCCTCATTTGGGATTCAGCAGCCATTTTATACAAGAGTCAGGGGCCAGGCTTATCACAGCCTCTGTTTTTTACTTGTCACTCAATTGGCCCAATCAATACCAGTTTGCCAGTTACAGTTATCTTGTTCATTTTCCAGGAAGCCCACCATTTTGTAAAGCAAAACATGCCAAAGTTAATAGCTTACACGGTCAGTATGTTCTGACTTATTTCTGACCAAAATGACTCCTTAAAAAATTTCTTACGGGAAATAGAGAGCAGTGGGTATTAGATATGGTATGAACATTCCTTACTACCTCAGTGGTTCTTAACTAGAGGTGATTTGCTCCCCTGCCCTGGGACACTGGTGATGTGTAGAGATATGTTTTGGTTGTCACAGCTCATGAGGGTTGGGATGCATCTGGGGGATAGCGGCCAGGAATACTGCTAAACATCCTACAGTGCACAGAAGAGCCCTACAACAAGGAATTATCTGGTTTCATAAGTCGGTAGTTCCACAGTTGAGAAACTGTCCTCTCAATAGGAGGCAGTCTTTAAAGTGGAAAAGATACAGGCTTTAGAGTCCAGGAGACAAGGGTTTGCCTTCTGAATCTACATGTGTTTGCTGTGTGGCCTGGAACAAGCTCCCAGCAGACACCGCATTACCCATATGAAAGCCTGGGGATTAATAAAGCCTACTTTGAAGGGTAACTGTAAGTTATTTGAGCTAATGTACATAAAGTGCCAAACACAGTGCCCAGCACATGGTAAATACTCAAGAAATATTAATTCCTCATTCCTGCCTTCAATGGAAAATGATTTTTCATTCTCCCTTCAGCCTTCTACATCAGCAGGAAGATTCCTGGTGTGTTTAACCTGCCATTGTTGGTCTCCTTTTTCAATTTTTTAATCATATTTGTGGTGTTCTGCTGAATTCTGTCCAATTTTCTTAAGTTCTTCTCTTGTGGAACTAGACTCAGACTCCCCAGGGCCAAGGAATGGGAGAATTATTGCGAAATTCCTACACTGACATTACCCTTTATACACATGTGTGTGCCTTCTGAATGGCAACCTTATCCTGCTGACACATCGTAATGTGGCCAGCTCCTTGGGCCTTTCATCTGTCTGTTTATAGATATGCATTCCTTCTAGTTATACCAGTTCTTTGTCTCTCAGGTTTTTATAGTGAAGAATTATCAATAAATATTGATAGGGAGATAAAAATAATAATAAAAAAAGAATCCAGGAGGTAAATGTAAACAGGCATAAGAAAGCTATAGTTAAAGAAAAAAATATCTAGGAAGGTTTTTGGTAGGAAAGAGAAGGTAACTAAATAAAGAGAGAATTATATCATAATTTGAAGGGCAACTTTGGGTGTTACTAACAGTACAGCCTTCATGGTGTACTGGAGAAATGGTGTAATGGGGAAGCAAGCTTGGTCACATGGCTTGACAGGAAACTCCAGTCCACCCCTTTGGACTCATGGTCAGTCTACCCTTGGGAATCCACAGTCTGGAGCCTTGAGGCCTAGATTTCTGGCAAGAAGTGGCAGGAGAGGGCAGTCGTCAGAGCCTGGGCTCTGGCATCAGATAGACCTTGGCTTCAACACTTACCACATTGAACGACCATGGGCAAATGATTTCCTCTTTTGAGACTCCAGTTTTGGAAGGGTAAAATTATGGCAGTAATAATGATACCTCTTCCTAGGAGTGTGTTGCAAAGCAACACAGGGCAGGATATATTGTCAATGCTCGATAAATGTTACTGATGAAGACAGTGATGATAATGATGACATGATTGCCTACTCAGAAATATCTGCTGTGGTTGTCTTGTTTGGTTATATTTACATACTTACTAAAATACATATATGTATGCATATATACACATATACACACATGTATACACACATATGTATGCACACATGCATGTATTTTAGCTTTTCATGCACATGCAGTCATGTCCTGGAGCTGGTTTATGTGCATCTCTTCCCACCTCTGGTCTCAGCAATGTCACATTAGTAGCTTGGCAATTGCAGAAGTATTTTATAGTGTAGAAATTGCCAAACACACATACGTACACACACACATGCACACACACATCAAGGTTTTTTCCCCCTCAGAGAGCCAATTTACTGGCAAGCCACTGCGTATATGTACCTTGCATCTCCAATTAGATTCTGAGTTCCTTTGGGGCTCAGGATGTGGTGTCTTCACCCTTTGATCTTGGCATGTGTCTTTTGTACAGTAGGCTTCAAAGGACAGTATGAGTCCATAGGACAAAGAGTGAATTGATGAAAGTAAAAGAGAGGAGATAGTGGAAATGGACTTAACAAAAGAGAAAGGAAAAGTTGTTTCAGAGAAACTGGTAGATGAGTAGCTAGGAAGGGGCATAAGGATCAAGAGAGGGAATGTTTGGATTGATAAATGGTTTGATGACAGGAAAGGATGAATCTAAAAATAAAAAAATCCAGATAGAAAATGAAATTTAGGACAAAAATGGATCTCACATTATTTCAGACCACTGCTTATAGTGTGTTTTTTGAGCTCCTTTCTTTTAGGTGAGTGGTATTTGTTTAAACTGTTGAGAGAATTAAGTAAGGAATTCTTTCTAAGAGCAAAAAATCAGAATTGTCTAATGTCCAGGAGTAGGGGATTGGTAAAGTAAATAGGACTCATTCATTTTATAGAATACTTTGAAGTCATAAAAAATGATGGAAAGTTCCAATAAAGTATAGTCAGAGCAATGATAAAAGGCATGGAAAGCTAGGATGATGTTATTCACAAGTTTAAGGGGGAAAAACAAGTTAAAAACAGTATGTATAATCACATTTTTGTATAAATGCATATGTATATAGAAAAGTCTGGAAGAGTATACGTTAAAACACTGAAGGTAGTTATTTCTGGCAGGGTATTTTTTTCCTTCCCTTTTTGCTTATTGGCATTTTCTCCTTTTTACTATTTATAATACTTCTTTAATTAAAAAGAAAAACATTTAAAATGTGTTTTCCATTGCTCTCTAAGTATATATTTTATATTTATATGTAAAATAAATATATAAAATATATACATATTTGTCTTAACTGACTTAAGATCATGCCTCCTTAAGATTGTTAGAAAACTGAGAGAGAGATCTGTGAGACATTAAAGGATTTTCTCTGGCTTGCAAGTTTATCTATATAAAAATTATTGCATTGATGTAATAAAACACAGTTATAACTCTTGAATACTTAGCAAATTGCTTTGATTGAGAAAACATCAGCTTCATGAAATTGGGCCTGTCCTGCAGAATGGCAACGTCTGCGTCAGTACTGGGGAGCAGGCGTGTTGCATTGTCGAATGGTGACTCCCCAGAGCAGCTGGAAAAGCTGAAAGTTTCTGTCAGAATAACTAGACAATTCCAAACATACCAGCCTCCCAGAAATGCAGCGCTGGCACTCTCATGCCCCCGGATCCCAGGACGGCCCCGCTGGACTCAGCGTCTGATGAGTGTCAGGTGTGAGGATATGGCAGCTCTGACTCACAGATGCAAGATACATTTCTGCCCCCGGGGAACTAGTTTCATGGGAGGTAGACCAGTGAGCTGAGGTTTCCAATAAAGTGCGGCCAGAGTTGCGATTGAGCAGACAAAGGAGCAAGATCCTAATTGGTTGTGCAGTCTATCTCCCAGGAGAACAGTGGAAGAATAGGGAAGTTTCTTCATATTCCATTTTTCCTGAGGGGCAGAGTGATGTAGTAGCAAAGGACTTGGGCTCTGGAACTAGAGAGAATGGCTATAAGTTCTGGCTCTGTGTGCATATTGGGTGGGTTACTTAACTACTCTGCACCTTGATGTACCAATCTGTGAAATGGACATAACATGATTCCCTGACTCATAAGGTTATTGTGAGGATTAAATGAGAGAATACACATGAGGCACTTACTCCTGACCCAGGAGGCGCTGTGGAAATGTTTGGTGTATTATTAGTCTGTAACTTCTCCTGCCCTGTCTCTCCTCTCCTTCCCTCTCCCATTCTCTCCTTCTTTCTTTCCCCTCTTTCTACCTTTCTCTGCCCCTCTCATCCTCCCCACAGTGTAGATTCCATGATCAATGGATTAATCTCTGCATTCTGAAAGAAAATTGAATCCAGGAGAAAACCTTACCTTTTGATATTGGTGCTGACAGGAACAGATTGCCTCTTCACACAACTTAATAACTGAATTCACTAAGCACGTCACCCATTTGCTAAGTGAATACTTATTTTCCTCAGTGACTTTCTATATGCTACACATGAGGCTGTTTTACGAAATTATTTCATTGCATTGCATTATCTTCGCAGTCTCAGAAAGGTTAAGTGATCCAGTTAAGGTCTACCAGGTATTAGTTCCTGCTATTTGCAGTCAGGGCGAGAGCTGGCATCACGCAGATGGTCTCTTTGCATTGCCATGTGCAGTTAGCTCAAGTCTTTTCTCCCAAAGTCCCTTGGTGATGGCACAGCTGTGAGCAAGCATCCTGTCTTCCAGAGCTAGCCAGTGTTGATTTGCTACACGCTTAAGAATTCACCAGGCCATAAACAAAGGAAAGAACATTCTCCTGCAACAGAAAAGAGACTTTTATTATTTCATACCAATCTATATACAATAGAAACAATCTTGTAAATGTAAACTCCACTTGGCTATAAGATTATTAACTAAGGAAGGGAGACTATTTCCTGTGCCAGGTAGGTGGTGTGTGGACTTTGACAAGTGTTTTTAGTATCTCTAATCGGTTGCTCATTTATAAAATAAAAAAAAAAAATGATGGTTCCAAACTCAGGTTTCCTATGAGAATTAAAATACATACTGCATGTAGACCACTTAGCCCAGGGCCTCGCTCTGAAAGAGATCAATATTTTTGTTATTATATCATTCACTTTGTTGAAAATGCAGGCTATTTTAATCTGAATGCTCATGCTTTTCTTCTGTTGAGCACTTTTTCTCTGTTTTCTGATTTTCCTCCTTTCCTTATTTTCTCTATTTTTTTTCCTCCCAGTGACCAGAAGTTAGACTTTTTAGATAGATTCTTCAAGCATCTTAACTTTTCTCTTATATTGAAAATCTTCCTTTTTTATGTATGAGATTTTATTTTGATCCTCACTCTTCAAATGATTGCTTTCCTTAAACATCTAGGGATCTCAGAATACTGCTTTCTCTATTTCAGAAATTTCTTACTGTATCTAATCTACAGATGGTGAGCCTTCCTGTTTTCCAAAGATTTTGTGAATTTATTCTAAGAATAATAATAACAAAAATAACAAAACTATTTTTTTATCATCTTAAGAGTTGTGGGCAAGTGTGAGTAGTTAATATCTTGAATCATCATTTTGATCCTATCTGTTGCTTTTTTTTCCCTGTCCCGAAGATTGTTTTAAGGTGACTTTTTTTTTGGTAGATTCTAAAATTTGTGTTCTCTATAGAAATTTTGAAAGATTAAAAGAAATGCAATTAAGGAACTAAACATTGCCATTAACCGCACCACCATTCTAGAGATAATGCTAACTTTGTCTTGTATATATTTCCAGTTTTTTTATGAACATGAAAAAATGGAATCTTACTATACATTTGTTCTTATAATATGTTGTTTGTGTTACATATATTGTGAACATATTTACATGTTATTAATCTACTAAACATTATTTCTTAGTAAATGTACATTACACGTATATGCCAACATTTATTAAATCAATCTCTTCATTGTTTAACATTTCTTTTTTTTTGAAGTGTAGTAACACACACTTCTTATAGATAAATATTTGTACAAGTCTATGGTTACTATTTTAGAATACATGAGAGAAAAGTCTTGCAGAGACTCACCCTCCGCCAATCCCAAAAGGATATCCAGAGAAAGTTATGTGAAGTCATGATCCTATAGCAATAAGGCTGTGATTAAATGTAAGAATGCTTTAACTTTGGTGGTGGATGTGGAACACAACTTAAATGTAGCACCATGCGTTCCAAAGCTGGCCATTCATTAAAATCATCCTGGGTGCTTATTTAAGCCACAGATTCTAGTACCCACCTCTGGGAATTTTGAATCACTAGGTCTAGTGATGGGCCCTATATTTTTAATAAGCTCCAAGGTGGTTCTTGTGATTAACTGAATTTAGGAAACAGGATCTAGCAACTGAAGAGCCTGGGGGATAAGAGTTGGTGGAGCAGGTGCCGGGGGACCCAGGTGTTTCCCAGGAGGGGAGTTAGTGATGGTGAGAACAGGACACGGGCATTTTGAAAGTAGACTGACCACCTTGGAGATTTTTTTTTTTAAATGTGAAGATCAAAGGTGCGAACTCTCAATGAGAACTTAAAGATTTGGAGCATGTGAGACTCTGGCAGCTCCATTTGCATCTCTAGTCTCAAGCATTTGTATAAACTGAAAGGGTTGCATTCATCAGGGACTTTTCAAACTGTGGGAGTCCAAAGCCACATGATAAAGGGGGCGGCTGAGTAGATAGAAGTCCAGGCTTTTCCCAGTCCACCATCCCCCAGTGTCCTCAACTCTGTCTACTTTATATTGGGCTCCCGTTTAACATATTGTTTGGAAAAAATGTTTTCTGTGGTCAAACACTTTGAAAATCTTCAGACTAGATGACTTTTGAGTTCTCAAATGCCATAAAATTTCGTGAACTTAGGCCAGGGGGAGGAGGAACAGTCCAGAACATGGGCTGAATGGCTTACAAGAGTAATGCAAAATGAACCTCTTATACCTTATTTTAATTCAAGGCTGACCAATTGTTTGTGGCAGTAGCTCCCAATTTCCATCTCAAAATCAGTGCATTGCCTGAGTCAACTCAGAGTGACCTCCAAGGAAAATTCTGGCTGCCTTCCCATTAGATTCTTTTATTAATTTGCTGGGGGGAAAAGTCCCTAACTGCACAGGACCCTGAAGCCCAGAGAAATTATGGAGGTTCCTCTGCTAATACTTTGGTCATGTCTTGCTGTTTTTAAGTTTCTCAACAATAGAGTATGTTTGACCTCCTTTCAGCCTCCTTTCAAGCTGGGAATTTAAGGTGTTCTGCTGAATGCTGAGCAAACAAAGCTTCAGCTAACTTGCTGCTTTGATCTCTGAGAATTCATAGGAGCAAGAAGGGAGGAGATGAGCCAGGGGCCCTAGAGGAATTAAATGTGAAAACCTGGCCAGGCTTTGTTGGACGGGGAAGCTGGGGTGGGGTGTCGGGTGTCTGGGGAACAGATGTGAACCTGACTTGATCTTCTGCAGCTGCAAACAGAGGTTTGCCAGAGGTGAACGCGAGTTCCCGCAGAGGCCAAAAACCTTCTCGGTGTAGCCCATCAGTGGTCTCTCCTCCCACCAGAGCTGGAGTTAGTGCAGGGTTTTTGCAATTTAATTCCAGTGACTATGTGACAGGTTGGGTGAAGAAAGGGATTCTTTTGAGAAGCTAGGGATTTGATGGGATGTATCTCTGTGTTTTTATATTCTCAGAGAGGAGATGAAGAGACAAAACCAGCCTTCCTCAGTAACCTTTTACTGCTTTGTGATCTCAGTTAAAATGATGGGCAGGGCAAGGTGGGGCTGGGTCAGAAAATGAGCTGTTTCCTCTAGAGCAACATGTCCCTGAGTTTGTTCCAGGGAATATCTGTCCCAAGAGATGCTCCAAAAGGTTCATGGTCAAATAGGTTTGGAGAATTCTGCATGTTGTGTTTTCCTCTGGAGACGCCAAATACACATTTGAATTCTAAAGCCTCTGAAATATCCTATAAGGAAGAGTAACTCTTTAACATTATTGAGCCAAAAACTTCTCAAACTTAATTAACCAGGAAATCATTGTCTTTTTTGGTGGGGAAGGGGGATCCATTAATAAGGGAAAGACACTTCGGGAAGGCTGGTCTGTGGGCTGGGGAAATAGAGGATTCTACTTGGTGGTCATAGAGCAGGGGTTCCTGAAGCTTCTTTTGGCCTTAATACCATCAGACACCTGGGAGTTGTTTCTAAGAACCCACTTCTCTGCATTATTCTAGATAGAGAGGCTCTGCTTTCAGTTTTATTTGGAAAACAAATCTATAAACTGAAACAAGGTTGAGTCAAGTTTCCACATAGAAGGAAACATTCTAGGACTTAGAATTAATGAGACTGTTTCTAGCTCCCAGCTCCATATATTTTCCCTGTAGAAGGAGCCAGAAGTGGTAGGAATGTGGCACCCTCCTGGTCACAGTAATTGTTTCAGGAATGGGTGATTGACCCATAAATGAATCAGGTCCAAAAGGGTTCATATCAGGAGTTTTGGTTGAACAATTTATAAACGAGTATTATTTTTCTGCTGCACTTGGAGCTGTGAGGACATGAACCTGAGGCTTCCAATTTGAACTCAGAACCCAGAGCTGCCAAAGCACGCTGGGAGCTTCTAGGACCTGAATTTTCATCCTCTGTTCCAAAGCAAGGCCCAAAAGCTGTATTAACTTAGCTTGTCTGGAAAACTCCGAGAAGGTCCTTTCAATTTGAAAAACTGGACAATTCATTAATGATGGCTCCAGAAGCCTTAATCCAGACCTGGGTTCCCCATGGTCGCTCGGTGAGGACCTGCCGATGGATGTGCTATGACACCCCATCACATTTAATTTTGTGTTTTGAAACAGCTTTGTTAAAGATGTCTGAACCGTTTTCTGGTTTTATTTTTATTGGAGTCCAGGAATCAGATAATGATGCTCTTTGGTCCCCAGCAGCGTAGAAAGGCAGCTCCCTAGGCATTTCTCACAGGCTACACTCTGAGCCTTAGGCAAACAAAACAGTGTGAAGGCTCCTCCCCCATGTTATACACGTTTCTCCAGAGCCCAGTCACCACCAGGCTCTTGGCCAAGGTGTGCACTTACAGGGGTGTAGAGGAGAGCTGTTGGCGGAGTTTTCTGACACTCTTAATTGCTGGACTGGGCAGAGTTGTGGTCTGTTCAGAGAAGAGGCTTCTAGTGAAGTAGGAGCCGCTTAAAACTGTCTGATATATCTCTATAATTTTGCTTACATTTCTGGCAGTACAGTGTTTGAGCACCTGTTCATATGGCAATGATTTTGTAATATTAATTTCTATAGAGGGAATAGGAAATATAATTCAGTTTCTTTTACCATGGTTACATCCGAAATAGTTTAGAAAAATTTCTTTTACTTCACTATTCATTATGGGAAATGTCTTCTTTTCTAATACATGTTTTAAATGCCATGAAGTTCCTCTAAGCATTGCTTTTGCTGCACCCCACAAGTTTTGATAAGCTGTATTTTTATTTTCATTTGAAGGTTGCTTTTAATAGGCCCTCTTTTCTTTTGGTTTTCTGTCATTCTTTTATGTTTTGTGAAGTTTATCCTACTTGAGATTTGTTGTGATTCCTGGTTCTGAAGCTTAATGGCTTTAAATAAATCTGGAAAATTCCAACCCATTATTTTCTTATTATCTCTGACATTTCTTTCTGGTATTCTGATTTAAATATTTGTTAAACTTCTTACTCTATCTGCCATGCCTCTTAATGTTAGGTTCATATTTGTCAAACCTGTTTCTAGCATTGCATTTTGGATAATTTATTTGTTTCTGTCTTTCCATTCACTAATTTTCCGTTTGGCTGTGTCTCATATTTTTGTTGAGGTTTTACTTTCAATTGCCATGATTTTCATTTCTAGAAGTTCTATTTGGGTCTTTTGTAATTATGCTTACTCCTTTAAAAAGTCTTTTGTTGTTCATATTTTAATTTCTCATTTCTTTAAATACAAAACTTATATTCTGTGTCTGATAATTCTAGAGTCTAAAATATTAGTCTGATTTAGCTATTATTGTGTTGGTTATTATTTACATGATGCTTAGTTTCTGTGTGTCTTTTGTTATGATTGCCTATAAGTTGCTTATTTTCCTTGGAACATATACATATAATTTAAATTTTTTAGTAGCTATGTTAATAAAGTAAAAAAGAACAAATGAAATTAATTTTGATAATATATTTTATTTAACCCAATATATCAAACATATTATTTGAACATGAAATCAATATAAAATTATCGACGAGATATTCACATTATTTTTTGTATGAAGTCTATGAAATCCAGTGTGCATTTTATACTTCTGGCATGTCTCAACTTGGGCATTAACTTTACCAGAAACACTTGATCTGTATTAGAGTTCACAAAATTTATGGTTGAGAAAATAGATGAACATACCCAAGTTATTTCAAACGTACTTAAACATTTTCTAATAATTAAATTGAGCATCAGCCTTTAAATTTAAATTTAATATAATAAAATAAAACATTTAGTTTCTCAGTAACACTGGCTATATTTTAAGTGCTTAAATGCTACATGTGGTTAGTGGCTACTATATTGGATTGTGAAGCTTAAAATATGTTTTTGATGTACCAGTTTACATATGCTTCCTAGGGCCTTATCTTTGGCATATATTGATATAGTTGTACAGGTTGGAGCAGTCGTTCTCAGATCTGGGGATCTGTTAAAAATTCCATGCCTCGATCCTCTTGGATTAATGAAAACGAGTTTTTGCAGGCGAGATCTCAGCATGGCTGTTAAAAAAAAGCTTCCAGATGATTCTAATAAAATCCCCTCACCGGATGGTTTGGAAGATGAATTTAGGCTAACTCATTGCAATATGATGCTTCCTATTGGCTGAGCACCCTATGGAAACATAGACAAGAATAAGTTGGAATAGAAGGCTCTAGTACTTTTTAAAAAAAACTCCTCTCTCAGAACTGCAAACTTTTTAAGTACAGATTTTGTTAGTATTCTTATCAAGTGTGAGAACTGTATCAATAAGTTTTCAGTTGCTTTATTACTTTAGAAATATAAAATATTTGGCCTTTTAATCAGTATTAAGTGTATATGTTCTTATGGCTCTTTCTAAGAGGATGCTGTTGCCATTTTATTTAAAAAATCTTTAGAGAAGTTTTCAGTACTGTGGGGTTTTTTTAAAGGGTCTTTTAAAAGAAATTGGTTTTTCAGTACTAAGTTAATGTGTTTACTTATACTTATTTGTAAACTTATGATGCCATTGAGATCTTGCATGCCACAATTAGAGTGCAGCTGCTTCTTGCCAACTTATATTGACATAATAGCTATCACTCTACCATGACTCACCACAGTTAATCAGCCTAATTGGTGTGACTCTAGTCACATCATTGTGGCTGACTGAGCTAGTTTGGGAGAATTTCATGAAGATCTTTTGGTACCATGTCTGAGTTTGCCAATTGGTTGTTTATATACCTGTCCTAGTTTTCAGAGTTGTTTGTCTTACTTTATTAATTTACTCTTCTTATTTCCAGAAACCTAATAATATTTTTTTCATTTCACTTATTCAATCAACAAAAGTTTATGGTGCAGCTGCCCAGCTCCAGGCACTATGTTAAGTTTGATTGTCAATTAGGCTTCATCTTGCATGTCAAACAAACAAATAAGCACACAAACATTCAAGCAAATACTGTTCTTTACCTATAGCCCTTTAATTAATAAATATTTATTTTAATGAAAAATAAAAATTTTAAATATTATGTAGAAAGAATAATAATGATAAAAGCTGCTTATAGAATACTTTCCATATGGCAGGTACTGTTCTAAATGTTTTATGCATTATTTACTTGAGCTCTACAATATCTCCATGGGATGGGTAATATTATGGTCATTTACAGAAGAGGAAACTGGGTCTTATAGATGAGGGATTTGGATTACTCTACTTAGCCTGAAGACAGTCTAATCTGTGGAATGGTTTGGAATTGGCCTTCGATTTCCATCCCTTCTCTGTGGCAACTGTGGGTTGTTTGGTGTTGTTTTCCCAGTTGTTCACAAGCTGCTCCCTTTCAACGTCTCCAGGGAAAATCTTGGTTGCTGGATCTCTCAGGAAAAAACTTGATGGTGACTTGACTTTGGGTCTGTTGGTGGAATTTATGCCACATGTTCAGTTCAGTACAATGGTTCCATTTAAAGAAGCCTGTTTCAATTTGCGTAGAGACAACCTTCCTCTTCCTCTGGCCAGAAAGAAAGAGGCAAATGTCAGCATGGCTTGCTGTCTGGCTTGGTGCCGGAAGGCACGGTTCCCTGTGGGAATGTGCATAAGCTTTCTCTTTATTTGAGCCAATTAGCTTTCCCCTCCCTTGCACTGGGCCAGTAGCATGGTGGAAGGCTCAAAGGCTTTAGAACTATGTCAACATGGGCTCAATTCTAGCTCGTTAGAGTCTCCATATGACATAGCTGCTATGTAGGTATGTTCATTTCTGTCCCTCTGCATTTCTATTTCAGAGGTTCTTGGGAGGGACAGAAGATGATGGATGGGTGGGCCTCAGGCTACCACCTTGAGCTGGAAGACCATACCTCCCAATCCAATTCATATTCCCTTCGTTCTGATGTTTTTTATTTATAGTCTCTGTTTTCTGATTTTCTTGTCACCACTTCAAATTCTGTATGAAAAGGGTTGAGCACAAATTAATAAATAAATACCACAGACAAACAAAAATGGTGACAGTGCTTCCTTAGTCTGAAAGAATCGCCTGCCACATCAGTGTTTCTTTTCTAACAGGAGAAGGGAGAGAAGAGTAAGGCAGGGAGCAAGTCTTCAGTAACGCTGATAACAGCAGTAAGTCACAGCCTCGGAGCAAGCCACCTCCTCTGATAAGACAAAAAACAAGAGGGAGCAATTGAGGTGGCAGACGGCATCTTGCTTGGACTGCCTCCTGCCCTGCTGTCTTTCTGTGGTTTCTGATGTGTGGACAGAGCTTCTGGTGACACTGGCTTCAGCTGGTTCATCCTGTAATCTTTCCTTTTTTGTCTAGAGGATACTGAGTTAACAAGCCCAGAGTAATCAATGGTTGTTCTCTGCAAATCAGCCCAGATGAATTCATCATCTACCTCTTTCCTCAGTGGGCACCTATCAGTGCACCTTGAACACTGAACACTGGGGACCTATCAGGGAGGCACTGAAGTTGAGAGCAGTGGGTATCTTCTGTTTTCTTTGTAGCATACATTTCTCCCTAAATTTCGTCATCTGTGAGTGCCTCCTTGCACAGGCTTTCGCCTGCTCTGACCCCTGGCTTCTCAGAACTTTTTATAAAGAGGTGGGCCCTGGGTGACAGCTTGGCAGAAGAGGACAGAGGCGAGGCTGAACTGTTCTAGAAAGAAGAGAGGGGCACAGTGCAGAAGTCTGAAAGGAAGCTCTCTGAAGTGTTGGCCGAAGAAAGGGAAAGAATGCAGACTTCTCTCATAACCCCCAGATGTGTCAGCAGTCATAAAAAATGACTGTTTCTGTTTGACTTTTAGGGTTTCTTTCCCAAGAAGAGAAGAAATTGTCCAAATAAAAATAATCATAAATGGTTTAAGTATCTACTGACTTCTTTATTATGGCAGACTATGGGACCAAAACATGAGAAGCAGTGATTCATTCAGGACATTCAGGTGACTTGTAGATATTACAATAGTTGGAAATAGCCAAGAAGTAGAAATCTATTACTCAGTATATCTGTTCTCAGCATCTTCAAGTGCCTTCTGTGGAGGGATGTAAGGCTAATGGGGTGGGAATGTGGCAAGCCAGTGGTGACTCTGGTATTTCTTATCACATCACTGGTTCTTGTACTTCTTTTTATTTTATTTTATTATTATTTTATTTTGTTTTATTTTTTTAGTACTTTGGTTTTATTCGAACGCCCAAACTGTGTCCCTTCTTTCATTGTGCTTCTTTCTCCTCCCCCATCCCTTGTTTCCTCTTCACTTACTTCCATCTGAGAAAACATTTAAAATCAGATTCAAACATCTTGGAGAGAATTTGTGTATACTCGGCAAGTTATTGCTTTCTATACAAAAGAAAAAGAGGCTTTAAAATGTCATAGAATGTCTGGGAAGTTTTCCTGGATGTCAAGTAGTTGTTTCCTTACACCATGTGAATGAGTTAAGTGTAGAAGAATCAGAAATGGACAGATTAAACTTCACTTAAAACCACATGTTGGGAAAATATGCCTGAGGCCAAACCTGATTTGGGTTCAAGAAAGAATTTGGCATGTTGGGTGAAGATAGAAAAGTCCAGAAGCAGCTGTGTGTATCTGCTCATTCTTGATCAAGTCTCCTGGAGTTCCACATCCCTCATGGGATGACCAAAGCCAGGCCCCGTTAAAAAAGAAATTGTCCGGAGACACAGACCAGGAGGACTTAGAGACATCAGCACTGGCCCTGTTCTCCCAAACACCGTGAAAGGAGAAGGAGCCTGTGTCTGGGAACATTCTAGTCACATTGGCAGGGCTAGTTCTAGGGCAGATGTATTCTCCCAGGTGTCCATCCTGGTGCCATTAAATAGTCGAGGAACAGAGCCAGTCTTGTTGTTATTCCAGGATCTCAGAGAATTATTCTGGTGGCCCCACCATCTGTGCAGAACCCAAGCCAGGAGCCTGGCAGTTGGCCTCCATGCCTCCCTCTCTTCCTCCTGTCCCATCCCAGCAGCAATTGTTCTGTTGATTATACTTATCAAAGGTCCCAGGAATCCTAGTTTCTGTCATCCTTTCTGCCACTTCTCTAACTCAGGCCACCATCATCTCTCACGAGATTGCTGATTTCCTACCACCAACCTCACTTGTCTCCAATACACTTTCCGCACCGCACGTGTGTGAGCTCTGTAGCACTCGCATCAGCTCCTAGCATCACCACTTCAGAGCCCCTTCAGGGGTTCCTTAGATGCTTGTAAATTCCTGACTTGAGGTGTGATCTGGCCTCTGCCTGCTTTTAAATCTCTGGGCAGCCTGTGCCTCCCACCTTTTCCCCAATATGCTCCAGTCATTTTGAACTACTTGCAGCCACTCACTAGGTGGGGGACCTTGGGGAAGTCAATGAACATCCCCATGCCTCAGTTTCCTCATTTGTAAACTGGGGCTAATAGCAGCACCTGCATGGGGTTTGAGGCACCATGCTCTGATCCCAGCCAGGAACTGACTGTGCCCCTTCTCTTGACTCTTTGTGTGCAGAGACTTTGTACCTTGAACTTCTCACTTTTTCTGGCTCACTTCTAGTCACCCTTGAGGTCTCAGCTAAACTGTCAATTCCATGATAACTAATTAGCACCCCGAAACTCCAATTGCCAGCCGGGCTAGGGTCTACTGCCATGTGCTTTTGCAGTGTATTGGTCACTACTTCTAGATAAAAGGCCACAGTCCACATTGTGTCATAATTATCTGTATTCCTGCCTGTTCCCACACCAGAATGAAAGCTCTTTGAGGGCAGAGACTTCTTCTCAGGGATCTCAATGTTCTCTTGGAAAGTAAATATTTGCTGGTAGAGCAAAACTAGCTCATAGGTAGAGACTATGCCAGCCCCAAAGTGGATGCTTGTATACCCTGAGAAGTCATATTTCTCTTTATAAATGCATAAATGGTTAGTCTCTCTTCATGAGCCAGAGGAAAAACAATTTTTCCAAGTTAGCATTTGGCAAAAGCTATTTCAACATCTGAAGATGTTCCTGGTTGTAGAACTCAGAATGACCTTACACTTTCAAATATTGTTGCAAGGTTGCCGGACTGATTAGATCTGCCTTTCAGCTTTTGCCTTTTATCCCATTTCCTACCTCAGTTGGTGTTCCTCCAACACACTCCAACTTTCGCTAGACTGCCATGACTCCCTGCACTCCACTTAGCCCAGTTTCTCCTGGACTCCGAATGCAGCTAGGAAACTGTGTTCTGCGTCTAGGGCCCATGTGGTGGTGACTAGACACAGGGTGGTGTCCTGAGGGGGAGGCAGCTTCTGCGGAAGGGTTCTGTCATTCCAGCGGGCTGCAGCTCATTAAAATGTTTGGGTTTGCTGGGTACTGATACTTCCAAATCTGTGCTTCTCATAGAGCCATGGAAACAGATTGTGGTGTCTGATTTGTCCATGTCACATGAGTTGGAGGGTAGAGGAGGGTGTATAAGACAGAGTGGTGCGTCCCAAAAGTTTGCACCTGGAAACTCCTGGGAACATATAATCTGTTACCTCTCCCCCATCCTGTGGCAATTTAAAGAAAAAAGCCATTTTGTCATTTTTGCATGTTATAAAAATTGAATTTAAGAATTTTAAAACATAATTTGCCTATATAGTAAGTGGTGCATGTTATATAATTTACTAAAAACTAATAATGTAAGAAAAGTGTGATTTGTCAACAAGTATATTCACAAATTACATAGTTTATCATACTTAGTTGAGAAACACAATTTTAAAATGCAAATGGAAATTTAATTATTTTGTTATCTCATGTTTGGAATTCCTGCATTTTGATTTAAAAATCAACTGGTTAATTGGTGTGAATTTTGAGTTTTAATTGTAAGTGTTGACATTAAAGAGGAAAATCGGCCACTTGCTATTATTTCTCTGAAGTATCCCATTGCAAGAGTGGATAGCGTCATTCCCAGTAAAGGAAGAAGCACAGAATATAATTCTCATTACAGTTTTCTCACTTTAACATTGGCTTCTGAAATGCTGAAGATAGCTTGAAGGGCTATTAAGGCTTTTGACTAGATAAATGGAATTTAAATGTTAAGCTCAGAAAAATCTGGGAGCAAATTGGTAGAATTACCACTTTTAAGCTCTGGGTGTGGAAGGCAGCTTCCTCGGTGGTCCTTCCCCTAGAGTGTTGCCTGGACCTCGCGATGTAGCTGCTAATGAAGAAAGAAATGAGATGTCACTTCCAAGATTAGGTTGTCATGGACTGTGACTTGTCTTCTGCTCTCTCTCTCTTTCCCTTTTCTCACATGCTCACTCTGATGAAGCTACTGCCATGTTGTGAGGAAGCCTTCACACTCACCTTTTAAGGAAGCCCCCAGCCAACAGCTGGTGAGGAGCTGAAGCCCTCCGTTCAATAGCCCACGAAAAGCTCAATCCTGTCAATAACCAAAGAGTGAGCTGAAAAGTGCATTCCTTCCCAATGGAGGCTTAAAATGACTGTGGCCCTAGTCAATAGCTTGATTGCAGCCTATGAGACATCTTGAGTAAGAGAATCCAGCTAAGCTGTGCCCAGATTCCTGACTCACAGATATAATGTGAGATAATAAGTGTTTTTGTTTTAATCCACTAGGTTTGGGGTAATTTGTTATGCTGCAATAGATAATTAATATACCTTGTTACTTCCTTGTTGAATTTCAACACCACTGTTCATTACGTTTCCTGTTTTTAACAAGTAGGTGCACACTAAGGAGTATCTGAGTATAAATGGCATAATATCAGAAATAGAACTTTATTTAGAGGCAGCCTGGCAGCTAGCCTGGGCAGCTCAGCAGCAAATCACCTGAGGCTCTGAATCATGAATGTGCTCATCTGCTCTCTCCATTGCACGAAAAACACACAAAGAGGCTCTCACACAGCTTTGTTTGTTTTAAAAAAAAACATGTTTGTTCCCTTGGTTGATTTAAAAAAGACATCGTTGCCACCTTTCATGATGTGAACCCAGGTGACGACTGAGGGGGATAGAAAACATCTAGCTAGCTGGCAGCCAGGAAAAGAGAGAGCGTGGAGGGTTCCATGGGAGGTTTTTTTGACAGACCAGTACTAGAGGTGGCAGATGTCCCCTCTGCTCACATTTGATTGGCCAGAATTAGTCACATGATCATATCACACTGCAAGAGAAACTGAGAAATATAGTCTAGCACTGTGCCCAGAAGGTGGAGGAGACAGATTTCAACAATGTATTGCAGTATCTGCCAAAATGATTAACTCTTAATCCCATTATATAAAGTTTAATTGAGTACCTATGATGTACAGACACCATACTAAACATTACAGATACAAAAGAGGTAGAAAAGTATGTTTCATGTCCTCAAAGATGTCAGACTAGCTGGAGGAGTCTCTTGAGGGAAGGTGGTTTGGAAGTAAAGTCTTATGCCAGCTTCCATCATTCCTCCATGTGATAAACAGTAGCAGCTACAGAGTGTACTGTTCAAGAGCTGAACAGTACAAGTTAATCTTGAGGAGGTTTTATCCTCAAGCCAGGGGGCCACAAAACCACTCATCTCAAGACTCTCTTTGTTAAACATTATGTACACGACAAAACCTCTCCTTCCCCTAGAGGAATATTTGTGACTGTGAGCTTCCAGGTGGCATGTGTGGGAACCAACTCGGCCAGTGTTCAGTAACCTCTACTTGCAGGAATAACATTCTTCAAGGTAGATTTCAGTGTTTTTGCCAAGAATTGGAAAATCAGAGTGTAAACTGGAACAAGCTCTTTAGAAAAATAAGTTGGGACTATGGACTAAAGTTGAAAATATGCATAAACCTGTGACCAAGCAGCGTTCTCCTAGCTACATGCCTTGGGGACTCCTTTGATGATGCACACCAGCACAGGAATATTCACTGCAGTGCTTTCTGTAATAGTAAAAAAACTGGCAATAGCATGAATGTCATCAGTGGTAGAATAAATGATACTATAGCCACATGATGGAATATTATATAGTAGTGAGAATGAATAAATTATAGCCTCATGCATTAACATGAATAAATATTAAAAAAGTAATGTTGCCTATAAAATACAAGTCATATAGGAATATATAAGTATGCTTTAATTTATATAAAGTTCAAAAACATACCAAATTAAACAATATATTGCTTCGGGATTTGTGGGTAGAGCTACTGATTCATGCTGGCACTGCCATATGCTTTAGGTGTGGGGGAGAGTGGTGCAGAGAGATCAGGCTTCTATGACTCCATGTTTATACCTGTTTAGTACAGTCCCAGACAAAGATGGGAGAAAAAGAGGGAAAAAGGGAGGGAGAGAGGAATGGAAAGAGAGCTAGAGCTAGAGATAGATGGATGTGTGGAGGGTGATATGATTTGAGAATTGAAGAGAGATCCAGGTTTTCTGGCCCTACCTACATGTTTAAAAAATGCTTATGTGGGCTGGACCTTTATCGATTAATTACCATGTCCCTCTTACTGTGCAAAGCAATTCCTCATATTTGATCTCATTTCATCCTCACAGCAGCCTTGCAAGTACATGTAGTTCCTATTTTTTAAATTAGAAACATAAAGCTCAGGGAAGTTAAGGGCTTTACCTAAGGTCATTGTGGTGACAATAGGAACTTTGATGTTCAGCCTCAAAATGTATGGATGCAGAAGTCCAGGGAGTGTGCTTGCAGAAATCTAGTGAGAAAAACCTTGACTGAAATCTTTCCACTTTGAATACTGCCATCTCAGCCTGGCAACACCCCTTCTCTATTTCGACATATATTTTTTGCTCCAGAGTACATCAGTTGGAGGGCAAATAAAGCAATAGCAGGGTTCTCCCTGCCTTGGCTCTGGAGGCCTACTCCTCTTAGCAGGTGCTTGCAGATGCGGTTGAGCTTCACATCTGGCAAGCATTAGTTGGTGGGCAGGACATGCTATTACACAGTCCTAATACAATTTGGGTCTGCTCTATTTTAATAAACCACCCAAGGAAGCAAGATTCCTGGCATTTTGTTGGCAGTAAGGATCTGGAAGAACTAGAAAAATTTCTATCATCATGATGGATTAGGTTATTTTCATCTTGTACAAAGTTACTCACAGTTGAAAGGTTGGACAAGATAGCTCTTGATTAAATGAAAATTGTGTCTGACTAGTACATAAATTATGTCGTGGAGCAGTAGAAGAATCTGAGTGTGCTTTTATTAGCTCAGTTTCCATAATGGTTTACCTTTGACTGAGAAGCTTTTCTACCTTGCAGATGTGTCAGTAGTTACAGGTTGAAATATTTCCTTGAAGGAGTACTCTGGTTGGAGACTGAGTTTTAGTAACAGGTATTAGCTGCTTTGTTATTGCCATTTTCTCCCCTGCAGTTGTATGTACTCCTTTATTTTGTGCTTATTAATCCTTAGTCCTGTCTCCAACTCATCCATACCCAAGGGAGCTATTTCTATATATTATGGTTTATTTGCTTGGCCTGTGACCCTTGAATTGTCTTCCCATCTTCATCATCCATTCCACGTTCCCAGACATATATGAAATGTATACTTTCCCATTCCCCACCAGCCAGTAAGCTAGCTAATTGAAGTGTAGAGGACAACAAGATCAGATGAAGCCACTGCATTCTTTGTCATGGGAATTTGAATTTAGCAGGGAATGGTAGTAAATAATGCAGCTCAACAAATATTCCTGGTTTCCTTTCTGAACACATGGTAGGACTATGACTCTTGGCTCCATTGTGGTTGGATAGAGCCTTTGAATAGTTCTGACCAAAGAGTCATGAGCAGCAGTGATATGGGTTATTTCAAGGACACACAAGACCCCCAGAAATCGTTTTCTCCTTGACATGTCAATCTGCTGGGACCTCATAGTAGCTGTGATGAGTGGAGCCCTTGCCAGTACACCACGGACTATGACATAAATGAGAAATAGACTTTGTTGTTTTAAAGCCACTAAGATAGGATTGTTTGCTACTGCAACAAAGCCTAGTTTATACTGACTGATATACACGCAGAAAAAAAATACAGGTAAGAAAAGGAAGAGTGATCAAAAAAAGAGTTATTTTTATGTCAGTGTACTGGAATTATAATATATGAATTCAGGAATGTGGTTGTCCATCGGTTGTCCATTCATACCTTACGCAACCTTTGGAATTTGGCTTTTTTCACTGAATATAATGCATTTGAGATTCATATATGTTGTTTCAGATATCAGTCATTTTTTTAAATATTGCTAATTTGGAATAATCATAGAAATGTTCTGTCCACACATGAAGCTCACAATCATCGCATTGTCAAATTTTCTATCCTAACCACTTGCACCCCCAAGATAACACTAACACCTTATCTTGCTGTTGGCAGGAAAGAGATGTAAAATTAAAAAAAATTAAACAAGGAATCTAGAGGTCTTTGAGTAATCATGGAGCACTGGAAAGGATGTGTCATTTCCAGGAGACCATGAGGATTTGATAACATTGTGACTATATGTCTCAAACTGATATACATGTGTGTCAGCCATTATTTGAAGCTCCCAGGGCATTTTCTTGGCGCATTTGACTCAACTATTTAGAACAAATGTTTAATAACTTTTTAATGAAAAATTTCATCGAGGTATAACACAAATAGAAAAGTGCGCAAATCACGAATTTACATATTGTTGAATTTTCAAAAACTGAGCAATCTTTATAACACAGTACTCAGATTAAGAAACAGTAACTGCTCTACCCTAACTTCAGACACTGAGGATTAGCTTTGCCTCTGTATGTACTTTGAATGAAATCACACATTATGTTCCCTTTTATGTCTAGTTCTCCCATGCAACATTGATTGTACGATTCATTCACATTTTGAGTGTATGGTGTGTTCATCCTCCTTTTTTTATATTGTTCCACTGAGTGACTGTCCTACACCTTATTCATCCACTGTACAGTTAATACACATATGGGTAGTTTCTGGGTTTTAGCTACAACATAGTGCTGCTATGAACATTACAAAGCATGTCTTTTGGTGAATATATGTATACATTTCTGCTGGGTATCTATACCTAAGAGTTAAAAATATAAGTGATAGGGTATGCTTTTGTTCACTTTTAGTAAGTGTGACTAAACAGTTTTTCAAAGGGGTATATTTTTGTTAATAAAAGATTTGCATACAGTAAATTTATATGGATGCACCACATGATAAAGAATATTTGGGTCACTAACTTTTGGTGATTATGAATAATGCTATTATAAATATTTGTATTTTTGTGTAAATGTAAGTTTTCATCTCTTTAGGATAAATGCCTGGGAGTGGTATTGCTGAGTAGTGTAACAAATGTATATTTATCTTTATAAGAAATGGTTTTCTAGAGTGGCTGTATGCATCTCATTCCCACCAGCAATATATGAGTGTAACTACCCCAAATCCTCATTAGCAACTGATGTTGTTTAGTTTTTAATTTTTAAATTTTAGCCATTATTTTAGTGTGAACAAGTAATGATTTTTATTTCAAACATTATGTTATGAGATTCTGGGTCTTGTCGAATGTTGATAGGTTGATTTTTTCGCACGAGTGGGGGCAGGCTTCTGCTTAGTTTCAGGCTTCCGGCCCTGAGCTGCCTTTTGTGGCCTATGGTTCCAATGTTATTTCAGGTTTTTTAAAATTGTCTTTTGTTTTTATTTTTATTTTTTAGTTTGACTTTATTTTTTAGAGAAATTTTAGATTCATAGCAAAAATGAGTGAAAATACCATTGCTCTCACACATACACCATCTTCCTCATTACCAACAACCGGCACCGTAGCAGTACATGTGTTACGATCCATGAACCTACAATGACACACCGTCATCACTCAAAGTCTACAATTTGCATCAGGGCTCACTCTTGGTGTTGTACATTCTATGAGTTTGAACCAATGTATAATGGCATGTATCCACCATTATTGCATCATACAAAATAGTTTCATTGCCCTAATGTGTGTTAGTTCAGTTTTCAAATATTCGCTGCACTCTTTGGACCCTTTGCATGTCTGTTCCTTCTGGGGAAATGTTTGGGACCTGAGTGATGATCTGGACCTTAGTTCATGCCCCAAAGCCTTTGCAATGCTGTTTGAGGTCAGATCTACATATACGCAGTTGAGAGATGGGTGTAGAACTTCATACACATCTTCTTGTGACCCGTTTCTCAAGATTCCATCCTTTTCACAACTCCTCCAACACTCCTCAGCCCTTTCGGTACCCTTGTGTTGGGTCTTAGGCTAGAAAGATGAGATTCTAGCCTCCCATCACTGTTGTGCATTTCCTGTGACTGGCTCTGGCTCAGAGGTGAAGCAGCAACAGGAAAGAGACCAAAAAAAGTAGCCAGGATTCCCTCTTGCTTTTTCATTCCTCTAGTCAGAAAGGAGAGTTTTTCTCTCTGTTTCAGGTGCTTCATGGCTGCTGCTACCATCATGGGAAGTATAGCTCTGGGACGTTTGTCTGGGATAGGACAGAGAAAGAAAGAAAAAGCAGTAAATTTTCCTCACTCTCTTTTACCATAAGGTCCCATTTCCTGGCCCTCTGGTCATAAAAAGATGGCTTCTCTTGGGTCCTTTCCCTTCCATGCCTGCTGAGAAATTCTGGAATTTGGCCTTTCTTGAATCTAAGCTGGGAGATAGGGGAAGAAAGAAACAACCAGTAGACTGGTGGCCATATCCACCTCCCATTGAGAATTGATCCTCCCTCCATCTGCCTGCTATTATTTCCTTTTTAGTCTTCTCTGATGAGTAAGATAGAGTGGAGTGTGTTTCCTCCAACTTAATCAGCTCTAGACATCTGCTTAGTAGTTTAACTGGTAAAGAATTTTAAATTTTATTTTTATATGAACAGTGCAGAGTAAGACCGTAAGACTCTCATGAACTTTTCAGATAAAGCTTATGTCTTTGAGTACATTTGGCCTTGTAAGGAGCTTAGTTCCCTCTGCTTAGAAAGAAGACATGGAGGAAGGATGCTCTCATTGATACAGATCACTGGGTTAATCAAGGTGTTGTTCATTGTGTCGCCGACTAACCCTGTAGAAGACTGCCGTCCCTCTTTCTCCATAAGGATTTTTCTTTAGAGGTTCTCTGCTTCTTTCTTTTCCCCTGATGTCTGGTCCTACTAGAAATTTGACCCAGATTTACTAATCCCAGAAAATAACAGAAAATGCCTCTGCCTGCATGGGACACTGGCATTTGCTGAGACCATACTCCTCTCCTAGTACAATCATCTGAGAGACAGGCATTGGTGGGAACTTCATCTGCCTGACATCCTTGCCAAAATAATGCATTCAAATTATGTTTTGAGATGCTCTTTCTTAGGAAAAAAGTCATTTTGTTTTACAGATGCTTCTTATTGGAGAAGAGGGAAGAGATGAAAGATACTAAGGGCTGTCAAGTGCCCTCTCAGGGCAGGAGCAGGAATGATGGTCATCTCAGCTGTGGACCCTTGGCAACAGGTTAGATGATGCTGGGACCTGGTGGGAAAGGAGGGAGAGGAGTAGAGGGAGCAAAAGAGATAGGCCTGCAGATGATGAGGCCTGCAGATGCTTGAGGGAAGCTGACTCTGTAAGTACCCAGTGAAAAACAAAACAGAACAGCGAAGCATTTTGCATTGGTCACCAGCCTGAAAATGGGCTAGTCAGGTCTTGGTCAAACGTGTGGAATGGTTTTTACCTGATGGAGAAAGGAACCATATCTAGAACTGTCAGCCTAGAACTCAGACTCAAACAAAGCAAAATTAAAATGAAAACACTTTGGGAGGAGAAGGAAATAAACACATATAGAAAACTAAACCAATGTGGCTGGTTGGGGGTCAGTTTGTGGCCCATCAAATGTCCACCTAACTTCTTTGGTGTATCATCCATTTCTGGGATGGTATTTGCTTTATAAATCAATCATTTTATTCTTCCAGCAATTTCAATAGTTGACTTGAATATCATTTCTTTGATTTGCTGCATGGGCCTAATGTTGCTCCTCCAGAAGCCAGAATGTACCCACCTCTTCTCTACCGTGTCCTCCGACCCTATAATTCATTCTGATTTTTATTGCTCTGTCATTCTCTGACTTTGGATAATAGGCCATTATTCTAAGAATTACCATTATATTTTATTAATAAGAGCCAGAGGAATTTGTAGCAGTGGAATGCTGAAAGATTTGCAAGTAGAGCCCTCATATTAAAGGTGATGCCACTGGCTAGCCCATATGATCAGTGAAGACAGTGCATGTTCCTTCCCCACCTCCCTCCCTGAGCAGCCAGGTGAACATCATCCACACCTGGGTTTTAAGGACTACTGGCTAATCCTGGCTCAGGGTCTTCCTTCCTGAAGGGACATGTGGAGGAAGGGAGTGTGACAGGAGATATTAACATGAATGGAGTGGCCTTTCACAGGTGCAGTGGGGGGGGTGTCCAAGTCAAAACTCCAGGCATGGGCCAATGAAGGAGAGGGCTGTGCATGCCTTTACAGTTGTTTTCATCCCCCCCCCCCCCCGCATTGATCAAAGAAATATCTACTCATCACAATAGACACATTTGGGAAGTACTAAAAAGTGGAGAGTTAAAGAAACGTACCAGTTAGAGGCAACCACAAAGCTCAGATTTTGGCACATTTCCCTCTCATTTTATACTCTCGCACATTTTTTTCTTTACATAGTTATGCTTATTCTATCTACACAATTCTGTATACTCTTTTGCTTCCTATTATATCACACTCACCCAGATCGTTAAAAATATCATTCATGTGTTATCATATAGTTAGATCATAGTCTCCTTATTCTCTGCATATTCACCACTTATCAGGAGAGACCCATTCCCCACAGTGGGCTCCCCTAACGCACTGTGCTTGGGGAAATTCCATCAGACACTGAGGTCATACTTCAGTTCCACCCTTCGCTAGATCTGTGGCCAAATTCCCCTCATAGTCATGGGGTAAAATGGGAGTCATAATCATTAGCAATGTAGAGTTGCCAAATCATTGGAATAAGGTCACTGCTGTTAAGCAGGAGTCCCCAATCCGCAGGCTGTGGACTGGAACCATCCTGTCCTGTCCGTGGCCTGTTAGAAACTGGGCGGCATAGCAGGAGATGAGTGGCTGTCAGTTAGCAAGCTAAGCTTCATCTGTATTTGCAGCCACTTCCCAGTGGTAGCATCACCACCTCAGCCCCACCTCAGATCATCAGGCATTAGATTCTCATATGAGCACGGGTTGGGGACTGCTGCTGTAAAGCATCCAGCACATAGCGAGTACTCTTTAAATCAGTTTAAATCCGTGGTACCAGAATTTCGAGTGTCTTTGCACTTGGTGTTCCCTCTATCTGGAATATTTTTCCCTAGAAATCTGTATAGACATTTGCTTTGTTTCTTTATTAGAGAAGCTTCTCTGAACATCCAATAAAAAGAAGTAATGGCTTTTATTCTCCTAACTCTATTTGATTCCATATATAACCCTAACCACTACTTGGCACATTATCTGTAAATTCATCCAGTTATTATCGCTGTTTCCTCACTCTAGAATGGCAGGGGTTTTAAGTGCTTTTACTACTGCTGTATCCCCAACATCTAGAACCCTGGCTGGCATATGGTAGGTGCTCAATATATAGATTAATGAATGAATAAGTTGCTTGAACACTGGGGGGTGAAATGCAAAGTCTGGGCCACAAACTAACCTACTCTCTGGGAATGTGACTCTGGAATCTGTTTTCAAGGACCTCCACGGGAGCTTTGTATGCCCCCTGAAGTTTGAGACCCGCTTTCTTGAGCTGTAGTTCTTTCCCCCATTTCTCATTAACAATGCCCACACTCTGACTTTATTTTCTTGTTTTCCTTTCAAAATCTCTTTGACTTTAATATTAACTTAAATAACAACAATACTATCACTAAGAACGTGTTGGACTCCTTGTTGTATTTCTTACTCAGCTAATTTGCTCAAAGATGACAATGAGAAAAAAGCCTTTTTTTTTTTTTTTTGGTGGGACATGAGACTCATGTGGGTTATTTGGGGCTGTTATTCTGCGTGGCCACATTGCTTTGATTATACAAAGGAGGAAAAAATGAGGCAATACTTTGCATGTTTCATGCAAAGCTTTCCTCTTTCATCCACTTTACACTCATTCCCTGATCCACCCCTTCCACTTTCCTACACTTGATAACCACATTACTTCCAGAATCTCTTACTTTCTTGAGTTGTCAGAACTGCTAAGACCCTAGGCCCCTGGGTGTGGACCCAGGCTGGACTTGAATGGGAGGCATGGTGCCCAGCGGTTGAGGACCCTAGAGCTGGACAGACCTGGGTGCTCATTTCCCTCTCCTACGTCACAGCCCTGTTGCCTTTGCCTGCGTTTGTGAAATGGGTACATGGAGAGGTTGTCCTGAGGCTTGAGTAAGATAAAGCAACTAGAAAGCTTAACATAGTGCTTGTTCATCTAAACTGTGCGATGAAAGAGAGTGAAATCTGTTTTCAAAAACCAATGACACTAATTCCTCTCCTTTCACCTGGAATAATCCATCACAGAGGTCATGCTCTTTCTGTGACTCCTTTGTTCAGCTAACATGTATTGGGGTATTTTGTGGGGTAAGCATTGTGCTAGGTGCCGGGGGACAGAGATGGTGTGATACCTTGGTCCTCGTCATGGGACACCTTAGTGATTTTAATACAATGCATAATAAAATTATATTTCTCTGGTTATAGATTTTGAATGTAGAGTTAAATCTTACCATTTTTGGTTAACTGGGGAAGAGCCAGTATGAATGATAGCATATTTCAGAATAATCAGTCTTATTATTTGACACATTATAGGAAACTTGATAAATGTAGATTTGAATTAACTTGAACTTAATATTCCTTAAATACATACCATAGTTGAAACTAGGTTAACAAGTATTATCTCATAAAGAGATCCTTGGTGAGAACCAGTTAAGAATGACTATAATTAGTGATTGTTTATCATTGTCAGTTTAAATCCTTGGGTATTCCTAAAGTACTTAGAGGTGCTTAAATGTGTTTGCCCTCTTAAGAGGCTTTAAAAACATTTTTCTCTACAATCTTGTTGACACAGTTAATTAACAGTTAGAACAATAGACACAAATGCTTTCTTCCCAGGTTGTATTGGGGTAAACCTCAGTCTTAGCACAATTATTCCAAAATTCCTGTATGTGAAATGCAGATAATAAGTGTTGTATGTGGTCTTAGCTCTGGCTATTAATGAGCTAAAATAAACCCCATTTTTCCCAGGCATCTCCCCCACCCTCCAAGCCAGTTCTACACAATGATTTTTGTTCAAAAATGTTTCAAATTTCTCAATGTTTTTCATGGAATTTCTTTTACTTGCGATTGCTTGACATGGCAATCTCAATCTTGAAATGAGCTATGATTTCTTTTTTCTTCTTTGCGGCTACTGTATTTGACACAGAAATCAATATGAGCATCAGATTGATGGACTGGAACTTCAAAATATAAACAAAACCCCCAGGTTGAAAATATTAATTATCTAGGTGGAACCAGCTATAAATGGTGCAGAATCTGTACTTTTTGTTTCACACCCCAAAATGTGAAAAGATATGAACAAGTTTGTTCATGACAGTTTGTTGAAATATACTGAAGGGAAGAAGAAAGAGTGGATAAAGCGGGATTTTAAATGAACTGTAGGTTGTTTGAAAGTGTGGTTCTAGGAATCTTCTGGAAATGTCCAAGGCTGTGGGGGAAGTTGGGTAGGGAGCTGCCGCCTGCCCATTTCTCTCCAGGCAAAATTTTATAGTTGTCTCTTTTCTGGACACGAGTCAAGGTGTGCTGGGATTGGAAAGGGCCTGCCACACGCCTTTGCAACTTGGCTGTCAATATATTTTGGAGCCTTTGCCAGCCCCCTGGGGAGACTCTGAGCTTTGTCACAGCTGGGCTCACTCTGTCAGCAGGGTGGTGGGGAGGAAGGAGGCTCTTCTTAGGCCCAACATGAACACCAGATTCTAAGGGTATGAATATAACTCTTATATAAAGGTTTAAAAAAACAAAAGAAAAATGATAGTTGTTAGATTAAAGGTGTATTTGAATTGACCTCGACTTTTCCCTGTCACTCAGTGTACCCAATGGCTGGAAGGTACCAGAAGGGGAGCCTGTGCAGTGGTCCTTAAGTGTGGATGTGCAGCAACAGCATCATATGGGAGCTTGACAGAAATGCAAATTCTTGGGCCCCTCCCCAGACCTACTTCGTCAGACACTGTGGGGCTGAGGCCCAGTGATCTGTGCTTAACAAGTTATCCAGGTGGTGCTGATGCACTCGAGTTTGCCAGCCTCTGGATTACAAGAGACCTAACATCTGGATTTGAGTATTCTTTTGTTACACAGAGCAGGGGATCTTAGATTTAGAGTACCAGATCCTCATCTACAAGATGGAGTTGATACTGGCCATCCCTTCATTCAACAAATGTGTTGCACACCTACTAAGCCCAGATAGTGTGCTTGACCTGGGGACACAATACAAGTGAAATAGAAGGGACCTGAGCTATGAGAGGTTAAAGTCATGTGAGGGGAACAGACACGGTTTGGAATAGGGCCACCCACCCTAATTTGGGAGCTTGGAAAAGCTCCCCCAAGACAGTGACATTTGAAATGTCAGCTGGAGGGTGAGAAGGTATAAGGAGAAGAGGAAGAAGCATAGTAGGCTGGGCTAAGTGGTCCTGGCAGGAGGAAGGCCTTGTACAGAGGCCCACGAGTGGATGGCAAGAGCAGCATCTGCTTAAGGAAACAGTGGTTCCCAAATGAGTCTGTGCCCTGGAGTTACCTAGAAAAATACTAATGCCTGGGCCACACCCTAGAGATTTAGTTAAATTTGAAAAAAATCCTAGGTGATTCTAACTTGGGACAAGTTAGGGAGCCCCTGCACTAGAAGGCAGGAAAGCATGGAGCCCAGAAGGAGGAAGGATCAGGAGAGGAGGTGTGGGGTCACCAGGTTGGGGGTCAGGTGAAGGACCTAAGTGTGGAAGGTGCCCTTGCGGGCTCTACACATGGGGATGACCCAAGAAGATCTGTCCCTGGAAAGGATCACTTTGGTGGCTGAGTAGAGAATGAATTCAGGGTGGGGAGTTGTGGTCAGTTGGAGGAGGAGGACGATATAAAGACAGATACATGAAAACTGGTTCATCTCAGCACAGAGGATGAGGGAGATGGGGAATTCATGATGGTCCTTGGTTTCTGGCTTGCAGATATTTTGTGGTAAATGATGAGTTAGGCTCTGGATGTATTGAGTTCACAGCAAGGGGCAGAAAAGTACAATAGACAGTGGGGCTGTATGTCTCGTGTAGGCTAAGCTAGTGGGTCTAGGGCTGGAGTGGTGCTCCAAAATGCCTTTAAAAATTTAAACTCTTTGCGCCTTTCTGCCCTGCTACCTCTGTGCTTATGTTTGTAGCTCTGTGGTCATAAGCAGTCACTGTACCCCCACCTTTGCATCCCCATTGCAGGCAGGAAGAAGCAGAAAGGGGAAAGTTGGGGTGTGTGTAGGAAACGGGAGCCTGTATCAGCAAAGAGCAAGCTTTCCTCCAGACCCTCCACTTGTGTCTTGTTGGTCATAATTGCGTAACACCACCCCTACTGGACAGGCAATGTGGGGAGCACACTGCACCCCAGACAAAATCAAGGTTCAGTTCATGAAGGAAAAGGGGGACTGGATAGTGGCTGACCACACAGTACATATACCTAACATGCTTTTTCCAGCTCAGAGGCAGGTGAGGGAGGAAGCATTTCATGGTCATGATTACAGGAATAGCATTAGGATCTTTGCAGTCAAGTTAGACCTTCCAATTCTTGAGTTTCTGACTCCCTGGCCAGCCTTCTCTGCTTCCCCCCACCCCGCCCAGGAATCTGTCTGTCTGCTTGGTAAGGAATACAGCTCTCTGGCAACACCCCTTTGTTATGTCTCTCTGCCCCAATTTCTTCTCTGGGGCCCTGGCTGGTAGTTCCCTGCTGCCCACACTATTTAGGGGGCAACTCAGTTTTACTATAAACACCTCCCCAGGCCTGGGGCCCAGGTGTCTGGTAGCTGCTGCCTGGAGTGGGTGAGGACAGGACAGTTTTGTAGCCAATCTGACCCTATTACTGTGGGCCCCCTGGGGTGCGAGCTATTGGTAGTCCCTTTTGTTCAGCCACTGGAGTCCTCTTGGGTTTGCCACGCCTCCTGAGGGGGCCTTGTCTGCAGGTTTTTAATCAGCACAGCCCTTTGCCATTCTTAGGAAGGAAACTACATGAGGCTGGCTGATTGCCAAGGAGATGCTGGCCCTTCCAGACCAGAGAGGAGAGGGCTGCTCTCTCTCCAAGTTGTCAATCTTGTCTTTTTCTTGGAGCACAGAACCCACTTTAACGAGAACAACACACAAACAGACAAAAACAACTAACACACTGAGCTGACAAAGATGCCCAGAAGAGGAGAAGGTGTGGGGGCCAGGCTCACAAATAGCCCTTTTGTCTATTAGGGGCTTTTAGCACTTCAGAATTGAACAAATAAAGACTTTGCTCTCTAAGCATCAAACTAAATGGGCCTTGAAAATTATGGTGGAATTTCTCTGGCTGTCATTATGTTGTCCCCAGATTCAGTAGGCTTAAGGCCCTGAAGAATTTCAAGCTGATGTGTCAGACACATTCTGGGCTTGGGACAAAGCAGAGGGCACCAGCAGTTCATTAGGACTCTGTCTTCGCAAGCAGGTCGGCACTGAATTTGGGGCCTGTGCTGTGGAGCCTGAGGTCAGCGCATGTGCGCATGTGCCCCAGGCTCCCCTGGTAGCTGGCCCCATCCCATACGATGGTTCCTCTGCAGGTTTAGGCCTTTGCTCTGATTCTTATTTTGTCCCTTGCTTGGTGACAACACTGACAAGTAGCCTGGATATTATTTGTTCCTTATTTAAGGGCTGGAATCCATCCCCCCTACCCCTGCCTGATGGCTGTGCTGCTTTTTAGTCAGATGTGTTTCTTATGTCAGACTGAAGCCACCACTGGCTCCCGATGCCTGGGCCCAGAGACGGACCCATACTGCACCTTTTAGGCCAGTGTTCTTATCCTGGCTGTGCAGGAGAGTCAGATGGGGGGATTAAAAAAAAATGCAAGGGTATGATCCCACTCAGACCATTTAAAACGAACGCTCTGGGGATGGGAGCTGGGCTTCTGCATATTTTGAAAGTTGATATAATATGCTGCCATGTTTGAGAGCTAGCACCTTAGATTAATGATAAACAGCATATTTACTCGAGGGTCATTCAGATAAAATAAAAAGTATTTATGGAAAGGCTTTTTAAAAATGTTAAAAATAAAGACAGTTTTGGTTCCCATGGGATCATTTCCTCAGCAGTCTTTGCCTAGCATGTACCCAGCCAAGCTCTAAAGATACAGAGGTGAACAGAACAGATGTAATTATAGCTCCTGATTGATGTAATTTTAATATGGTGGTGGAGACCTAGGTAAGAAAAATTGCTCAAATATATAATTAAAAACTGTGCTAAGTGGCAAGGATGAAAGATGTAAGGTGCTAAAGGACAGTTCCCTCCTGGGGGCCTAGCAATTATGGAATAGGGTCAGGGGTCATTGTAGGGACTGATCGCCCCAGGAAAGACATTTGCATGGGAGTCAGAGAGGATGGGAGTTCCCCGGGTGGAGAAGGATGGAGAATTCCAGGCAGAAAGAAATGTCAGCAAACAGCTGAGGGAAGAGGGAAAAAGATCTGGTAAAAGGTCCTGTGACAGGAGTCAGGAAGCCAAAGGGTCAGAGTGCTTGGGGATGAGGTCGATGAGGAAGCCAGGGGCCAAGTTCGCTAGGCCTGTCTGACTCTGCCCTGAACTGCAGAAGGGTTTCCGAAGAGTGATGTGACCAGATGTGCTGCCCAGAAAGTTCACTCTGGCCAGAGTAGGGAGAGTGGACTTGTGGGGGCAGGTGGAGAGGGAGAGGCCACTACTTAGAGGCAGCTGGAATAGTCCAGGCGAGAATGGTGCTGTCCTACATGGGGGTGGGAGGAGGAACTTGAAAGCTCTGTAGGGGTGAAATGGGCTCAAGGTTTGGATGTAGACCAGGAAGTGGAGGTGGTGTCAGAAATAACTGCCTGGGTGCTCAGTCCTGGACTGGATGGGTGTTGGTGCCAGTCAGGGAACCCTGGGGGTAGGCCAGGGTTGAGGTGGCAAAGTGTGTGTGTGTGTGTGTGTGTGTGTGTGTGTGTGTGTGTGATGTACATGTATATTATGAGCCCAGTTTGTGGTCACTTTAATGTGAGAAAGTAAAAACATCTTCTTGATTAGACATAAAATATTAATAACTGAGCATATTAGGAAGGAATGAGGAGACAGTTTCCTCATATTTTATCCCTTTTGAGAGTTGACTAAGTGGTTCCCATACATTAACCCATTATAAGTCATATGCCCCAGAGGCAAGCATTGTTATGATCATAGTTTTCAGATGGAAACTGAGACACAGAGAGGCAAAGGAGCTTGTCCAAGACCATAGACAGGACCAGAATCTGTGTTAGTGTGAGTCCTCTCCTCTAGCATTTGCTGAGTGGCAAGTGTGTGCTGAGTACATGTCTAGGTGCCAGAGGGCACCGAGCTGAATCTGGGATGTGGGTAGGACAGGTGTGATGCCCACATCCTCCCCACACCTGTAGGTTCTCCTCTCACTCTGGCTGGGACAGACCCATGTAAGCTGCAATACTTAGAGCAATCCTAGTGCTGTCACCAGTGTGTGTGTGTCAGGGGAGGGGATTCTGGTGACTGCTGACCAGCAAGTCATAACGTCTCCTGCCCTCAGAGATTCCACTCCTGGCCATTAGGGGCTCAAAACTGCTCATTTCCATTCTAAGGAGACTTGCCTCCTCTCTGGAAGGCACTGTGTTTGCCTCTCTCTCTCTCTCTCTCTCTCTCTTCTCTCTCTCTCTCTCTCTCTCTCTCTCTCTCTCTCTCTCTCTTGCTGTGTATGAACTGAAAGGCAGGGTAAAGATGCATCCGGAATCTGGGCAGCTTTGAGCTCAAGGTCCTGCCTTCTTCGCTGATGGGTGACCGGCTCTTGCATGAATGTCCTTGGCCCTAGTCCTTCTCAGATCTAATTCATTCCTCTTTGCTGTCAGTCTACAGCCCGCAGCCAAAGAAGGCTGAGCATAGTCCAACGGTGAGCAAACTTCACTGATGCTTACCTCAGTTGTCTAAACTGGTTGTCATGAAGGCCTGGAAAAGACACCATCACTGAGTCTTACAGGGCTAAGGCCGATAAGTCAAAAGCTGGCACTGGCACCTCAGCTGGCCCCTCTCTAAGGAACCCAATGTCTTGGGACTATGGGGTTGCCTGCAGCTATGGCAGTAATAGCACCAGGTCCCTGAGGGCATCTCTGAACACCCCTTCCATTATAGGTTTATGAAATGCCTCCTGGCAAATGCTTTCTCTCTCCATTTTTTGCCAGTTGGCTTAATGAATTTGTTCCCTTTCTCTCCCTCCTCAGTTCTCAGTCTCAGCATCACTCTTGGAGATCTCTTTAGGGGATCTCTCAGTATCTTTTTCCTAGGTTTCACATTTTAGTCTTTAATCTAAGCAATTTATTTCTGATATAGATATAAATAGCACAAGTTGGGATGGTTATAAAATTTGACTTAGCCTGTCAGCTAGACCAAGGCAGAGGTTAGAAGTCTTAGACATTTAAGAATTAAGAAATGATGTATTCTCAGATGGGGAAATGAAGGCTTAGAAAGGGGAGGTGTGTGACCCAAGACCCCCCAGCCAGTATGTGAGAGCCCTGAGGTCCATTTTCTCCCCCACCTGCCTTTTGTCATAACACCTCACTTCTTCACAGCAACATATACAGTTGACCTTGAACAATTCAGGTTTGAACAGTGTAGGTCAATTAAAAAAATTTGCATGTAAATGGACCCAAGCACTTCAAACCCATGTTGTTCAAGGGTCAAGTGCATATAAGCACTGTCCATTCTCATCTGTCATACCAGGTGACATTGGCCATGGCCCAGCTCAGAGAGGCTAGTGGCTTGCTCCTGGATGGACAAGTGAGACTGATGCTGTTGAGCACATACACACTGGGGCCAGGTTCTCTTCTGAGCCTGGTATATATGTGAATTTAGTCACTCTTCTGATGACCTGTGAGATGTTCTTAACTTTTCTGTGATGCTGCCCCTGAGGCAGGCCAGCTGGTGTTCTAGAATCCTGTGGAGGAGAAATTCTGGTCCTGGGACAGGAAAAAAGCACAAGGACAGGAAAAACCACATGAGACTCACTCACTCATTCTTCTGATGACATTACAGCAAATGCTGGTGCATTGTGCTCTGTGCAAAACAATTGTTTTTCATCAGACGAGGACCAGTTAGCTGATAGAGGACCCCTTCCCCCCACCCCTCAGTTCTCCCTGTGGGAGACTTGGCCTTGTAATTCTGCCCTACCCGGTAGGTAATTTAGAAGAATAGCAGTAATGATGACAACCAAATCCAGGTGGATCCGCAGGGAGAGTCCTAGGAGGCAAACTATAATTATCTAAATTAGACTCTGAGAGGGACTTGAGTTTACAACCTGGTGTTCTCTGCCTCAGAAAAGTATTGCTAACATCTCTTTTGGCTAAGGGTGTGGCTTGCAGTGAAGTGCCTCCTGGCTAATTTCCAGGTGATTCCTAAAGCTGCACTTTGCCAACACCTACTCAGGAAGCTCATTGCGTCTCAGAGTGGTGACATTTGATAGGGCTTTCTCTTGAAACTTCTGAGAATTTGTGCCTATGTTTGTGAAGGAAATATTTAGGCTTTCTCTTAAGTTACATTCCCATTAAGAAACAAATAGTTTTTTGCATATTTTTACACCTTAAATAAATCATTCATTCAAATTTTCCATGAGGTTTCTTTCTTTTTTTTTTTCACATGCTGGCAAATTTCTACAGTGATTTTTTTAAAAATGTTTTTTATGTACCTTCACAAGAGTTCTTGCTACCTCAGTATGAGGGGAGACCCACACATGACTCCAAGGACAGCTGGGCAGCCTCACCAGCTAAGAGCCTCCCTCTTCCTGCTTACAAGCCTCCCACAGGGCTCATTCCAAATAAGCATCTCAGTGAAATTATAAATACCAACCCAAAACAGGGTTGAGTTCAGGCTTTGTGATCAAGGATGTTTGTGTTTAAATCTAAGGTTTGCCTTGTTGCTTGTATAAGCACATGCTAGTTACCTAACCATTGGAAGGTATGAATTGTAAACTCCTATGTGGCATAAAGGCCTTACCTGAACACTGTGCTAAAACACTTTAGCCTGGCTTCTCCCTGCACTAGACCATGTCCCTGAAAGTGACCCCAGGCCTCATGCTGAGTTTTTGCTTAAAAAAGTGCAATGTTGTCCATCTCAACCCACTTTGCCAAACTATTTCCAGTAATTCTCCTTTCACTCTCTTTCTGTAATTTCCTACTTCCCCATCGCCCATGTTGTCCCCTTTTTCTTGCTGCTCCTTCAGTTCCCCACAGCCCTTTTATTGTTCCTTCCTGGTTGTCTCTTTAAAAACCTAAGTTACTTTTGTCTTAGCTGGAGCTGAGCTCAGTTTATACTGGAGTCTCTCTCCTCTATGGCAGTAGTCTGAATAAAATCTGTCTTGCTGCCTTTAATACATGCCTGGCACTGTTTTTCTTTGATAAAGCCTCAGCTGCCCAACCTGTATAATGGAAATGAAATTGTTTCTTCTACTGTGTACTCTGTGGTTATGACTATAATGACAATACAGTGTAATGTGTCACGTGTCGTAGGTTTGTCTCCCCAAGTGAAAACTATGTTTGTTAAATGCGTTAATGTCAGTGGTTATAAAGAGTAGGAAAAATCCTCAACTAAAAAGCAAAGGCAACAGTTGGAAGAATCTTCACATTTATCTGCTAAGAAGAGGGATGAAGGTGTCTTAAAAATGTGGGCAGTGCATGCAAGGCAGATTTGTAGAAGGGGGATGGAGGGTGCTGGGAAGAAAGTGGGGACTTATGTAGTAGAAAAGAGGCAGGAAAGGTGGAATTAGGTTGTAGAGGGCCCAGAGTAAGGTACTTTGGCTTCATCCTTGAGCCAACAAGAGAGTTGAAGCCACAAAGTGGGTTTTGCTTGCTAGGGCAGGACACTCAAAATGATGTAAGGGCATGCTATGGTGTGGGGAGCAGATAGGGGTGCTAATAAGAAGTGTCTAGCAGAAAGTGCAAACCATAAGGCAAAAAAGAGATGAATTTGATTACATCAAAATTAAGGATCTCTGTTTAGTCAAGTCACTAGATGAAAAAATGGGAGAAGATATATCCAGACTATACAGGAACACCCTCAAATCAAGAGGAGAAAGAGCAACACCTAACAAAATGGGAAAAGGATATGAACATCAATTTTTAGAAGAATTTCTCCCCCCTCACACACACAAAGAGGTTCTTAATACCATTAATAAACAACAGTGAGATGTCTCTATAAGTCTATCTCTTTATATCTGTTAGAAAGCTGGATAATGCCAAGTGTGGTGGGGCTGCAAGGAAGTTAGACTGGAGAGCAAGCAAACTGAGTATGCTCCTGCCTTGGGAGCCAGCCTATACCAGAAGTCCGAACAAAGATGTTCATTGCAGTGTTATTTTAGTGGTAGGGAGTTGTCCATCAAACTTGAAGAGCAGGCTGGCAAAGCACAGGTGGATGCACATGAAGTACAATGCCACAACTCAAGGAAACAGATCAGATATATAACACAGCTAGATTCTAAGGGCATAGTGAGAACTCTAGGAAGCAAAATGAAACAGTAAACATGCCACTTATGAAAATTAAAAATACACATGTGCAAATGTATACAGCTCTTAAAGAATAGGTACAAAAGGCTACATATTAACCAGAATAAAATAATTGCCTATAGGCAGGGTAGAGGCGGATGAGAGTGAGGAATGGAGCTAAAAGGGAATAAATAAATAATAAGAGTACAAGCTTGAGTGGAGCGAGGTGATCACATTTCATGGGCTAAGTGTGATGATTTTAGCACAACTGAATTTAAAATAAACAAGCAAAAAAGACTATTTTTTTAAGGAAAAGGATTACCTTTTGTTATGTGCTTTATTGGGGTCTGGTAGGATGTTACACATGCTTAAATAATAAAGGATTTTAATAATCTCTATGTTTAGTGCTTTCAGAGCTCTTGCTCATAGGTGGACCCTTTTGAGAGTTATGAAAACTATATCAATATCGTTGGACAGTGGAGATGTTTTTAGAAAATTAGGAGACTGAGGCTCAGATGGGTAAAGTGACTTGCCTGGAGTCACACATCTGGGAAGTGACAACATTATGAGTCAGACAAGGGAATCTTGACCCTTACCCAAGGTCTCAGGTCCCTTGGGAATATCACTGCACCAAATGGGAAATCTTTGCTTCTTGGAGGAAATAAGAATGTAAAATATCACTTGGCTGGAGTTTTGTTTTTTTTTTTTTTCCACATGCACTTTTCTGTTGCCACTGCTTTCTTTTCATTTAGAGATTTTGCTTCTGTTGTTATTGAGGGAGAAATTTTTTAATTCACATAGACATCTTAAATCAATAGTTGTTAGCTCACTGATATGGTGTAGTGGCCTTAAGAGAACCACTAGGAGATACTTTTAATTTAGAAGCACCTTTATTAATTTTTCTTTTTTCAAAACTAATTTGTATTCTATTTGCCCCTCTTTATCTTACCATCCAGAGATTACCACTGTTAACAGTTGGATTAAAATTCTTCCAGATCTTTTATCCCCAAGAGATTGAAAGTTAATTTTTTTTTTTTCTGCAGAGGGGAAAGGAAGCAAAATCTATAACTGGGTTAGAGTCTTGGTGATGGTTATTCTAAGCTCAGTTAAGCCAAGTCGGAGGGAATGCCTCTTGAGGCTGGAGTTTCAGAAATAGTTGACTTTGCCTTCACAAAGCAACTTTACATTTTTAGACACAGCTGGGCCGTATGGACCGGAAGTTGAATTCCCTGGAGGGTACAGCTCTCAATATCTTAGACACATGTGAAGTCAGAACAGTTGGGGGGCTGCGAATTTGCCTGAAAGAGAATTCCAGTCTCCTGGCTTGTTATAAATTTAGCTCAGCTTCTAAGAACCATTCCCATCAAAGAGAGATTTCTGGCTGCTGTAGACTTGAGTTCTCCATGGGATTTCTTGTGTGTAACTAGGCACAGTTGTTTCTAGGCACTGGAAGAACAGATTTAAGATTGCCCCTATTTTGATGATTTGATAATTGGTGACTTACGTGGTACTATGAACATTTGTTGGTTTTGGATTTTGGCTGCCAAGCATCCACATCTTATTTTTTCTGGTATCCATACTCAATTTTCTTCTGGTTTACCACCTGTGCTGGGTTGAATAATGTCCCCCTCTCCCAATTCATGTTTACTTAGAAACTCAGAATGTGATTTTATTTAGAAATAGGGTCTTTGCAGATGTAATTAGTTAAGATAGAGTCACACTGGGTTAGGTTGGGCCTTAAATCTAATGATAGGTGTCGTTATAAGAAGACAGTGTGAAGATACAGAGAAACAAAGAGAAGGAAGTGGAGTCAGAGAATGGAGTAATATAGTTACAGTGAAAGGACACCAAGGATTGCCCGTGCCACCAGAAACCAAGAGAGAGGCATGGAGCAGATTCTCTCTCATAGCCTCCAAAAGGAACCAACTGCTAACACCTTGATTTCAGGCTTCTGGCCTCTAGAGCCAGGAGACAATACATTTCTGTTGCCTAAGCCACCCAGTTTGTGTTTTGCCATAACAGTGTTAGGAGAAGAACACACCACTCTTCCACTCGTCAAAGTGATTGATGGCCAGGCTCCATGCCTGCCTCCAGGGTGGCATGTCACTCAGGACCGAGCAAGTCATAGCAGTCCACATGGGGACAGGCACATCACTCAGTCTGGGCCAGTAAGAATCAGCCCTGGTGTTTTTTTCTGGATCTTTTGGAAAAGTGAATCTCTTTTTCTGTGAGGTCTGTCAACACGGATCTGCTGGAGAAAATTTTTGTCACCACATGCAGAGAGCCTGCGAAGCCAATGCTGAGAAAAGCAGAACAAAGAGAGAGAGAGAGAAACAAGTTCCTGGCAATATTACTTGATTTCCTAGATCCAGCGCTGCCTGAACAGCACAGGTCTTTTTGGTTAAGGGAGCCATAATCCCCTTTTAAGCTAGTTTGAATTGAAGTTCTTGTCACTTGTAACCAAAGGAGCCCGACTAATAAGTGTGACTTAGAGACAAGTATTCATGCTCATGATCATTGAATAATTTCTCCCAGAAGCTCATAGTGGACCCTGTTGGTTTATAGTTGCATTTTTTTCTGGGAAGATAGGAGATTGAAAACTAACATAAGAAAAAGGGAAACTAACATTGAGTGCCTTGTACATGCTAAGTCCTGTGCTAAGCACTTTAAAGATTTCTCTTCTCTTTTCTAAACTTCCTAACAAAACCTTCCTTTAGGTCTTGTCGCCCAAGTTACAGAGGCATTTCTGAGACTCAGTGAGTCATTCAGGTCTGTTGGATTCTAAAACCCATGCTGTCACATGGCCGCTTGGCAGTAATAATGTTGCTGGGCCCCAGGCCCTCCTAGAACATCCTTATGGGGTTTTTCTCTTGCTTTACAGAAGGCATAGGCTGCAGTGTAGCTCCAGCTCCTCCCCTCTCCCACTCAGGAGCTAAGCGTCCTGCTGCCTCCTAGATTAGGTGCTGATTATCACTCTGCCTTGCAGAGGAGGAAGCAGGTTCAGAGAGTGAAAGACTTTCTCAATGCCATTCAGCCAGGAGTGGCGGGGAAGTATTCAAACCTGGGTATACTGAGTCTTCCTTATTCAAAATGTGGTCTGTGGTCCAGCAGTCTAGGCATCAGTGGGGCGGGGAAGAGACTGTTAGAAATGCAAGGATCTCAGCACCACCCTGAAACGTTGACCCTGACTTTGCATTAGTATGAGACTCTCCCGCCCATCCCCACCAAGTAGCACTAGAATCAGAGCAGGGAACTCTCCAGGGTGGCACTGCAGACAGAGCCACTCACATGCAGCGTCTGGCCTCCTTTATGGAAAAGAAAACAATTCCAGTCCTCTTCCTGAGGTTAGCTGACTGAGGGACCAACACAGCCTGGGCAGAGGAGTAGCAAGCCCTCAGCCCCTCTGTCTGAGACTGAGAGAGCAGAGGTTTCTGCCACTAAGCTGAGTACCCCTTTATTTGCTGCTGCAGGGTTCACCCAGCCCACTTTGGGCCTGTGTCCTTGCCACCTGGGCCCAGCTGGAGGCCCAGCTGGAGGCCCACTGATTATGCCGGATAGCTTCCCACAGCAGCTCTGCAGATTCCTTGCTAAGCTTCTCCAGGAACAAAGGGCTTGCAGAAGGTCCACAGTACTTTTTGGAAGAAGGCATAAAAGTGAGAGCCACATCTGTCACAAGAAACGTGGGAACAGCTCTTTGCCAGGAATGCTGGGGGAAATACTCTGTCACTGGCTGGCTTTGAGACTCCGTGGCTAAAGTGCTTTTCATGACCATTGGGTCAGTAGCTACTGTTTATGGAGGTCTGCTATGCACTGGTATCTGCCTTTCATACTGTCACATGCCTATGGCCACCTGAAGAGACAGAGGTGCTGTCATTGTTGACACAAAACAGATTGGGGGACCCAGGTTAGAACACAGAAGTGGCTGTCATACTTCCCTTGGTTCCCACCCAGGGAATCAGGCCTCAGACTCCTGCTTCTATTCAGATATTGTCCTCTGATGTCACTGAGCAGTTGGACAGCTGAGCAAAAGAGGCCAGTTCCCTGAATAGTGACATTTTTGTGGATGATGAGGGTGGGTCAAATAATTTTATTAAAGAAATATGTGACCCATTTCTAACAAGCTCCCAGGGGAGGCTGCTGCTGGTCTGGGGGACCATACTTTGAGAAGTGAGGGGTCAGGGCAAAGTAAACATCTCTGTGGCCCTGGAAAAGTCATTTATCTCTCTGTGCCTTTGTTTCCTTGCTTGTGAGCTCTCTTCTTGCTGGAAAGAACACCTATGCAGACTCAGAGGCATGAAACAGCATAGCTGTTGTGTTGGATTTAGGTTGAGCTGTCTAAAAGAGAAAACCAAATAAGTGGCTTAAATTAAATGAAGGGTTACTTCTCCCTTATATAGAAATTCAAGAGCAGACAATTCAAGGCTAGCTAGCAAGGAGATGACTTCTCACTCTCTGCTTTGGCCATCCTTGGTATGTGACTTTTATCCTCAAGGTCACCAGATGGTTGCTGGAGCTCCGGCCAGGATGTCTATGTTCCAGGCAGAGAAAAGGGAGAAGGGAAATGGGAAAAAGGTTATTCCTTCCATCTGAATCAGCCCCCTAAAAAGAGACTTCTCAATCTCTGCCTGGATTCAAGTGAGGCAGTAAAATATAGTCTTTTAGTTGAGCACATTGTGGGCCTGAATTAATCCCAAGGTCTGTTATTAAGGAAGGACAGGAGAATGGATACTGGGTAGGCTGCCATAGTATGCTTGGAGGAACGTCAAGTTCTTGGTTCTTGGTATTGCCAGAGCCATGTGGTGGGAGAAACATTGTGCTGACTTGCTGAGTGGCTCAGGGCAAGGGAGGGCACAGGGAAATCCTTATGCCGGAAGTGAAGAAAGGAAGTTCAGGGACGTGGTGCTCCTGGACTGACCCTTGACTGTGAGGCTGCCTGGCCGAGTCCATGGCGCTGGAGCATCCTAGCGCCCTCCCTTCCTTCCTTCATTTCTCTTGCTCCCTTCTTCCCTCTGTTCTTTCTCTTCTCTCCCCTAATCTCCAATTTACTCTCCCTTCTTCCTCCTCATTCTGCCTCTCTCTTGTAAGGTCTGCAGGATTTGAGAAGGTCTGAAGGAGGAGAGGTCTTAGAAACACAAGTGTCTGGAAGCTTCTCTGTCTTTGTGGCAAAGGGAGGACAGTGAAAAGAGAAGCCATTGCTAAAAAAGCTTTTCCAAGGGTGTTTTTCAGTGCACTAACCTCTTTGGATTCTGCTTCAGAACAGGTTCCCCAGTGAGCCAGCTTTGGGAAAAGCCGCATACTCTGTTGCCTTTGTGGGCATTCATGACGAGCACTAGCAGGTTGAGGGCCCCAAGGAAGCTTGCAGCGAGGAAGCCCATTGCTCACTCCTTCCCCAAAATATATTGGACTCTGGGACCCTTTGTTTGCCACATAGCACCTACTAGCATTCCAGGCAGCAGCACTTTTGGGGCAAAGATGGTCTTGAAGTCTTCTAGAATAAGCAGAGCTACCTTGAGAGAGAGGCTCCATTTGGGGAGGCGAGTCTGTTTGTGGCTTCTCTCACTTCTGGACTAAGCTAGGGGCCTGTCTGGGTTCCCAGCAGCAGGGGGCAAGTTTTGAGTCCCACAATGCGCGCTGCTTCGTGGAGTTGACGCTGGCATCACTGGTGAGTCATGAGGGTCCACATTTAAACGTGAGTCATGGCCATATGGAAACCTTATTCACATCTACCTTCCTTTAGTCCCTAATCCTTTGTAATGCCCTGGTTTTATGATGTAACTTCAGGGGAATTAAGCTTGGACAGCAAATGATGTAATTAATTTAACTCAGCTTCAATGAAAGTCTTCTGCTAGCATGACATCTGACCATGTCAGTTTCACAGGGTGATGGTGGCAGGTGGCTGGGCTTGTACAGATGTGCATATGCCATTTGGGGAGGAAATTTGCTAGATGGGTTTCATTCTGGGTTTTATTCCAGTCCTTGGTGTTGAACATCTAGGGCCTCCTTAAAGACACACTTTCCCACCATGTCCTGGCCCAGCTATTAACGAAGGACCAGGATGATGACTTTAGGCATCCGGGCCAGGCTGTTTTTTGGTCTTTTGAATCTCATGACTGGTCCTTTCTGCCTACAGCTACTCTCTTCAAAAGGAAATCTGCCCTTATAAATTCAAAACTAAGGAACTGCTTTGATGGACAGTTATTGGTCACTATGTCACTTTTCAAGGATTATATTAACCTACTATGAGGGTTTGGTGGGGGCAAGGCTTTGGCTTAAAGGAGTGACATAAATAGTGAGGATTTGGCCTCTGTCATGGGGCAATGACAACAGAGTAGCCTCAAACTTGTTAGTAAAAATATGCTATTTCTATGACTTCTGAGGCCACTAGGTCCAGACATTTTCTTGCTTCTTTTCTTCTCAAATGTAGAATTAAAGAAGCTTCTGAAATAGGTGAGCATCTCCTCAGCCTAGGACATATAACCTAAGCCAGTGCCACTGTTCTCTCTGCCCAGATGCTTCCCCTTCCTCACCCCACTGCCACCTCCTTTTGGGGCTTTAGTTATCCTGTCTCATGTGGCTCCTGCCCCTGTCTTTAGTCAGAGCTCTTGATAGCTAGGGAAGGGCCAGGCAAGGCCCAGGCAAGGCCAGAGCCAACATTGCTAAGACCTGAGGTGGTGGAATGTGCACAGGCCCTGGTTGTCCCCTGTTGCATTTGGGGAGTGGCAGGAGCAGCATCAGCTTTGGACTGTGAGTCACAGTGAGGGGCTCCCTGAGAACAACCTTCCTTTTCTCCTGGCTGGCCGAGGATACTTTCCAGGCTTGGAGCACTCAGCTGGATATTCTGACCTATTCTTCCTAGACATTGCTGCTTTGTATTCCCACCCTTGGCATCCATCACAGGAGTTTTTTATTCATTCTTTCATAACTCATGCAATCCATGTCTGAGCTCCCTACCGAGATATGGGAATAGTTCATCATAATCGCTAATCAATATTGGGCCAGGTTGGGCCACGCCTGGAAGTATCTGGCACATATTGCCTGGTTTTCTCTTCATGCCAGCAATCTGAGGAGGAGTCACTATCATCTCTAGATTAAAATAAGACATTTGAGACCTCAAGAGGATAAATACCTTGTCCAAGGTCTCCTAGCTAATCAGTGGTGAAATGGGGACTCACTCACTCAATGAACCATTTATGGATCATCTGCTCTGGCCCAGGCACAGAACAAGCTTTAAGGATAGAGACCTAAATAATATCAGGATTTCAGTAGGGGAACAAAGATTATAGGAGACAGGATGAACACAGCGGTCAGGGGACCATGGGTATGGCTCAGGGCCACAGTGGTGGGCATGGGTGGGGTGGGTCATCTCAGACTCTGGTTTAAGGAAGACTCTTAAAGGAGCGGCAGCTGGTGTACATCTGGAGGATGATCAAGAGTGAGGAAAGCAAGGCAGAGCAGATGGAACTACATGTGCGAAGAAAGGAAAAAGGCAGAAAGGGACACAGCACATTCAGGAAAGCACGTGTCTGATGCAGAGTAAATGCTGAGTGATCTTTGTGCATCGAATGAACGGATGTCCAGCCAGGCCTCTGACCCATCTCCAGCTCTATGAAGGCAGAATCCTGGAAGGGTATGTAAGGAAAGGCACACACAGATTTGGGGTTTGGGGAGGTCACTCTAGCAGAATGAGGAGGATGGGTGGGAGCAGCCAGGAAGGTGGTACAGTCCAGCTGTGTTCTTTCTTCTCTTGCTGGACAAAAAGACCATTTAGTTCAAAAGTCCTGTTCACTAGAGTTTTAAAGTTGGAAAGAATCTAGGGACCGGCTATGGAAAAGCTAGGAAGAAAATTCTGACACCAAAGTGGTTTTCCCATTTTGAATGGTACTTGAGAATTGTTATTAAAAAGGAGAAGAAGTTTCTATAGAATGGTACACTTAGAAATAACTTCTCCAACCTTTAAACATGTCAGTAGCCGTCATGTACCTAGTGCCTACCTTGGGCCAGGCTCTGTGTCTGTCATTTTGTTACTACTCGCAACTCTGATGGGAGGAGGACCTTATCATCGCCATTCTATGTACATGAAGACTGAGGCTCATAATAAAATCATTTGCTCAAGTTCATGCACTTAGTAACAGCATTGGTGTTAAAACTTCAATCTGGCTATCAAGCAGAGCTTTTTCAGAGACTAGAGTTATGCTCACTGCCTCCTTTCTCACGAAGCCCCTGCAATTCCTCCCTGGATTCCTACGGCTTTGTGGAACACAGTTTGAGAACTTCTCTGATATCCACCCTATTTCTTAAAAAATGCAGATGATAAAATAGTAATCTCAGTCTACATTAAAAAATAGTTTATTACAAATCTTCCAAACAGAAGTCTAAATAATTTATATAAATACTTCACTCTTAACAAAGTAGAGCATATCACCAACTCCTTAAAATATAGACTGCATGTAGTGACTTCTTTCCAAAGAAGACAGTGTGGAAAGAGATGACAATGGAGTAACTACACAGTAGAGAAACCTGACCAACAAACACTCCCTCAACCAGGTGATCAAGGTCAACTTCAACAATGACAAGTCAGGTTGATAGGATGTACCCTGATACCATGTGATGAAAATGGCACTTTACCTCTGTGTTCCTCCTCTCAAAATACATAATCGTAGTCAAATTATGAGAAAAACGTAGACCAATCCCAATCGAGGGACATTTCACAGAATACCTGATTCAGTACCTCTCAAATCTTTCAAGGTCATCAGAAACAAAGTCTGAAAAACTGTCACAGCCAAAGGAGGCCTGAAGGGACATGATAACTAAATGTGACATGCTATACTGGATGAGATCCTGGAACAGAAAAAAGGACATTGGATAAAAACTAATGAAATCTGAAGAAAGTTATAAACTGTAGTTAATAATAACATTGATATTGGTTCATTAATTGTAATAAATGTACTATATTAATGTAAGATGTTAATAATAGGAGAAACTGGGTCTCTACTATTATTACCAATTTTTTTTAAAAAAAATCCAAAATCATTCTAAAACTAAAAGTTTATTAAAATAAATTCTATTCCATTACATAATATTTTCTACTGTAAGAAAACAGTATTTTTGATTCAGTCTTGTCCTTTCTGGTCTTATGTGGAGGCTAAAGGGATTTAAAACACTGCAACGAGGGTCTCGACATTAACTTATATAAACCACATGTCTCCTTTCACTAGCTTAGGGTATACAATAAGGTCACATTTTTGTAAATATACATGTTAATGGGTTCCCATTCCCCTTTGGCTAGCTGGATAATATTGTTCTCCCATGCCCTTGACCAGGGCAGCCTGGCACTGTTCTTGCTAGGGAGGTGGCCTGTGGCCTTAGTGGGCGCTTCCTCTGCTGATCTGGGCAAGCTGGGAAAAGGCGACTGTCCGCATGGCACCTGTGCATCTTTGCTTCAGGCCTGGGCTCCTTCAGTGACCCAGTTCTCCAGGCCATGAAAACATGCCTCCCCGCACCCCTCCCCTGCACCGGGTGTCTTCAGGGTTCCTGGTGCTAGGTCAGGAAACCTCTCCAGACTCAGCCACCTGAAGTCCCTGAGGACCTCAGGATAAAAACTTTGTTCTTTCTTCTCAATTTCAAGCCTGCCCATTTCCTGGTTCAATGTGACTAATATTTCTGCCCCTTCTTCTCCCAGGGGAATGCTTCACTTGACATCCCTGCTATTTTTATTCTGTTGTGGGTGGAGAAAGCCACTGTCGCTGGGAGACTGTGTGACTTAGATGGAGAATTGTGGCTCACTCTCTTTTAACCGACCCAGGAGGGAGTAGTGACATGGAAGTATTCTTGGAAGAGAAAGGACTTGAGTTTTGCGCCTACTTCACCCAGCTTTGTGAGTTTAAGTATCACACTTAATCTTTCCAGTTTTCTCGTCTGCAAACTGGGGAGAGGAGAAGGAGAATCGGAAAAGACAAGTCTGATTGTTAAATGTGTTCTCTGTTCCATCCACTGGTGTTCCCAGAGGCCAAAGGCTCTGGGGCAGCACAGTTGACCCTTGACCAATGCGAGGGTTCCGGGCTCTGACTCCTAAGCAGTGGAAAATCTGTGTCTGACTTTGGACTCCCCCAAACTTAATGAATAGCCTACTGCTGACCAGAGCTTTAGCAATAATATATACAGTCAATTAACACATGTCTTGGATGTTATATGTATTCTTATAATAAAGTAAACTAGAGAAAAGAAAATGTTATTAAGAAAATCATAAGGAAGAGGAAACACGTCTACAGTATTTATTGAAAAAAAAACCCCACATATCAGTGGATCCACGCAGTTCAAACCTGTGTTGTTCAAGGGTCAGCTGTCTTGACTGACCCGGATGGGGAATGACAGGCTGGCTCCCACCCCACCCTAACCCCAAGCCCCATATTGAGGTGCTGTCGCTATTGTCTGAGGATTGCTTCAGGAGAATACTGTTCCTGGAAGCTCTGAGAGCCATGCCAACGAAGAAGCAATTCCCTCCTCTGCCGGAGAGTACATTCACTAAATAGGGTCAGATTTTACTTTTTTTGTTTGCAAAATCCAAGTCCTTTCACTTTTTCCCCTCCAAAGCAATGAAAAGGAATCCGGCTGCTGGGACAAGTCACAGGGAAGATGAAAGCAGCTTTCCTGAGGTTCAATTCTTCCAGAAACAATCTTCCTCTTCCCTCCTCCCCCCACCCCTCTCCAACTTTCAAAGCACCCAAGTGTATATTGTTTTTAAATGTCAAAGAGAAAAAGAAAAAGAAAGAGAGTGAGAGAAAACCCTTTTGCTCCTGAATGTCACATTCTGGTGAGGGAAAAAAAGGAGAAGAAACAAGTGGCAGAATTAAAGAGATGCAGATTTTCCCCCCTTGTCCCTATTCAGGTCTCTAGGCTGCCCCTTTGCCCCCTCCTCTCCCTCCCCCTTTCCTCCTTGGGTTGCATTGAAATGTCAGATGCAGCAGTTTGCAGCTGACAGGGGGGTCCCTGGTGGGAACCGACTGCCCTTCTAACCTGCAGGTCCAAGCTGTTCCCTTCTTGCGCTTGTATTTGCTTTTCCTCTTTCTTTCATGAGCTTTCACCAGCAGATGTTGTTTGAGATGGAGAAGACTGGCGTGTGTGTGTGTGTGTGTGTGTGTGTGTGTGTGTGTGTGTGTGAAGTGCTTTCTACCTGGGAGTGTGAAGGAGGTGCTTTCAGACACCCTAGTCCTCTTCTTAAGTTCCTCCAACCTTCAGTTGGCACATAAAGACATTGTCCCCAGGGCCTTTTCATTTTTTGCCCTGGAAGCAAAAGGCAGGGAGGGGCACTTTGTGTACCTAGTGTGCCTGGCTCTGTCTGGTCCTTCTCTCCCCTGCTCCAGGGCTTCTGTCCAAGCATGGTAGAGGTCAAGACGCCTCAGAACAGTGATGTGCTTTATTGATAATGTGTAAACTAAGGTGGACGGTTTTACAATACCCAGAGTTGGTGATGGTGTGGGAAATGGGTGTTTTCTTAACTTGCTGGGGAGAAGGTGAGTTGGTCTAGCTCTTCCAGATGTTTTTTTTTTCTTTTTTGTTTTTGGCAATATGGATCAACAACCTTAGAGAGTGCAAATGATTGATTCAGCACATTCACTTTTAGAGATTTCTAAGAAAATAATTAGGCAAGTGAGCAAAGAGTTACACACAAGGATGTTTGTCCCAGGAATGTTTATAATACAGGATGATTGAAACTTTCTAATTCTTTTTCAGTAGAGGATTTTAAAAAAAGGTCCGGACTCTTTCAAATGTGCACTGGAACCATGCTGCATGACGGACTGGCATTTCCACTTTGTGCTCAAGTGGGAGTGGTGGGGAAACAAAGGGAAGAGACTCACCATTTGTACTTGGGATATCAGCCACCATATTGGAAAGTCGGAGGCATGGCTTGAATGAGTGGGGTCAACTCTTGGAGCTCATGGTCCTGCCAACTTTGTGAAAGAAAAACCAGAGCTGGACAATAATTAAAATGGTGAAAACAGATTCTATACAGAGACCTCAGTATAGAACTGGGCTTAACTATGAATACAACATGGACAAGTGGGATTTACAGTTAATGAGTGGTGTGGGGGTCAGTGGATGGAAAATTACTAAGAAGGAACATCAGGAATAAGGAGGAATTCTTGCTGAAGTGAGACCAGGGTGACCAGACGTCACCTGAGGAATGGTGGGGAATATGGAATTTGATCAGATATCCAGAGTGATCAGATATTGAGGGTAGGGGATTCTGGCTAAACTGATTTAGCAGAATTCTTGCTAAAACAGGGCAACTCAAAGACAGATACGAAGTCTAAAGTTGAGGTCTAGTTGGGAAGAAGTTTCAGAAGAGCCAGACTAGAATTTGGTTCAAGAGAGACTCTTCGTCAGCCTTTCCGGCCTGGCGGTCTAGACTGACCTCTTACAGATGATAATGGGGGGAGAGGGAGAAAATGAGGAAAAGGCAGCCTTATTTGTGCTTGTTCTTTAGCTGGGGTGAATGTATCTGAGAGTTGTGATGTAGTTCAGACAGCTTTAGCTACTCTTGGTGTGCAGCTCTGCCCAGGTGCTGGCCGTCACTTGTGTAAAAGTGGGTATGTACATGTGGATACCTCTTAGCTAACTTCTCTTTGCTTGGGAGATGTTCTCCAAAGCCTATGGAATGGAAAGATTAACCTAAGGAATCCTCTTAATCTCTAGCAAGGACACCTGTGGCTGTGACCCACTCAGAGCTCAGGATGACCCAAGACCCACCAGTCTCCAGAGCTTCTTCCTTGCACCAGCCCCAATGTCCATGTGGTAATGCAGAGAGGCTACAGCCTCCTTGGCAAAGAATGGCTTTGAGGAAATAGAAGACAGCTGGGGTAGGAAACAACAAGGCACTCCATGGATGATTTCATTTGTTAGCACGACCCATGCTCAGCAACAACTAGGAGGCTTGGGCATCCATGTTTCTTCAGAGAACAAGCCTATATTTTTCAGTGTAAGTAAGGGGCACTTTCTCCATGATTGAGATGTAGTCTTAAAATTTGTCTTTAGTTAGGGCTTTCAGTTGTCTCCTCTGATTCTTTATTGTTCTTAGGTCTTTATAATACTACACATTGAAGAAAAACATAGGTTTTTAATAACCCAGTTCTAGTGATACATAGTCTTAGATCCTCAAACTTCACTGGTCTCAAATTTTCTTTTTTTAAATATGGAGACTATAATACCTCCCTCGGGGGTCATGGAACTCTAATGTCTGGTTATAATTGACATGGTTCTGGGCTACCTTTCTAGCTCTATGTCATTTTTTTCTCAACATTTCAAGCCACATAGAGGCCCTGCTTTTCCCTACATCCACAGGCTCCTTCACAGTTTTGTTACTTTGGTCTCTCTCTGTGTCTGCAATACCAATCCCTCACTCGTTTACCTCTTAGACTCAGTTCTTCCTTCAAGAGTCATCACAGAGCATGATATCCTTTCTGTGACATTTTTTCTTTCTCTATTTACCCTTGCTTTAGCTCTTCAGACTCTCTATATTTAGGAAAGCTTTCTAGAAAATTGTCCCTCTCTCCCACTAGACTGAGAATCTTGAGCAGGTGGAATATTCATTGCTGAATGAATCAACAGATTAAATGCTATTTGAATGTAACCGCTGTTCTTCCTTTTTCCCTGCTTTTCTCTAAGTAGTCCCCATTCTAAAGAGTCCCTGATCCCAGATTCACTTAAATGACTTGATCACATTCTTATAAAATAATTCTGTCAGGGGTAGGTGCTCTGACCCTCTCTCTCCCATTTCTAAGGAAGCCCCTAGATCAGTGGTCTTCCGTGTTCAGGTGTGGAACATTTGGAATTTGCTGTATTCTGTGGGGAACACTATGAAATAGTAATACAATCTTTATCATATGAACTAGAAATATCTTAGTAGTAGAATTTATGATGAATGTAAGCAATATAAGATTGCAATCAAGGGCATGTGTCCCTAAAAAACAAGCAAAAATCCAAAATCCAAGCCCTTGAACTAATCATAATTGTATCCCTCCAAATTTTTTAATCAATATTCATCTGCTGCTTATTTATTTATTCATTTGTCTTGTGAGTGCTCACTAATAAAGAAGCAATAATAAGTGATAAATATTTAAGAAAAAAGTTATTGGAGAACAATTTAAAATTGAAAACATTCTATCAATTAATCATTACACAATTTTGACAGCTTAATGGTCTTGCCTATTAATGTTAATTATATATGTATGGTGTGCCTGACACAGTGCTAAGGACTGTGTATGGATTATTTCATTTATCCCCATTCCCACCCTATGAAATAGATATTCATTATTTTCATCAGCTGATAAGGAAACAGAGGCTTAGTGTTAAAGAATCAGTGTTTTCAAAAAGTAAAATCATGGCTCTTATAAATAGAATATGGACACATGTCCAAGATTTTATTTAACTCATTAATTAATGAGAGGATCAGTAAGATGTTATAAGCTCAAAGGAAAATTCAAAGATCAGAGCATGTACCATAATCAAGAATGCTAAAACAGATGTGAACTGGTCAATATTCACAGGGCAATAATCAACTGCCTTTCTACAGGACATGTCTGCATTTATATGGGCAGGAATGACTTGCATTACTCTAAGTTTTCTACAACATACAGGATTGTAAAGTAGCTTTAAGTCAATGCAAGGTGGAGGTAACCCAGAGTATATTCGTAGCCAGCAGACCCAGTTATCTTTTTGTTCGTTTTCAAGTCTTCCTGGGTTTTGTCTTTAGAAAAGGTTAGGGGTACTTTTAAGGTCACAAACCCAGGATGCAAATCTCAGCAATCTAGAGCCAGTGTCCCTAACAATGGCTCAGTCACTAGAAAAATTTAAGAACCACTAACCGAGAGATCAGTCCTTTTATCGAAGTTGCTATTTTGCTAATCTTTGATTTCTCTATCTATGCATTATTTTTGTCCATATAAAAACACTGCACTGCATGTGTTATTCTAGTAAATGAAAGGAAGTCACATTTACTGAGTTCTTAATGGGTGATAGGTATTATGTCAAATGCTTGAAGCCTGAGATCTCGTTTTATCTTAACAACTGCATAAGGGAGGTATTAGCAATCCTTATTTTACAGGAGAGCACTTGGATTTGGAGAGATGCTCAAAGTTGCAAGGCTAGATTCACACCCATGTCCCTCTTATTTGAGGCTCATGCTCTCTGGCTCATGAGTCAGTCACCATTCCAACAGAAAGAATTTGTATCATCCCCACCTTTTAGACACTGTATTGTTTGCTGTGGGGGTGCTGAGCTGTAGGGGACGTTCCAAAGAAGACAACATTGAAAAGAAGCAATCCCCCTACCCTGTGCTCAGTGGACTGAAATTTGTCTGCATGAGGCAGCCCCAAAGGGACATATGTTCTTTGCCCAGCCCTTGATTCATGCCATTCCTCAGATATTGAGTAGGACCTTGGTTTGGGGTGGAATGACAGTGTGATTTTTCAGCTGTGCATGAGCTCGTGTACCAGGACAGAGTAATTCATTCTTTCAAGGTGTTCAGAGAATTCCTAACATGCCACAAGCCACTGAATTGACTGTACCTCGCTGGCTATATGCTATTCCTTTAAAGACATCAAACGATATCTTCCAGCACTCACTGTGCCATGGTGATACACCAGAACTGATATTTATGAACCTGTGTGTGGTGACTTCCTTCAGGTTCTCTAAGCATGATGTCTGGACCACCTTTATCAGAACGACGTGGATGACAAAAACGCAATTTTGTCCACAGCACTGGAGACATAATCAGAAACTCAAGGGGGTGAGGGCTGAAAATGTGTATTTCCAAGATCCATCCTAGGGGATTTTGGGGGCCTCACAAGTATAAATGCTTGGGCTCTGAATTCAGACAGGCCTGAATGTGCAGACTGGCCACATTGTGTGATGTTGGGCAAGTTAATCCAGCTCTTGAAGACCAGCTTTCCTCATTTAAAAAATGGAGATAATTATAGTTGTGAGGAGTGAATGTGATAATCCATGGGAAGCATTTGGCACAGGGCCTGACATCGGCTATGTTCCTAGTAAGTGTCAGCTAATAATGTATTTCATTGATTCTAAGATGCTCATTTTTTTTTTAAATTTTTTTGCATATTAAGATCTCTGAAATCGGTCTGCTTCTTAAAATTGATGATGGGTCATAGTCTCAATAGTGCATCCCCTCCCCATCCCCACTCCACCTTAGGTGGCCTCTCAAACAGTGGTGCGTCTTTGCCTTGGTGAAATATGGTATATGTAGGTTTCCTGGGGTGCGGTGTTGTTGATCATAAGGTCTCCTGGAGGAGTGCTGGAATTTTGGGACTCTCATTTCTGTCTAAGCTATTTCCATCTTCCCAGTGCCCAATGTACACACAGGGGTAAGTCAAGAGAAAGCCGAATAAACAAGGTGGTAGGCTTTGCTTCTCTTTGGGGAGTCCCGTGATTTCGGGTACATGACTTCAAGCCAGGGTGGCTTGAACTGGGTAGGGCAGGTAGAGTATGGACATTTCTTTCCTTGTTCTCTCCTCCTAGTCTCTAAACTCACCTCGTTAGAGTTCTCTGGGTCCACGTGGCTTCAGTGGCTTTCATTTTTCCCCCCTTTGGGCCCCTTTTCATGCAAAGGTTTTGAGACCTGGACCCAGGGTACAAAAAGAGCCGACAATATCCCTAATATTGCTTCATCCCAAATAGCGAATTGATAATACATCTTAACCCCTCCTCCCAGTGACCCCCACTGTGTCTGTTCATGGCTCCTGCCTGCTTAGCTATGTGATCAAAATGGGTTTTGGCAGCAAGATAGTGGTGGGGGAAGGTTGGCTTCTTGTTGTTTTGAAGGTGATCTTATACAAAGGAATCAGCTTAATGAGTGGTTTGCTTCTTTTGAAAAAGCACCATCTGGGTTTAGATTTCATATTTACTATTTTAAAACCTTTCAATTAGACCCCTGGGGTTTCCCAGGCCTGCCTGGGGGAGCCTCTCTCCAAGCTTCTCTTCCTTTCTTTCCCAACCTTGGGACAAGTGTTTGTTTTTCTCACATATTCATCACAGCCCACGGCCTTCAGAAAGTACTGAGGAGCTTGGCATTGACATGGGAACCTGGTGTCTGCTTGGGGAGTGTTTAGCTGAGAACAGCACTTGGCAGGCTTGCTTCCTGCCCCACGCAGGCATTCACCACGGAAAGCTGGGGGGAGGGGGCAGTTTTGGCACACTTGCTGAGCATACTGGAAGCCCTCAGTTTTGAGAGGAAAAGGGACTTTCTCATGGGTTTCCCGCTCCAGAGTATCAATCAGCCTCAGAGAAACACTGGTGAGGCAAGAAGTAGTTTCTGAGCAGGAACAGTGATTACAAAGGCCCTCAGCTCACTTTTTATCTTTTGCTCCTGCTGGTACCTTGGTCAGAATTTGGGGCTGCCCAGGTGAAGCCTTTGCCTGCTTGGGTCTGTTTGCTGATCCTGGAAGTCAGGGAAGAGAGAGAAAGGAAAAAGGTGCCAAGAGGGCAGAGACAGCCAAGGCCCCTGGCTGTGGCCCCTCTCCCTCTTTCTGTTGCATGATGGATGGCTTTCTGCAAATCTCTGAGCTTCTGGTTCTTGACATTGCAGCAGGGACTGAGCAGACTAATCTCATGGGGTTGTGAAATTTAAGTGAGGTGTTTCGATCTGCTGGAGCTCCTTAAATCGTACTCCCTCCCTGCGCTCCCCGCCTGAGAATCTCTCTTTCCCCGGAGGGTAGAATCCATATTTAGTGTCATTTAAATATATTTGAAATGGTAGGTGAAGCAGGGGAATGAAGGAAGGAAACAAGGAGGAGAAAAGTAATCTCATCCTCCCCAGTTACCTCCCCCCCAAAACTTGTTTACACTTTGAATATGTTATTGGGCTACTGCACTTTCTTGCCTGAAGCCAGCCTCTGATGGAACCCCCACCCTGCTGATCTGTTGTTTTGCTCAGCTGAAGCTGTGGAGTGTGGGCTTCAAGGACCCTTCCCAAAGTGGAGCGTTTCATCTGGCTGCCTGACAGCTGTGAGAAATCCTGATTGACAGCAGGGCAGAGTCTAAGCAGGGAGCTGGGAGGTTGGCACAATGTGAAGGAGCCCTGTAGTGGGAGAGAGGTCTCTGCATCTCAGTACCAAGAAGCATTGTTGGTTTCAGATAGATTTCATTCCTGTTTTGTAAAGGAATCAAAAATATCTAAGATTATAGTGAAGAGCGGTCACTCAGGGCAGAGAATGGTCTGTATAAAAATGATGACCGATCTGCTGGATGGAATGCACGGAATTTAGGCTAATGAGAGTAATTGAATGTATAGCAAAAGCTGTTCATTGTGAGCGGCTCTTAGAAGCCAGCAGCTTCTGGGGAAAATATGCAAAGGGTTTTTAATATGCAAATGAAGCTGGGTATGAAGGCTCCAGGATAAAAAAAAAATCACATGAATCTCATTTATCATTTTATTAACAGATAGGTTCCTAGATTGATTTTGAGATTTAATCAGTGTGTAAATTAATTAAGCTGTTAAAAGGTGATGTGGAAGCATCTTTGGCCATCGTTGACAAGGAGCACACTTCTCTGGGTCTAATTGTCAGGATAATTATTTTCTCCCCTGCAAATTGCTGAGAGCACATTCAGGACAGTGCCTTGGTGTACTTTTAATTATCCAAAGGCTCTGAGGATGAAGGCTACATGGGATATTTTTGTATGAAATATCTAGGTTTGTATATGTGTAAAAATACTTATTATTTCTTCCCAGATGGACTCATTTATTTTAAAGAAATCATGGTGGCTTGATATAGGTTTGGGATTTGGGGGCTCCAATGAGGGATATTTACCTTCATGATATATGGATTTCATCTTTATTTGTCTGAGAGATGTGAAAAAAAATTTCAGTCTTTCTCAAACTGTACTTGCCACCAGTAAGCCAGGTTTTTTTGTGGGCATTGTTGTAATAATTGGCACTATAAGACATTTCAAAATATAGACTAATGTCTAAAACAGCAATAGAAAAAAATTAATCTATCCTGTGGCGATGAAAACTTGGCTAAATGTACAAGTGGTGTGTTACGGTGAAAGCAGCACAAGTAGCAGATGAAACAATAAGATGAAACGATAGAAAAGAGTTAAAGGCGAAAAAATGAAGTAAAAAAAGTGGAAGAAGGAGAAATAAATGTTTACTCTTCTGGCATGCAGAAGAACTTTGAAGGCATGGCAGAAGTGGAAAAATCATGAATACAATTGTTCATAGATGTGATGCTCATAAATTGAAACTAATTGTTAAAAAACTAAAACCCAATTAAAAAGTTATCACCAAGCTGAAAAACATACTTGCAATAAAATTGACAAGGCCACAATAAATAAGAAAAAGCAACCCAACTCACCTTTAAATATAAAAGTTTTCAATTTATTTTAACAAATAATTTAATAGTAGAAAAAAAATCAAAATGTTTAATGAACATAAGAAAATAATTCCAGAAATCAGAGAAGTACATATGAAAACTACATGGAAAGAGTGTGCCTTGAAAAATTATTTTCAGACATGCAAATGTTCACAACATAATAAGTGAGAATGAAAACACAGTAGGCTCTCAGTTTTATGAAAGTAAATGAATTTTAAAGTGAATGGAAGGCGATACACCAGATATGCTAACAATGGCTATTTCTAGGAGGTAGATTAGAGGTTATTTTGAATTTCTTCTTTAATGGTCTTCTATGGACTTTGTACATAGCAAATATTTCTTTACTCAAGCAACTATAAACAAATAATTTGAACAGATACAAATGCATCTACTGTCGCTGCCTTTCACAGGGAGGATACCTCCTGAGTTGTGGGCAGGCCTTCTTAGGAAGGGACTATTGGCATCCTCGTAGACATTTGTACCAGTGGAGGACAAAGAAGGGTTGTCAAACTTTTACCACTGGTCTAAAGTTTGGTGCTTTCCGACAGGGCTTTCTGGAGCCCTAGCAGCTCATGGGGGTTGATCTGGGGGAGTCTAGACTTGGGAGGGAGCCCCAGATAGATCCCTGCCTCCACCTTTCTCCCTCCTTCCTGCTGCTTTCCACTTCCTCATCTCGCCCCCTCTCCTTTCCCACATTGTCATCACTAGGCTTTAATTACTTCATCTTTAAAAGATAAATATATTTAAAAATCTTTATATAAATTGGGTTCCTGAGCTTTTAAAGAAAGGATGTAGAGCTAAAACCCTACCCCACTGGGTTCCTTCTTAGCAAGAATCTAGCATAGCCCCACTATGTGTTTGGCCACTTCTTCTGAAAGTGGACTCACTTCCTCCTGTTTTGTTATTCTGCTGCTCTACTGGCAGAAAGTTCTTTCTTATATTAAAGAAATATACAATAATATACTTCTTAGTATTTTAAATGGGAAAAGTTATATGGGTTATAGATCAGCTCCAAACATCCAACTTCTCCCATAGGGCTGTTGTGAGGATTAATAATAACTGTAGAGTGCTGAGCATGGAGTGGTGCTGGAGAAAGCTCAGAATCCGTTGGCTAGTGTGGCTTCTCCTTGCTGCTTAGACTGCCAATGGAGAATTGAAAGTCACCTATAGGGAAAGTCATGGGTTCTTTGAGACTGAGTCAACTCTATCACGAAGGGTCTGTGTATGCGGTAGGCCAAAGGTGGTCCCTTGTCTTGTGGCATACTTTCCTGTGGCCTTAGTCCTGGGCTATGGGCTGCCTTTCAGACATTCACAGGTAATAGCTTCTTCTCCTTCTGAGCAAAAGATCACAACTCCAGGGACCAGGGTAGCAAAATGATAATGAATATTACCTGGTGCCTTGGTATTAATCCCTATTATTGACACCTACTAAATAAGGAGTGCTACTGATAAGGGATGAGTAACATTGCAATACTTGTTTATTTCTGCAGTTGTGTGGGTTTAGAAATTCTACTTGTAAAGCCCTGCTGTGACATTCAGTTGGAAAGTCAAGAAGAGCAGGAACCAGGCCTAGCTGGCTGGCAGGGAAGCCAGATTCCCATGGGCTTTTTAACACGGGCCGATAAACAATGCTGGCAGACACCTGGGCCTCCTGGTGAAACATGCTCATTGTGTAAGGCCGTGTGGGTGGTAGTGTACTGTGAGAAGCAGCAGCTGCGATGTGTGTGCACAGTGTGCTCTTCCTTGCCAGCTCTGAGTCAACCCTTAAAACTATCCAAGGCTACCCAGGGGTACAAAAGGCACACAGACCATGGCACATACTGGTCAAGTCATTGCCACCAGCTGAGAGCCTATGAATTGTAAAGGAGGGAGAGTCTGTGGGAGGGCCCAGCTGGTGCTGGCTAGGAGGTCACTTGTCAGCTTGAGCATTAGAAGACATGTCACTTTCCTAGGAACACATGTGGTCAACACTTTGGGTGGAATCTAACTTGACTTTTAAGATGAAGATTACAAGCCCAAGCTGAGACGTCAGAGCAAAACAAAGAATCATCTTTGTAGCTCTCACTGGCCCCCACATTCTATGTTGTGTCTACCCTGTTCCAGAGGCTTGGCTTAAAGAGCAATGGCTCCACATCTGATGGCTGGATAAGGCCCTAAGCTGCCATCAAATGCATCTGTTGGTCTCTGGACAGCCCTGATCTCAGTGTCCCAGCCAATTTCATAGAGAGGCCTTGCTTGGCAGTGATTTCTAACAGCTCAGGGCCTATCAGAACAATACAAAAGCTGAAGGCTCCTGAGCACTTGCCAGGTGCCAAGCACCAGGATGAACCTTTATATGAATGACAGATGGTGTGGTTGTGAGACACAGGGTTTAGTGTCAGACTGCCTGGGTTCAAATCCTGGCTCTACTGTCTACCATTGAGTGATGGTGGGCATGCCATCCAACCTTGATTTGCTGCTGTTTCCTTTTCTGTGCAGTCTCTCTAAGTGTGTGTGTATGCACATATTAGGAGTAACTATCTCATAGAGTTGTCATGAGCCTTAAATAAGATAAACACGTGGAATACTCAGAAAAGTGATTATGCTGCCACAAACACTAAGTATTCTAGTACCTCATTCCCCCGACTGTGAAGGAAGAAAGAACCAGTGCTGTGACTCCCGTGTGGTGGGTGAGGTTGAGACCTGGGTGGTCATGCCTGACCTACAGTCAGGTATCCTGTGAGGACCCAGATCAAAGTTTCGATCTAGGTGGTATGACATTGCATGAACTTTAAGCTCCAAGGCTCTGGGGCTGAACTAAATCGAACTGAGTTAAATTTTGTCACTTTTTTCCATTACGATTGATGTTTAAATGCAGCATTTCTTACTACATTTTAAGACCTTTGTCACCTATCTTGCCCTTAACGGATGAAAAGAGAAGACTATTTAGCATTACTTACCCCATATTTTATTCTTCTGGAGAGTTTCATAAAGTTTGACCTCAACATTTCCTACCATTAGTACAAAGAGTTTTAATTCTTTGCCACCAGTCTTGGAAACGGTCACCCTTCTGCACTCACAGCTAGCTACCTTGCCTGCCTCCTCACTGTTATCACTTGCAGAGGAGAAATATCTGCCAGCATGCCGGTAGAGAACCTGCTTGCTTGGTACTAGGGTGTCCATTCTTATGAAAATGCAACAGGGAGTGGTTATGCAGGCAAGGTAGAGTTGATTTGGCTTGCTGCCTGATTTTTCATCTGGTTCGACCTGATTTCCTCAGGCTTAGGGAAGAGGGCTGTCCTTATTTATTTTATTGTGGTTTAGTTCTTCTCTCCAGGGTTTTTCCTTCCAAATTGAAGACTCTTGGTTTGTGTTTCTATGTATCTGAGCTCTCTGTGTCAGATCCCAACCCACCACACTGTGGGGCTTATGGGCAGCACCCAGGTAGGCACCGCACTATGTGGCCACAAGTTCTCTGACACATAAGCAGCACATTGCTGAGTGCCTTTTATTTTACCATATAGGTGTATATTAGGATCTCCAGGGATTACTCCAAAGTTACTCTATGTGGAAGCAAAAACGATGGCTACTTTTCTTCCACACATATGATCTTACAAATGTCCTCAGTTGAAACTTATATAGACTGTTTTTTCTGCAGCTGGAAAATTAATATTTATTTTTGGCTGCATCCACAGAGATGCTAACCACCTCAGAATTAATAAAATCTGCCTGTTCAGTATAGACCAGGCCGGTCAGTAGTGAGGGATGAGAGGCCCTTGGGAAGCCCAAGACAATGATAGATGAGCAAGTAGATGAGAAAAGGCAAAGAGCACTGGCCTCAGCATCCTGGGTTCTAGGTCTGTACTGGTCAACTTGTCAAATGTGTCTTCTTAATCAGCTCCCCTCACTGCTTTGGGTCTTGGATGAACATGATCCTTTCTGGTTGTAAAAGGAGAGATCCTTTCCAGCTGTAAAAAGTCATGATTCTAGGATTTAGGAAGAGCCACCTTCCTAGTTTATTCTAGAACAATGGGCCATGGTTTTTAAGCCAGAACTGGGTTATAATCCAGCTTGGTCTCTCTGATTCTGTGGCTCTGGGCTCTCGATCCTTCATCTTTTGAGTGCGGATAATGATGCTAACTTTGCAGAACTGTCAGAGGGAAGGTACAGAGAGAATCTTATACAGCTTCGGCATGTGGCAGGTGCCCAGAGCATTGGGGTCTACTCCAGCAATGGTGTCCATTTGGCAACTCTTTTGTATCTGCAAATGCCCAGCAGCACGGAGGCAGAGTGACCACTGGTGACAGAGACAAAAGCAACTTGAGAAAGAAAAAGAAAGGATTGTTCTCAGCCCCCTCCCATGGGGCTCCTTAATCAGAGTTGGTCACTTTCTGCCACATGTGCTGTTGTTGAGTAATTGGTGTCTCAGGTGGAGCCAAGACCAGGGCACAGTGAATGCCTTTGTTTTAGTCTTGTAAATTTCAACACAGGTTGGAAGGAACAAAACCTCAATTCATTTGAAAGATACTCCAAATCTGATTCTGTACACTGAACTGAGGGAGAGACTGCTTGGCATTCCTGGGAGTGGATGGTGAGCCGGGCAGCAAAGACAACAGAGGGACTTGAGCATGCTAAGAGGTGTAGAGTGGTGGTCTTTTAACTATAACTAGCAGAAGCTGGCCAGAGCTGGTGCCCTAGTGATGTGGTCTGTCCAGAGAGATGCCCAGGAAGAGTCTGTTCTAGAAGAGGGCTAAATGAAGCATCCGTTTCTTTGGACAAAGCACACCCCCTCTCAAGCTCACTTGCTGTGTGTGCATGCGTACGTGTGTGTGTGTGTGTGTGTGTGTGTGTGTGTGTGTGTGTGTGTTTAATGAGAAGGTCTCACTAGTTGTCTTCAAGGTCCCTTCTAGTTCTGGAAGTCTCGAATTTCATAAAAACATATCAGATTTTCAAAGCAAGTTTTTCCTTACTCATTCTTTATCTTTGCTCTCTTCTCTTTGCTCAAATCCTGTGAACATCTTCTCCACTCTGACCGTGTTTCCCCTCTGATACTCTATTTCAAGGCTGGAGGGATTATCGTATCCAAAAGCATCCCAGGAAAAAACAGTTGGAATATCCAGGATAATAAAACAAGCTGGCAAGAGGTGAAGGGGTGTGTAATTGCTATCCTTTGTGTGACTCTTTAAGCCGCATGTTTTAACCATCTCATGATGGCAGGGATTTTTCTGCCTTTTTTTTGAGAGGCCAATGTAATACCCTTATGTTTTCCTTTTCTTTTTTTCTAGGAAAATATAAGAGCAATTCATTTTCTTTGGGATTAACGAAATCTTTCTTCTTCTTTTATGTTGGCAACATGAGGTCTTAGCAGAGCTCTGATCTCGTGCTGAATAAAAAATATAGCATTACAATGGAGTGCGGAGGCTGGGGGCTTGAACCCAATTTGGATTACGGGGCACAGCAGTAGACATTCTGTAACTAATGGTGCTGATGGTGAGGGTCTTTGGAGGGCTGAGGGACAGCTCCTGGGGATCGAGCCCCACAAGCCCTCACTATTGTTCCACCCTAGTCTGAGGCCAGTCACCAGGAGGAACAGGGCTTGTATCAGGCTGTCAGCCAGGTGGATGTGAGGCACCGCTGTGCCAAAGGATGACTGGTGTCGAGCTGGGAAACTTAATAAAGTAGGAACGTTGGTTAAAGCGTTTAACCTCCTCCAAGTCTCAGCATCTCTGTTTAGAAACTTGAGTCAATCATTTGTATCCCAAGGCCTCACCAGCCTCGAGGTATAGAGGGGACCATGGAGACTGTCAGGGTTGTTACCCCTGCCAGTGGGGTGGGGTTTTCACTGAGACTCTGAGGGTAGGGGAACTGAACAATTGGGAGAAAGAGAAGGGAGGTCTGGTGGAGGACAGAGTAGCCATCACTTTTTTGACAGCCAGTATTTCTCAAACACCAGGAGCTCTCTCTGTCGGAATTATTTGGAGTAATAGCTTAAGATTATTTGGGGTGCTGGTTAAAAACATGCCCATGACAGATAATAAGGCATGACATAGTGATGATAATTCCTGCCTTGTGGGGACATTGTGAGGCTCAAAGGGGGTCTAGTAGAGCAAAGATGGTGATGGTGATGCCGGCGCTCTCCTGAGTGTCCTCTTAAGGTGGCTTTACTTTCTTTACTTCCAGTTCCGCAAATCTTAGCATATTGCTCTGCTCATTAGCTCTGACCCATTGATTACTCCTGACAGAATATCACACTGCTGTGACCCCCAACCAGGAGCCTCCTGACTTTGGCCCAAGCTACACTCCCAGTGCTATTTCTTTCTTCTCTTCTACATGATCGCCCTGTTGGGCAGAACTAATTCTGACTGTTGCCCTTGCAATAATATCTAACATTTTCTTTTTCATTTCTCCTTGTCTCTGTTTCCTCCTCTATGAAGCACAGTTAAAATGATGATTAAATGCGATAATCCTTGTAAAGTGCTCAGAACAGTGTCTGGCTCACAGTAAATGCATTAAAAGTGTGTGTTAAAAGTGATTCCCAATATCTTCCCAATTTCTTCAGAAAGGAAGATCTACCCTTGACTTCTGCCTTCATTGGCTGATAGATGCAAGTACATTTTATTTACATGAACGCAGATAGGCAATGTCTATCCAGATCTATTTCATTGTGAAGTCCTGGGGAACTTAGTTGACAATTCAGTTCATTTGATCAATGTTTATCTTATGTTTTCTTTAACTCAGTGCACCGTGTGAACGTCTGCGTTAGCTGGAAGTTAAATGTGAATGCTCGAATGGTTTCCATGAGAATAATGGCTTCTGTTCACCCTTCAAGACTGAACAAAAGTTTTACTTTTTCCCCAACAGTTCCATTTCTAACTGTGATTGTGTGTTAAAGTGTGTGAGAGTGTGAGTGTGTGTACATGTGGAGGAAGTGGGTGATGAAGAGGTGGGCAAGGACATTCTCACTTCTGCAGTACCTCCTATAAGCCCTAATATGGCATGAATTCTATCACTTAATACCTCAACAATGCTAAGTGGAAAATATTTTAATCTGCATTTTACCAGATGTAGAAATAAAGTTCAGAGAGACTAACTACTCGGCCCAAGGTCATTCCGGTGAGTGACACAGCTGAGCCTTGATCCAAGGTCAGGAAAGCCGGTGACCTTCTCACCATACCATGCTGAACATCTCAGCAAGACATTGTTGGGGCACTGACATCATCTCAGAGCAATAAATGTCAGAGGAGGGAGCTGAGCTGTGTTCTTCCTGCAAAGTCCTGGAGGAGGAAGCAGGGAAGGAAGCTAGTAGGAGTCTCTGGGGGCAGGGGGTATTGCAAAGCTGAAACCTTGGGTGACTGCTCATGTGTGAACACTTGCGGGAGAAGCAGAATGTTGGGAGGAAAGAGTCCAAGGAGAAAGCCTTCCTGCAGTGCAGATGGGAACATTTCGGAGGGTGAAAATTTCCATTAATGCTTATGCTATTCTGGCTGACATTAGACAGGAACAAACTTTAAGGCTGCTAACCAGAAGGTCACCTTCATAGAAATCTCCTGAAAATACTCCCATCCCCGAGCCTCCTGCAGTCAGACTCAGGATGGAAGGTCCCCAACCTGGAGCAAGGACACAGGCCAAGTAACTGAAAAAAAAGGCACCGATTATAAGCGTAAAGAAAATCCTTCACCCTTTTACTTCTAAAATCCCAGTATCCATGACAACTGGACCGAATGAGGAAAATGGCTGTCTCCTCCACTCCTCATTGTTTAACTTTGAGTTGCTGCAGCAACTGAATGAATATACTGGGTCAGCCAGATCCGCCTGGCGCTTTCTTCTTTCTCAGTCCCCTTCATTGCAGGCTGTCCTCAGTGCCAACGCTGCTTTGTCTTTCCTTGGAGAAGTCTGTGAGAACCGGGATGGGCACTGTGTCAGCCTCTTGGTGCTGTTGAAATCCTTTGAGATGGGAGAAGTCACTGTAACAAAGGGGCAGGAGAACAAAAAGCTCTGAACTGCTTTGCCCCTGCCTCTTAAGGGTCTTTATCTTCTCCAACCTTGGGATTTGAGAGTGTCTGACTTTGCTTTTCCCAGGGATGGTTTGGCACAGACACAGAGAGAGTAGGTCTAAGGAAGTGACTAGACAGCAAACTCAGCAGAGAGAACGGCTCAGGAGACAAAGTCTTTTTTAACTGAGGTAGTGGTCTTTTTCTTCTTCCCTTCTTCCCTTCCCTTCCCTTCCCTTCCCTTCCCTTCCCTTCCCTTCCCTACCCTTCCCTTCCCTTCCCTACCCTTCCCTTCCCTTCCCTTCTTTTCCCTTCCCTCCCTTACATATGCATTGGTTAATATTTTCTCACTTGAAGAAATTCTATACCATTAGATGGAGCTTCAAAATCTTTGAGCAAGAAGTTACTTTCAATAATTTGCCCTAAGGAAATAATTGGATATTTGCACAAAGCATCATCTGGGATTCATTGTGGTGTTGCTATCACCCATTTTACAGATGAGGAAACTGAACCTTGGGGAATCATGATTGAACCCAAGCAGCCAGGCTCCATGCACTAAAACACTGTACTCTTTGCCTTTCAGTACCTGGAAGGCATGCAGGTCCTGAATGGCCCCTGAGAACAGAGAGGGCCAAGCTCTTAGGCCATAAAATGTGTTGCCTAGTTCCTGCACACGGTAGATAAACGAACCGAAATCAAGCACAATTACGTGAGCTGTTAGCTCTGTCTCCCCAGCTCCACCCAATTTTTGCTTGATTCTTTGATTTTCTTCAGCTGGGTAAACCACAGAAAACCTGTTTTGCTGAAAAAAGATTGTCCAGGTTATGGAAACCTAGAAGTAGACACGTGAGAAGCAATCTTGCTAGTGTTTAACACAAAAATCCTACGATGCCTGCTCGAGCCTAGAGTGCTGCAGCTGTTGCTCATTTTAGAGCTCACTGAAGGAGCACCTCTCCAGCCCCATCACCTAACCCCTCTTTTCCTGACCACCCTCCTGCGCCCCTGGTGAGGCATGACTATTTTCACAGTGAAGCGTAGATCTAACTGTGACACTCTATTGACCACAAAATACACAAGAGTCCAGTGAGCAAATAGCCTTTCCAGAGTCAACCTAACCTCAGCCACAGGTATGCCAGCAGGAACCTGAGGCATTCAGGATGGAGCTGCTGCTAGAGAAGTTAAAATCATCTGTTCTCTCAATGTCACCCCCTCCCTACACTCCAGGCTGTGGTTCAGCTGCAGTCTGGGCAGCCAAAACTTCGGATGGAGGCATCTCTCCCCTTGCTTTGTGTCATGTTTACTTTCACCTTTCTGATACATTCCTTGGGTGTTTAGCTTGAGGGTGAGAGTGTGCAGGGACTATGGCCAGCTCTGTCTTCCTGGGCCTCAAGGAGGGAGGTGGGTTAGCTTGGAGTGCTCACAACCTCCCCAACAGTGACCCAACCATTTTTCAATCCTGCGTTGTAATCGCTTGCTTGGGATGATCATTCTGTGGTCACTGACATCAGAAATGTTTTCTTCACAAAGTTGGTTGTCTGATAGTTAGGCTTAGATTCTGAGCCCGGCAGACAGAGACTGTACACAGATGTGTTGGGATGTGTTGGAGCTGGAGTCTGGATACGCTGGGGATCTGAGCTGTACCAGTTTACCAGTTCTTACATCTGCCAGGCAGTCAAGCAAGGTTGGATAACATTTCCATGTTCGTCAGTGCTCCCCAGAGTCTAAGATGTGTGTATACCTTTCCTAGCTTACACTTGTGTCCTGTCTCACTGTGGCCAATGGTTCCTCACAGCCTGCAGCACAATGGTTAGCCTTTCACCATGGCATCCAAGCCCCTGGTGAACTCTGACCCTGCTGAACCCAGGGCGCACTTCTCCCCCTCTTGCACCCCATGCTCCAGCCATGCTGAGCGATATGCTGTTCCCTGACAGTGATGTCGGTGGGCCCTTGGTTCCACACACAGGATTCCTCTGCTTGGATGTCTTTCTCTGGTTTCTTCTTTTGGTTCACATGTCCTTGCCCTCAGGGCTGGGCTCAGTTTTTCCTCCACCTGAGAATCCACCCCTGAACTCACAGACTGGATCTACTCCCAGCTTTCATGGGATTCACGAGGACGAGCATCCATGCACAGCAGCATTAAGACATCAGACAGACTGGGGCTCAAATCCTGGCTCCTGCATCACTGCTCATGTCACCTTAACTGATTACATCTACAACAGTCCTGTTTCCAAATGAGACCACGTGCTGAGATGCCGGAGTTCAGGACTTCACTGTATGAATTTTGGGGCGGAGGGCACAATTCAGCCTAGAAAAGTAGGTATAAAAATTATTTTGTGAACTGTGTCATTTGCAAGGATTTGAACTTCAGGAATTTTTTTCTCTATTTTAGAGATAACGCAATTTTTACTGTGAAATCCACACACTAGTTTCTAAGCTGTGGGCAAAATCATAACTTAGGCAAAAGAACTCTGGAGATGCTGACAAAACTGGAATAACAGATATCTCTAGCCGACGGGAGATCAATATGAGCCAAGGGGAAGCATGAGAAATTCAGGTGGACAATCCATAAATAATTGGCCTTGGATCCTCTTTCACTTGCTGTCTCCCTAACTGCCTCAATTCACTGCTGATGCTTTTGGCAGAATTCGTGCCCTGAGATTTCACAAGTGAACGTTCACAGCATGACTGAGAAGCGTAGGGATGATTTAAAATAAGCGTATACATGTTTGTGACAAATTTTACAGGACTTAGCTCCCTTCCTGCCTCCCTTCCTTCTCTTTATTTTCTTTCTAGGCTCAATTGTTAGTACCTGCCTTTGCTTGATAATTGTTATTTTGTGTTTTTGTTTGTGGTGATAAATACAGTGCAGTTTTGGTAATTAGTTACTGTAATTGGAAACACGTTCAGGTTAGGAGGGCGTTTTCTTTCATCACTTTAGGAACAGTTGTCTGCATTCCCTTAAAAACACCTGCACTTGGCTAGTGGGGACTTTAGGGGGGTCGCAAGATGCATACAATTCTCGGCAGGCAGAGGAGGCCTCTGCTAACAATGGCACCTCACATCCTGCCTTCGGAATTCTCTCTCACAGCGGCAAGCAGCACTGAGAAGTGTGGAGGCGGCTTTTGCAGTTAATAACTCCCAGATCTCCCGTAGGCCCCTCGGTGCACATTTTCACACTGGAATCTGGACAGCGTTACCCTGGACAATTCACTCCCTGCCAGAAAGCTATCGTCTCCCTAAAGGTTGTCTGTCTGCTTTCTCGCCCCCCACCCTCCTTTTTTGGGCCAATGGGACTTTAAGGAATTTTTAATTTTTAAAAAATGTATTTTATGTTCCAAATGGGAACACCTGAAGCTCTTATCAAAGCCAAAGATCAAAACAAAACAAAAAAAAAACAACCCAACAACACAAACCCTAAAACCAAAAACCTATAAATTGTCCTAAGATTCTCCATCTTTCACCTACCCTCTCCCCCAAAAACACACTCTTACAGATGTGAAATAAAACCTGAGTGAGGCTCTCCAACTGGAAATAGTTACCGCTTGCTCTTATCGACTGTATCAGCATGGAAAAGGGAGGCCGTGTTTGTCATCCATCGTTACTAGAAGTTGAGCTTCTGGGAAAAAACAAGAGTCTTAAATTGTGATTTGCTATTCTGCTTTTTCCGTCCTGACTCTTCCTTTTCCTCCCGCATCTTTAATTTGAGGGCTTTAGATTTTGGACCAACTAAGGTTCCTGCCTTTACGGGACCAAGAGGAGTTTGGGAACACTCTTCCTGGGCTGGATCTGTAACTGCAGACTGTTTCCAGTGCCTCCCCATCCCAGCCCTGTGGTCAGCCCCGTGTGAACTCAGAGGTCCAGATTCATGGGTGGGTTTCTTCAAGTTTTCTCGGAAATACTCTGAACACCCGAAACAAGTAAACATCCAACCCCTACCTTAGGCCACCCTTACGCCAGATCTGAGGAGGAGGGGACAGTCTTTGAAGTGGTTAAGGTATGGCATTTATTCAGAATCCTTTTCTTAAAAATAAGTATTCTTGTGACCTTGGCATTCTATTCTGCATATATCTATTTTGGTTTTAGGGATAAAAATGACATTTTTTCCACCAGATTTTTTTTATTAAAATTGATGTCCCTGTGCAGATGGTGCTGGGTCTCATAAGACATGGAAACAGGCAGGTGTGTCGAGCTGCCAAAGGAATGAAAGGAACAGCTGAAGGAATAAAATTAGAGCATTTAAATTATCATCAAATCACAGAAGGGGCTCAAGAACTTTTCGGCAGCCCTTAGGATGACAGATGCCTCAGACACTTCTGTCCTAATGTCCAGTTTCTAGAGAACAGTGTTTGTGAGCCTGCTGCCCTGGGCGCTGCAGACACTTCTTCCTCAGATCTGGGGGACACTTCTGTGACCACCTGGCTTCACGGTACAGAACCCAGCCTACCTGGGTTTGCTTTGTCCTTCTTACTTCACTCTTGGAGTCTTAGAACAGACATCCTGAAACTGAAGAATCCCTAGCTAGCAGCACTGAACACCCAAGGCCAGACACAGCATACTCCCAACGTTAGTTGTCAAGGAAACCTAAACATCTGGCGATGATGTAAGTCCCCTAGTGGCAAATGGAAGATGGTCATGAACTTGGGAAGAGTAACTTGCCCACGTGTGTACTCCTTAAATCTCTTACAATCCAGAGAATAGGTGTGAACATACAATTGACACTGACTCCCCTGTTCCCTCTGAGGTTTCCTTCTGTGTAGTCATTTGAAGAGTAAAAGTGTGTGTGGGGGGGTCATCATGAACTCTTGGACGCCTGGTTGACTTACAGGATCACCACAACACCAGAGGGAGAAAGGGACCTTGCCAGAAACATCTTGAGCAAGCAAATGCAATGCAGTCTCTTTTTTCCAGTTCAGATCTTCCTTTAGAGGCAGATTTACTCTGGGTTTGCAGAAGCTACTTTTCAAACTCAGTTCCTCCTTCTTGCTTCCTCTATGATTCCTGTATTCCTCTTGCTGACTTATTTATGTTCTTTAAATTCTACTCCCTCCACTCACTTTTTTTTTTTTTTACACCCAAAATATCACCTACAAGTTATTTCCAAACACCCAGTTCTACCTCAGGTATCATTTTAATACAGTGTTCTAAATACATTTAACCTAAAATTTCCCTCTCATTTACATATCATGCATTCCCTCATCCTTTAATCAGTACTGCTCACTGATTGGTGTAGTCCTGAACTCTAGGAAAAGTGCTGAAATACCAACAACATCTATTTTGTCATTGCACAGTCTTGAGTTCAAATCTTAGCTCTGCTACCACAGAGCTATGGGGCACATCAGAATACTGAGGACAATATCAGCTTCCTCACAGTGGTGTTGGAAGGGTTAGGTGAAGATGATGCATGCTATTTCTAGCATGGTACCACTCCACATTCACAGACCCTTCATCAGTATAGATCCTTCCTGGGACTTGGCCACCTGGGCAGAGATGTTACCTAGTTTTGTCTATGAGTGGAAATGACATTGGTGGTACCCGGGCTGAAGTTGGGTGTCTTCTACCCACCTGCAGGAAGGTGACCCCAAGGCAAGCTTGTAAAGTCCATGTGGGAGCTGGCTGAGCCTCATCTGCTCAGGTCCCTGAACAAACCTCTCTTCTCTAACCAACCAGGAGCAAATGCATGGAAATGTTGAGTGATTGAGGATGACCTTTTTCTTGTTAAGCCATTGCAAATTGGTGGTTTCTTTGTTATAGTAATTAACATACCCTAACAAAAATATACCCTTTCTTTGAGTTAATTTTAGGAGGCAAGGCAGGGTGCTAACTGGAGTGAAGTCGATAGAACAGCTGGAAAAAGGGATGGTGTACTTCTCTACTTCCTCAAAGCGGGTTTTCCAGTTGTTTAAGAGCTATGCTGATGGCCAGCCTTGTTTTGAATATGAGTGTTGTGGGATGTGAGGTGGTGGAGAAGGGTACACTGGGGTTGAGAAGAGGCTTGAGTGTGTGTTGTTGTTGGGGGAGTGGGGTGAGTGAGGTCTAGATTCTTCTATTTCTAGCCTATTCAGCACATTGTCAATTATAGGAGGGTTTACAGAGACAGGGAGAAGATAACTTCAGATAAAGAGAAAAGTGAACGAAAGTGGATTGTCCTTAAAATGAGGGAGCAGAGATACCCTGAATGAATGACATTTTGAGATGCATTACCCTGATGTTTGATCACTCAGAACAAACAAGGGGCATTTGGCCTTCCGGTTTTCAAAAATCTTAGATTCTCTTCTGCAAAGAAAAATATTTAAAAGCACCCCCTTCCCTCATAACATAACCCCAAGTCACATCCTTTATTTGTAAGGATGTGCTTCTCTGGCCACTAAGGTGATTGAATATTGATTTGGTTAAAAAATGGAGAACGTCTCTCTCTGCTTAAACACTGCAGTCATCCTCCCTCTGTTTCTCCACATAATTTCTATTATATTTTCTGAAAATCAGTTGAATCGAAAATGCCATGTATGGTTCACTGAATTTCATCTAAAGAATAAATAATAACAAAATATGTTTGGTGCTGTAACCAAGCAAATAGATATTTGGATATTCAATTTGGGGAGAAATGAAACTAATTGTTTAAGCATTACTCGATGAGAACACTCTGTTTTGCCATGCAGTGGTGGGAAAGAACATGCCTTCATTTGATAATGGAAAGTACTGAGAATTACTTAATAACATTTTAACAGTAACAGCATGCAATCTACATGTTTTTTGTGAGTAACTGTTACTCCTTATAACAGATATTAGAATTAAGTCCTAATACCAAGTCTATTTCAGAGAATAACAGTGGACAAATTATATAATAGAAGTAAATATTTTATTATGTAGTTAATTTGTTAATAAAAATAGTACTTTATCTGCTGATCATAGAAATAAATCCCTGAAATTTTGACTTATCTTGGGGTGAGAAGGATTTGTGCAGTCTGTCCTGTGCATTACAGGATATTTAGCAGGATTCCTGTTCTCTGGGATTGGCTACTTGCGCCAGATATATCTCACTGGTGAAAAAATTTGTCCTTAAGGTCAGTGGTTTTTACATAGAGTCCCTGGGACAGCAGGACCAGTGTTGCCGATAGAAATGTACATTTTCAGGTCTAGCCTGGACCTACTGGATCCAAAACTCTGGTATTTGGCCCAGCAATCTGTGCTTTACCTTTCTTAGAACAGCTAGTTCAGGTAGTAGCCGAGCGACTGGCATGTCGTCGTGAACAGGGAGGCTGGGCAGGCACGGCTGAGCTTGGGAAGCCGTGTTCCCTTCAGGCTGGGTGTTTTTGTTTCTTTTGGCAGAGAGGGCCCAGTGGGTGCAAATATTCAAGTACATTTTGGAACAATCTGTGTTTTAAGTATTTCCGTTTCCCCATTTTGACAATGCAGAAAGATTAATATAACTTCAGAGGTACCCACTGTGGGGATATTGTGTCCATCAAAGGAAGATGATCTAAGTGGAGAGGCCCATTCAGACCATGGGTATTTCTCATTTGAATGGATATGCTCATAAAACATGAAAAGCTCTTCTGTAGATGGGTTTTAGCGCATTAGATGTACCAGGTTTAGGAGATTTAATAGAATAAGACTCATTCTGGCCTTGGGCACAATTAGAAAGCAGGAAAAGCTGCCTTTGGGGGCCTGTTTATGATATTTGGTTCTCTCCTGTCCCTTGACCCCTTGTAGGACTCCTGTAAGTTTCCTACTCCATCCCCCATCCCCCAGCCCCCTCCACTCCCACCTTGCGTCACCTCTTCTAGAGCATCGTCGAAACTTGTTCTTTTCTGTGCAATCATTTAGGCCTTTTCCTCTGCTAGATGACACTGGATTAATCAGACAGGCAAATCCCTGAGTTTTGTTATAAATTGAGCACTTTATCTCGAAGACTTGCTGTCACTCTGTTACATACGCTGTATTTTTTCTTTAGGAATGAAATCATTACAGTATGACTGTCAGCGGAAGGTATTTCAGGCATGCTACAGGAGGCACTTGGATGATAGTCTTTCCATCAGAGTTATTTTAAATAACTTCATTTACTAGAGGGTGCCACCTGGCCAGTTTCCAGTGTCCTCCTGCAAAGAGTTCTTTTGAATGTCTAGGATTTGAGTGTGTGTGTGTGTGGGGGGGGGGGGAGTGCGGGGTCCTGGATGGAGTGGAGGCCTCTAGATGCTTTATGCAGCATCTGTGGAGACTGTTTGTTTTCAGGTGCAATGTTTGGGAGGAGCTGTCTGTTTCAAGTTAAAGGGTAAAAGCTCAGGTCAAGCTATTCCCCACCATTTCATTTGATTCTCCCCCCACCCAGTGTATCCTGTATGATTTTAATCATCATTCTTTTTCAATTCATTCTGCTCCATTAAAAAAAAAAATGCCCACAACCTGACTGTGCTCACAACTCTTTAGTCCTACTCTGCAAGGGTTTCTTCCAGACGGAATACAAGGGCTTAGGATGAGGTTGCATAAGCTTGGCTCAGGGGCCAGAAGCATCAAGGGATGAGGGACAATCATCTTGCCTTTATTTTAACTCCTGAATAAACTTTTTAAAAGACTCTTTGTGTTTTGCGTGAATTCCAGCTCTTCCTTTGCCCCTTTTCCCCTAGCACAGAGAGAATAGAAGGGCAACAAATGATGGAGCTGCTTCATGGGGTAGATTCTAATTTCTCTCTGTGAGGACTGCCCTGAAATTCAAAGAAGCATTATTATTTCATCCAATTTAAAACCCTGCTCGGTGCTGAATGGGCAAGCACCTAATTTCACCTTTGGCGGCAAATGGGAAGCTTTTTTTGTGATGAAAGAAAACAGAGGAGGAAAGAGGATTCTGGAGGATAATTGAATGGAAATCCCTTTAAGATGCCAGAAAACAGCTCCCATCCAAAAGGGATGAAACGAGGTCAAAATATATTTGTCAAAAGTGTGGAGCATGAAAGCCTTAATTATTTCTTTGGAAAGTTGTGTCTTTTAAGGATACAAACAAAAGCTTCAAGAAGGTAGAAGCTGGGAGAAATTACCCATGGCTTTAGAAAAGGTGGAGCCACAAGGAAAGCAATTACTGGTGAACAATAGTGTATTAACGGGGATTATTCTTCCAGATGGGGGCCCCAGCATTGGGTTTGGGATGAGATTTAGTAAAAGATGGGCTGGTGGTCTGCCTGTAAGTGGGAGGGAGAGGGGACAGCATCAGCCTGACTATGCAGGCTGGGAGGGAGCTGGGCTTGCTGATTAAGGAGGCAAAGAAATAGTCCTTGTATTCTAAGTAAAACATTATTTCTCTTGGAGCACAATGGTGAGCTTTTGCAATGACTGCACTATGTATTTAGACAGCTGTGTGTTCTTATCTCTGGTCCCTCTGTTCTTAGCCTTATGACCCTAGGCACATCTTTTATCTTCATCATCCTCATTTGTAGAATGGGGAAAATATGATGTGTCAAAGGTGCTGAAAATGAAATCAGGTAATGCTGGGTCTGGTACACAGTATCATAGTACATAGCAGAACCACAGTTCTGGTCCCCTTACCTCCTCTCTGCTTGATTTGACTGCTGGGTAGACTCCCCGCAGCCCTGTAGGTTCTTGCTCTTGAACTTACAGTGAATGCCAAATGAAGCACTTCCCTGCAGTCTGCTGGCCATTTCCAGGAGGTGGTCACCCTCTTTCCATCTCCCCCTCCAGAATCTTGACTGCTTGTGCTCTGCTTCCCTGTGAGAGTCTCCAGACTAGCCAAGGATCCAGAATCATCCTCCAGATTAGCAGAGGCCTGGAAGGAGTTTGCATTCCTGCCACCTTCATATTCACTGAGTGGCAGGGCAGTATCTTTCGCCAGGGAGGAGGTACACTGGTTGAAATTATCCCTATGGTGCCTTTGGATTGTCATCTGTCACGCAGAACTCCCCACGGGTGTTTTGGTTTGTATATTTGTTCTGTTCAGTGATTCAGCTAATGACTCTTCCTACTGTCTCATCAAGTGCTTTTCATGGCAGGAACTGACAGTCCAGCACAAACCTTCTCCCAGTGTCTCCCCATCTTACCGACAGGACATCTCAGACCTGGGGCCCAGGCAGTGTGTTGGGGTTCCCAGCGAACTCAATTGTGTATTAACAGGGAACTATTGGATCAGTGGGGGTAGATAGAGTGGGTTTGGGGAGCTTCTTCTTAAGAAGCTGGAGACCTCTTTAAAAAACTTACCAAGCCTTATTAAAAGAAGCATGTGGGGGTGTCAAATTAATGGATTGAAAGATTTCTCAAGTGTTCCAAAGAGCCCAGCTTTTTAGGAGATCGTTAATTCAGTGACAAGAGCCTCTATCTGGTTGGCTCATTGAGAAAGAGTTTTCTATAGCACATGGCCTGGTGGTCCCCATAATGGACAGCACCCACGGTGGTGATGCAGGAAGCAACAGTACTGGGCAGGAGTGGGTCCTCTGTGATCAGTGGGCACAGAGCAAGATACGTTGATACAGGGCACGCCTGGCAGGCACCAGTAACCTCACCTTGGACATCCTTGAAGACGTAAGGACATGGTCAGTCATATGCTTTATTGGGGGAACATATGTGATACACTTTTTAGGTTTCCCTAAAATAGTTGGGAGGGGCTGGGGGCCCTAGCACATCAAGTGTGAGTTGGAAATAACAACTATGCCTATTATTATTGATATGACACCTGTTATATGCAGAGCTCCATGTGATCTGTGGCAAGTGACAGGTACAGAAGAATTGCTTGCCACAATCATTACTAATCTGGGCTTTTTCAGAAGATGGCCAAGCTATACAGGTTAGCAGAAGAAATGCATTTCTAGACCACAAGCATTTCTAGAGAGTGCTGCCTTTTTAAATCACTCCTCTGCAGTCTGAAGCTGTCTGCTGATCCAGATTATGCATTCCTCTGTATTGTTCATTTTGGAGCCTATTAGATATGATTCATCCAACAAAAGGAAATTCTTAGTGGCCATCCTTGGCCTATGAGGATTTGGGTCAAGAGGCAGAAATGGTTACTCTTCATTTCCCAGTGCTTGGGATAGTGGATCATCAAGATGTCCTACTGTACCATTTCCTGGAAAGCCATGCAGAATTTTAGGCTAATAGCATGTATTGTCTGTTGCTTTAGGGTCACTTTTATAGTGGTCTTGACCAAATCAGCTTCCTTTGATCAAGAAGTCTTCCTTTTAGAATGAGTTTGAATTCAGAGATCTCTGATTATTTCTCTATTAAGGACCATTTCATTCAATATTCTTTGCCTGCTAATCCTGTGTATAGAAGGACATCTCTTCCACTAATCATGCTATTTTGATAAGTAGTCATTATTTTTCTCACTTTTTTATATTAATAAGAGATATATTTGCCTCCTCCAGGGTTATGATCTGAGTGAGCTTGCCAGTTATCTTAGATTGAGTCAATACCATATTGAGCCAAAGCAGAGAAATATGGCAGTTTAGCCAGCTTTTGTAGTCCTCCAGTGGGTCAGTGCATGAATTTTATCAGCATTTTTAAAATGCTGAAAGTAGTTGTGAGTATCTGTCTTTCTTTGAGGAGCTCTGAGGCCTTAGAACCTCAGGCTGAGGACAAGCCTTTTATTTTTTTGCACTTGTTGTGCCATGTGATCTGAGTAGGAGAAACACAAGATGCTGAGAAGGGATCTGTGTGTCCCATCTGGGGCTTGCCATAGTGAGCTGTGCACATGGCATCACCACAGTATTCAGAGGGATGGTTGGTAAGCTTGCTGGTCTTGGTCTTGAACTCTTTCTTGTGGGTGAGGGCACAATGGTTGTTCCTTATGTACAAACACTGGTGACGCAGTCCTTTTTCTTCCAGGGACATTCCCAACCAGGTGAGGGGTGAGGCAGATAGAGGAGAGAGAGAAGCAAAGGAGCAAGGCAGGAGAGCTGGCAAGACAGGGCATGTGAAGTGGTTGCCAGGGAGGCAGAAGAAAGAGCTTCATGCTGACGTTGTTTTCAAATAACTTCAGTTACTAAGAAAGAAACCACAACTGATGACAGCAAATATTGAGTGACCGAGAGTCAGAAATGCTTGTAATAAGCAAAGAAAAGCAGCGTGAAAGAGAGAGAGAGAGAGAGAGAGAGAGAGGGAGAGAGAGAGAGAGAGAGAGAGAGAGAGAGAGAGAGAGAGAGAGAGAGACAGAAAGAATGAGAAAGAGAATGAGAATGAGAATGAGGGTGGGGAGATGGTGGTGCTATTGAACTGTCTACTTTTCCTCATGTTAGAACAAAGCACTTTTTCTTTTTATTTTTTCTTTGCATTCCTCGTTCCTCTTCTACTTTGGGGGAAAAGTTGTATACACATTTTACACAATTACAGAAAAAGCCATGGCTTCTGTTTTATAATTTACACAGATGAGTTGTTATAGTTTTGATTATTCTATTACATGTCCAATAGTTGTGAAATTCTTGATTTTTCCCTCAGTGTAAGTTGAGGGATAGGCATGCTTACTCTCTCAGTCCTCCTCGATGCTAAGCTCACAGTTCCAGGGACAAGCAGCTGAGCTTCCTAGTGTATGGGTTGTTCAACCAATAACTTGTCGATGGTGGGATGCTCAAGGCCCTTGCATCGTTCCCTGTTTCCCGGGCAGTCCTTTCTCTCTTTCTCTCTCTCTGAGCAGTGGCCGCCGTTGCTGGCTGTGACTCGGGCAGGAAACGTTCATGTGGCAAGTGAGAAGGAGAAAGTGCAGAGTGGAGCACACAGCCCTCCACCACTTTCCTCTGGGCCCCGAAGACTGTGGGGTCTGAAGAGGAGGGTAGAGACCCATGTGTTGTACCATAAAATTCTAGGAACGCTCCATCTGCAGTGCAAGCCTGAGAATACCCGGTGTGACAGTGTATATGAAATTCCTGGCTTATGCTCCTTAATACCAGTCTATAAAAATAACAGTCCAGCTGGATGAGATCATGGGGAGATGTGCCGGGCCATATGGCATGGGCCAAGTTGCTGCTGACTGACATTTGGAGGCTTACGTTTTGGGAGTTGTTGCTTTGGGAAGGAGAAGAAATCAAAAGATGGGAGTGGGGCTAGGGGTGAAGGAGAGAGAACGAAGAAGATGAATGAGCTTCTTTTGGCAGAAGAGAAGCCCATCAATCAAAGAGTACCGAGAAAAGGAGCATAATATTAATATTTATTGGGCATCCACCATGTGCCAGAGAAAGTTTATGTTTTGTCTCATTTAACCTTCTGTACAATATGAGTTGGATAGTGTTAAGTTCCATTTTCCAAAGGAGGGAACTGTGTTTTAAATACCGAGTATCTAAGACTTGACTGAGGTTATAAGGGGATAGAGACAATATTCAGCTTCGAGCCTTTATGACTCAAGGCCGTAATGTTGTTGTTAGGCTGCAGGATATTCCCTTTAGGAGGAAGTTGGCTTCCTTGTGAGTGAAAATTTTCAACTGGAGTTTAGATGGCTGTGGATAAAGGTTTTGTCTCCTTTGCAGGCTCTAGTGAATTGAGATGGTAGCTGTTGGGTCAGGTGGTTGGAGATGAGTGCCCAGTGGTCAGCCTCTTAGAAAATGTCTCAGCCCCCTCAGGGGGTAGTTCGGACAGATGCAGCTCTGATGGACAGATGTGTGAGGATCACGTCCCAGACTCACTGTGGGAAGAAGAACCACTTGGCATTGCTGCCCACTGAACAAAATCCAAAATAATTTTAAAACCTGATGCAGTTGCATCTCTGTATTATAGTCCAATACAAACACAGCAGCCTCTGAATATTGTCTGTGTCTCAGATGCTTTACGTCATGGTGCATTTTAATTTTCACAACAACCCTATCGGAAAAGTGGAATTGGTTCCATTTTGTGGAAGGAAAAAACAGAGTCTCAGAGAGGATAAGGAAGCTGCCCAAAGCAATGCTATGATTAAGTCGTGGTTTTGAGATTTGAATGCCATCCATCTGATTTCAGAACGTTTACCCCACTGGTATCTGTTCTATCTTAAGAGGGACCAGGGAAGATCCTGTCCCCTTAAACACATTGGATGTGTTTTGGTTAAAATATGGTCCAAGATGGTATTTGTCACCAAATTCATAAATTGTGTTGAGAATTACTTAAATACCCCATACAGTCAGCTGTCGAATGGCATTCTTAATTGGAAATGGAAATGAAGATGTTTTCTGCTCTTCATTGAAAGTGGCTCACCTTTTTAAAAACTAAATTAAATGTTTCATAACAGCTTTATGGAGATATAATTCATATAGCAAACAGTTCTCCCAAAGAAGGTGTACAATTTAATGGTTTTTTAAAGTTCAATCACAGAGGCGATGGTGCACCATCAATACAATTTATGAAGATTTCTATTTCCCTAAAAAAATTACGTTTTAAGTCAGAGATAAGAAATTAACATCAAACAAAATTGAGAAAAAGTAGAGGATCTTATGATTCTACTGCTTCAATGTAACTTTTTTCATTGTTGTCACACTTTTCTGTCTTTACATACCAAAAAAAAAGAGTAACAGTTACAATCATCCTGTGCATATTGTTTTATGTCTGCTTTTTTAAGGTGACATGTCCCATGTTGTTACTTTGCATTTTTAATGGCCCATGATATTCTCTCATGTTGATGTGCAGTAATTTTTTAACTTACCCTCTTTAGCTGAACCATTAGTTTTTTTGTTCTCTCATAAATAATGTTGCAGTGAACATCTTTGCACATAAAGCTTATTTCCCCTGTTGAATATATTTCTTGGAGTTGCATTCCCAAGAGTGGGATTACTGGGTCAAAGGGTATGAACATTTTAAGTCCCTTTTTCCCTTTTCCCATGTTTATTCCCAAAGAGGTGACACTATTTTACAAAATTTTAAAAAGTGTGATGTGTGTGTATATATACAAAGCATTATACATAAAAAGTCACTTCAGTTACCGAGGTTTTGGGTTCATTATGTAAATCAGAGACAGGCAAAATCAAACATCATGAGAGCCAAGAAAGATTGTCCTTTATGTGTCCCACCTGGTGACTCAAATAACTTTACCATTTCCCTTACAAAATTATTCCCATGGAAAAACGATTCCCTCAACCTCCTGACCTTTTATTGGTTGCTGTCAGCCTGGGGCAGCACTTTGTTTCCAGCTGTTCTTAAAAGCCACTTCTCTAGCATTTAACCATTTGAAGGCTCGCAGGGGTGATTAGGGGTGGGGAGGGGAAGGGGAGTTTGGGAGGAGGGAAAGGGGGAAGGGAGAACTTGCATATTTGTACCAGCATGCCTTGTGGTCAGAGTGAGCCAAGAAGTGGCTGAAAAAATTAGAGTATCTCCAACTTGTCCTGTTGTAAAACATCAAATTTTTTTTCTCACAGTTATGTAGACTCGAAATCCAAAATCAAGGTGTTGGCAGAGCCATGCTCCCTTGGATGGGTCTAGGAAAGAATTCTTCCTTGCCTGCAATCCTTGGTGTTTCTTGGCTTACGACAGCATAAGCCTAATGTCTGCCTCTGTCTTTACATGGCCATCTTCTGTGTGTTCATACTGTCTTCTCTCTGAGCAGGTCCCTGTCCAGATCTCCTCCTTATAAGGACACCAATCATTAGACTGTGGTCCATCCTAAATTCTGTATAACTTCACCTTAACTGGGTGACATCTACAAAAACACTATTAGCTGCGAACTTTCTCTAAAGTTAATTGTTAACTCAGGTGTAACTGTTGATGGCATTAAGTGTGACCTCCTCCTGAGTTATTTGCATTTTATAATGTGTTCCTAGGAGACCCAAGTTCCTTGAAGAACCTAAAAGAATGAAGCTTTAATGATGGCATAGAGAGGGTGTGTGTGTGTGTGTGTGTGTGTGTGTGTGTGTGTGTGTGTGTGTATCTGAGAGAGAGAGAGAGAAAGAGGGAGGGAAGAGGGGGATGGTTTTGTTTAAAATTTATCAATCTTAAATGTCTCTGCTGTATTGAAGGATGAAGTTTTTATGAATCATCTGTGATGCTCAGACTCTAGGGATACTTAGGGATGAATGTTCAAGAACTCTTAATATTTTATTTAGCTACAATAATTCTGTATGAGCTAACTGAAACATCAGGCATCAAGTCAGTGTGATTGTCATTCAATGGTTATTTGGGATTCTGAGGGAGGAACATTATCAGATAGACAGGCGCCTGCAGATTAGATGATGCCTAAGTCTCTCCAGTTGTAAGAAGTCATCCCTGTGAGCCAGGTGTGGCCTTTGTTCTCCACTTTTCCCACCCTTCTTCTCACCATGGGCTGGCCCACGTGTGCTCACCACCAGAACATAAGCTCCTCCAGGCTGAGACTTGTCTGGCTGATTCACTGCTGGGAGCTCCAGTCTGAAAGATAACAGGTGCTCAGTAAATGGCATTTGAAGGTTGATGTTATGACTTCTGTCTTGCACATAAGATAGCTGAGCCTCAGAGGTGTTCATCCAGCTGGAGAGTGTCCGGTATTGGCACTTCCTGGGTCTGTAGGGCTCAAAGCCCAGCCCAGCATTTCCTCTCTGGTCTCCCAGGCAGGCGGTCACAGGACAGGCCGAGCTTGCCCTCTGCTGCTGAGTGCAGGGTCTAAGTTGCTGCCTTGCTGTCTCAGCTCCTGGACTTGGTAGCTTTTCAGAAGAGTCTGAGACTGAAAGTAAACCACCTACCTCTCGTACCAGTACCTCCCTCTCTGCTGTCCCAGAAATGAATAAAATGGGCCTATCACCTCAGAGAAAAGGACTGATGGTATGTGTTGGCAGTGATAAGTGTTTGAGCAAATGAATGACGCTAAGGAAGCAGGCATGGTTAAAAGACCTATGGAAAGTGTGACAGAGACCAGTGTATTTTTACAGAACAGTGTGTAGAAAGCTCATTGATATGATTTTGGATTTCACATTTCAAGTAACCTTTATGAAACTACCACTTGTTGAATTTTAGTGACTTATCAAAAAAGAGTATCTAAAATTATCTGCAAAAGCTCTTAAAATACTCTTCTCTTTCCCAATTACATACCTTTACATATTTCAACCAAAATAATACAATAGATAGAATGCAGAAGTGGATGTGAGTATCCAACTGTCTCTTATTAAGCCATACATTAAAAAGATTTAGAAAAAGGAATAATATTGCTTCTCACCTCACTATATTGTTTTGAAAAGCAGTTTTTTCTCATAAAAATGTTATTTATGTTTACATATAATGAGTTTATTATTGTTCTCTTAATAAGGAAACTTTAAAAACTTTCTCAATTTTGTTTTTTTTATAGTGGTAAATATTGCTAGATGTAGCAAAAGTAAGCAAAGCCCTTGGAATTCTAAATTATTTTTAAGAGTGTAAAAGTTACCACTCATCCTGTCTTCCTACTCAAAATTTGTAAACTGCTTATCTAGAATATACAAAGAACTCCTACAAATCAGCAAGAATAACACAGCAGAAAAAATAGACAAAGGACACAAACAGGCAATTTATAAAAGAAGCCAGTAGGCATAGGAAGAGTTGCTTGAATTCATTACTAAACAAGTACGTGTGAATAAAAACATGGCAGTACTTTACACTCATTTTCAGCAAAATGTAGAAATCCAAATAATGACAAGGGTTGGTAGGGCTGTGAAGATAGAGAGACACTCACTACTGTGACTAGGAGTGAAAAAAGTATAGCCATTCCAGGAAGCTATCTAGTAGTAATTACTGCAATTAAATATGCATAGTCCTTAGAACCTAGCAATCCTACTTTTGGGTATATAAACAAAATAAATGATCATACAAGTCATTTGACATGTGTGCAGATGTTGATCCCAGCTGTTTGTGGTGGCAGGCAGCTTGAAGCCTTCCATGTGCCCATCACTGTGTGTGGATTGGGAACACGTGAATGCCATGGGTATGTCACAAAGAAAGTGCTACAGGAATGGGAAAGAAGCAAAAGTGATCCACAGCACAATATCGTTTATGTAAATTAAAAATACAGTTATAGGAAGCAATTTGTGTTTTTTCAAGAACAGGAATGGAAGGCTCTTCATTACATTAGTTTCCAAGTGTTGCTAGGAAATATCGCAAACTGGGTGACTTAAAACAACAGAAATTTATTCTCTCACAGTTCTGGAGGCCAGAAGTGTGAAACCAAAGTGTCGGCTGGGTTGGTTCTTTTTGGAATCCATGACTGTCTGCTGGCTTCTGGTGGTTGCTGGCAATCCTTGGTATTCCCTGGCTTGTAGATACATCACTGCAGTCTCTGCCTCCTTCTTCCTTCTCTGTGTGTCTGCGTCTCTTTGTGCGTCCAAGTTTTTTTCTTCTTAGAAGGACACCAGTCGTATTGGATTTAAGGCCTACCCTAATCCACCATGACCTGATCATAATTTGGTTACATCTGTAAAGACCCTATTTTCAAGTAAGATCACATTCATAGGTTCTGGGTAGACATGAATTTTGGGGAGACACTATTCAATTAAGTATATACATTGAACATATGAGAGTAGTTGGCTACATAAGGGAAGGGAGTGAGGATGTGAAATGAAGATAAATGGGCATAAACAAGTGGGTAAACAATAAATAAACAAGAGAAAGGCCTTGATGGAACCAATGACTGTGCATACACTCAATCCTACAAAAATAAACTTCCCTGAATCAATCTTGGCTCTAACTCAGGAAGACAACAGCAACAAAAACAAAACTCAAATCAAAAATAAACATGATGTCCCTTGAGAATTCTTAACCACAATCTGGCCTTCACATGGCTTGGAGCTAGAATTCATACTATCCTAAAGTTCTAAAAGACTCTAAGCTGAGAATTAATTGAATTTCAAGTAGTAATGATTTGGTCTTGCCTCCTGACACTTGGCTTAAGGAAATGCAGATCCTTTTAGGTGAAAAAACACTTAACTCAGGCCTCAAAGAACTTCCACAGATAAAGTTTTTCAAGAATCAGGAGAGAGAAAATAGTAAATTTCTACATAAGTAAAGAGAAAAATGGAATAAAACAAATTATAATCAATGTTAAAGAAGGCAAACAAGGAGGACAAAATAACTTAGAAAAAAGCAACTTATAGAAAGCACAAAAAGAATTAAATGAATTAACATATATCAGCATTAACTATATATATATGATAATCTAAACTTTCCAGTTGAGAGATTGTCAGAATAGATTACAAATAAATAAAACCAACTTACATGCTTTTTACCTAAAACATTGGGACACTAGAAGTTTGAAAATATGTGTATAGAAACAAATTTATTAGCAAATAGTCCATGAGTACTCATTTGCGGGGCTATATTAATATCAGGCAAAATATGTTGTAGAAAAAAAGGTTTTACCAAGCTAAACTCAGAATCTAAGATAGAGTTAAATTAGAAATTGATTAATGCTATTCACAGATTAAAGGAGAAAGACCATATGATCATTGCAATAGATGTAGAAAAGTTATTCCACAAAGTTTAGCATTTATTCATGACACGCATTCTTAGCAAACTAGGAGAACTTTTGAAATCTGATAAAGGCAATTCCCGAAATAATTTACACCAAATTTCATAATTAATGATAAATCATTAGAAATACTTTAAATAAGAAACAAGGCAGGAATGCCTACTCTATGAACATGTTTTAAACTTTGTACTAAAATACAAAGCAACACATTAAGTGAAAGTGAAGCAAAAAGAGTGTCATTATTTAGGCATGAATATCTATACAGAAAACCCCAAAGGTCTACAGGTAAATTATTGAAATTATTAGTAGTTTATGTGGATATAAAATGAATACAGAAATAAAATTGCATTTCTATGCAGTCTTTAGAATATGTGATTTAAAAAGGTATTATTTAAAATAAGCTACCTGGGAGATAAATCTATAAACAGATACCCAAGACCTTTGCAGGCAATACATACACACAGACACACACACACACACACACACACACACACACACACACACACGCATTTTATAGATACAAATGAAACTTCTTTTAGGTCTCTAAGGAGGCCCTAAATAAATGAAAAGACAAATCATGTTTATGGATAGGATGATTGGGTATCATAAAGGAGTTAATGTTCCCCAACTTGGTCTATAATAATTCCCACTGGACTTTTCTTTGGACTGTCACAAATTGGCTGTAAAGTTTCTGTGGATGAATGAGGGGCCATGCACATCAAAGTGTTCCTGAAGTAGAACCTGAGAGGTATTTACCTAATACAAAGGTTGAAGGGGGCTAGAATAATTAATATATGGGGGATCCTCTTGGATGGAACCTTTGCCCAGCTCTTCCCTAAAAACAAACCAAAACCAAACCAAAGCCACCTACTTTTTCTGGCCACCTGTGGAAGGAAAGCCTGCTCTAATGCTGTGCCACCAGCAGGGAGGATCCGCCAAAGCCTTTTGCTCTTAGGCTTCCCCAGGCGAGAGTAGATGCCAACTCCTGTGACCCCGTAATTCTCTGACAGACAAGGATTTGAATTTTGTCTTAAGCAACTCAGCTATGGAACCTGTGTTACTTAACTTCTCTTAGCCTCAGTTTCCCAATTTGTAAGCTAGGAACGATGCTTCCTCCATGCAGGTATGTGCAGAACACCTGCCAAGTTCACAACAGAAGGCTGAGGTTTTCGCCCATTGCATCGTCTTCCCTTCCCTGTGCCAACCTTTGAATAGAGCAAAGGTGTGTCTTTGTGTGCATTTGCTTGTGTCTGTGAGTCTGTGTGACTGCGTCTCTCTTCTATACCTTGCATACTGCACATAAAATAGTATCAGATAATAATCATGGTAACAGAAGGGATATTGCCCAATAAAAGCTGTTCTCATCATTGTTTTGGACCATACTTGCGCAAGCCCACACGATGATAACAGAATCATCGACGCCTCCACCTTCCCCTTTCCTATTTGTTGGCAGCAGTTTCTCTTGGCAACAGCCTAGAACCTGGGTCCTAGATGGACCCAGAACCTCAGCCTGGCCCTGAGGCTGGTGCCTCAACCACTCTTTGGACTGGGGGCCCTCAGGCCACAAGGTGTTCAAGCTGAAAAAGACATTTGAGAATCTCTCACCCAACCTGCTCTTTCTACAAATGAGAAGACCTTTGCCTGAAGAGAGAGATACATGGGTTTTCATTTGGAACAGGTGTCAGAGCTCAGATTCGAAGGCTGGAAATCCTGCTCTGGGTCCACTACTCTTTCTCTCTCTCGTTTGGGTGCTGAAGACCTTGGCTTCTTGCCCTAGTTCCATCATTGACAGCTCAGTGAATCTCAGGGTCTCATTTCCTTGGGTATAAATGGGAGTCCTCGAGCATGATCTAGTCCTGGGCTCAGGTGGTATTATTATCAGGAATGATACATGGCTGGAGACAGTGCAAGCCTTTTCTTAGTGTAAAAGGCCACTTAGAAGACAATATTAATGTTGTTTTTTTACTACCTTGATCTATCTATAATCAAGGCCTCTTAGAATAATACTTAGAAAAAAAAAGAAAAGAAAAAAAACTAGAGAAATGATCAAAAATTTATGCTGTAATTCTTCCTGTCATTTCCTGGTTAGCATAAGGAATATTGAGTTTTCTACCTAAGTGCTCATATGAGATACGAAATACCTGGGCAACAGGAGCAATTTGCTGCTTAAATTGGAACCTTGCAAATCAATTATCAGGAACTAGAGCATGCATTTTCTCCTAAGCCAAAAAAAATTATTTTTCAAAATGACATTTGGCTATCACTGCATGTCAAACCAGGAGTGAAAGCCTGCATGGTGGCTCCATATCTTGGTGAAAAAAAAAATTCACTTGAAAAGCTGCAAATCTTTTAAGATGTGTGAGCCTATATTTTCAAGACTTAGGAACCTAAGGAGTTTAAGAAAGCAGACTTCTACTCCAATTCAGTTCTTTACTGAATCATGCAAAGTGAAAATCCCAAATTCCTCTGGGTGACACTTCATTGCAAGCTTGGTGGGTCTAGAGTCTGGGGAAGAGCATCAGATGGTGGGAGGAGGTGAGGCTGGCCCAGTGGAGGCCATCTCCAGATACCTGTGCTGGCTGCTCTTCCCTGCCTTCATGCAAGATATTTCAAGATAGAAGAGTAGGAAGGAACTTAGAGGTTCTCTGCAAGGTGTTTCTCAATCCTGGCTGCACAGTGGGATTTCCTGGGATGCTTTTTAAAACCGTGGATGCATGGGCCCTACCCCTAGAGATTTTGATTTAATTCACCTGGCTTGGAGCTCAGCACTTGTCATATTTTAAAAATCCTCAGGTAATTCTAATGTGCAGTCATAGTTAGAATCCTGAATCCGCACAGAGGAATAATGTGAGGATTAAATGAGAAAAATAAGAAAAAGCACAGCCAGACCAGTACCTGGAACCTAGGTGCTCAAATACGGTGGCCTCCCCTCTCCTCCTCTGGTATCCCTTATGTCTCCCCTCACCCTCATATCCTCAACTTCCTTCACCCCATAATTCTTATTACTTGCCCTGGGTTCCTATGATCTAAAATAAGCAAAAAGCTTTTGCATATCCCATCTGAGTGCGTGCTATTTTCCTGTGTGAGTCTGCGCCCGTGCAGGATGAGTTTTATAACTTCTTTGAGGAGGGTGGTTCGGTGGGAAGCATGAAACCTATGATTTCTGGCAGGATGTAGGGAGCTTGTCCGTTGCCCACAGAGTACCGTCTTGGAATATTTGCTGTCGTTGTGACTTGGGTGTCTAATTAAGTGTAGACTGTCCTAGGCTGGAGATGAGTGACCAGAGGCAATAGAAGGGTGCATGCTCTTATGGTCTGGGGACTCATAGTGGAAGTGAAGGAGGGAAGGATATTCGCCCTGATCTCTGCATCTGGGCTGTTGTTGGTGGGCAGCTCCAGGAGCTCTCTTCAGTGAGGGGAGGGTGGGTAGTGAGGGGAGTGGGAGGGGTGAGGGGATGTGGGGGGTGGTGGTAGGGGGCCGGGTGGAGGCCAGCAGAGCCAGGTACACTTTGCCGCCCTTCTCTTGCTACCCTAAAGCTTTTGGGTACACGGGGTGAGGTGCCCTGATCTGAAGTGCTCTTCCTTGCCAGCCTGTGGTCTGGGCTGTATCTCTGAGAGGGCTACAAGAGAAGCCCACCTGAGCCAGAATTTGAGATGGTCTTGTTGCATCCTGGCTGAACTTAGGAAGCAGAGGTGTGCAAAGCAAAGGTAGCTCTTCGGGCTGCTTAAAACGCTGTGGCAAATTGAATGTGGGTTATTTTCAGGGTTGTAATGAGAAATCGATGTCTAAGCCGCATGCATACCTGCAGAGGCCCAGAGAAGCCTTAACCAGCTGTTTCAAACAGCTGAAGGACTTCTCTAAGTAGCTGGTTGACCTTGGCCTGACCCTCAAAATACCTTTCTTTTTCTCAGGTGCTGGGTAAGGGGCCCTTCTTGGAATTGCTGATTTCTCTCCTTTGTTGTAACTCTCATGTTAAACACATTTGGTGATTTGCTTGCCTTTGTAGTGAAGTGGCTTTGGCTCTGCCCTTTATTTTCCTTTGAAATTCTGGAGGATTTGAAAAACCAAGTAATGTTGGAAGTCTATTTGAAATGAGCTTAACTTTTTATTTAAGGTGAGCTTTAATTGACCATAGAAATAAAAAGTTCTTAACCAAAGACGGATATTGGAAAGACATACATCAATGATTTTATTTCCTTATTACTGCTTGTATTGGAATTAAACTCTTCCAAATGAAGACACTGAGTGTAGGAGAAAAATTATGGGCCACTTCTGAGATTAACACCCCTAATATGGTACATCTAGACATAGTGTGAGCTTTTCATCAATACTCTGCCAATAGAACTCTGCTGGCCTCCAGGGTGAAATTGCCTGGACTGGGAGAGTAATTTGATCTTGGAGTGACTTTAATCAATGTGCCTCTGTTAAGCAAATATTTCCAATTTTTCAGCAGGTTTGTTTGCTGTGTAAATTTCTTTTCTCTGCCAATATGCTGAGCTGGCACCATTAATTTCCACAGGTGGGACAGGGCTGTTGGCTTCCCTGGGTTACTTCTCAGTGTGTTGGGAGCTGGAAGGATAGAATTTCATGAACCATTCCAGCCAGCTGCTGAGCACCTGGAGCAATGTTTGCAACGACTCCACTCGGGGTGACCACCCCCTAACACCAAGTGTCCCCTACGTTGCTGAGGAAGGTTCAGTTGTCTGAGGCTTACTTTGGATGCATTTTTAATCATAGTGGTTGGCATAGACAGGAAAGTTGGGCACAGATGTTCCAGCTTAGGGAAACTTTCTGGAATGATCTCTCCTGGAGACTCTGCTGGTGGTGGTAGAGGAGATGATCTGAGGTCTGTTCCTAAATCAGTAGCTCAGGAGGCAGACTATTAAGATTCTGTGCCCTATATTTCAAGTTATAGAAACTTATTGCATAAAAACTGCTAAAGGTGAAGCATCACCTTAATGCATTTTTCATCTGTTCTACTTTTAGCCCTCAGTAGGCAGAAAAAAATTTCTTTTGAATGTGTCCCTAAATGTATCTTGGAAGGAGACAACTGAAAAGCAAAGCTAAAGTCCCACAGAAGGAATAGGACACCAACATGCCTGTGCCATGCACACCCTCTTCCCCCCATGTAGCACATCAACACGAGGCATGTCTGACCAGAGAGGCCAGCCTGACCCCACTGGGCTCTGTTTGGTCAGCTCTGTCTTTTCTTGATAATTTTGCTCGTGACAGGGAAGTGACCCCTCTCCTCAATCTGCAACATTTTCCCCTCCAGTTACCGTTTTTCAAATTTTGCCTGTCTTCAAGCCATGGCCCAAATGCAGGACTTAGTAAGCTCAAGTCTCTTTATTTTCATACTTTAAATTTAAATCAACTACCCTATGTATGTTCAAAGAGCTGATGGAAACCAGGAGAATGATATCTCACCAAAGAAAATAGCAATAAAGAAAAGAAATTATAAAAAGAAACCAAATAGAAATTCTGCAGTTTTAAAGTACAATAACTGAAATGAAAATTCACTAGAAGTTTTCAACAATAGATTTGAGGAAATAGAAGAAAGAATAAGCAAACATGAAGTTATATTAACAAAATTATCAAGTGTTAGGAGAAGAAAGGAAAAAATATAAATTAAGTTTAAGAGATCTGTGGGACATCGTACTATGGGAGTCTCAGAAAGAGAGAGGATAAGGAAGCACAAAGAATGAAGACGTAACAGCTGAAACTTCTCAGATTTAATGAAAGATGTGAAACTACACATTCAAGAAGCTTAATAAAATCCAAGTAGGATGAAGTAAAAAAGGTCTATGGGCACACAATGTATAAAGAAGTAATTTGTAACAGTAACAACACTGGGGACAGGGGTCACAAAACTCTATGGGAGCAGAGCGTTTGTATTTTTTGAAGGTAAGTTGTACCAAATGAAGCCAGATTGTTATTAATTTAGGTTATTAATTGTAATCCCCAAGGTAACCAATTAGAAAATAAAATGCACAAAAAAGTAAATAAAGGAATCAAAATCAATCACAAAGAAGGCAGTAATGGAGGAATTATGGGACAAAAATGATACAACATATAGAAAACAAGAAGTGAAGTGGCAGAATTTTTTCTTATCAGCAATTACTTTAAGTGTAAAGGAATTAAATTCTCCAATTGATATGCAGAAAATGGGAGAATGCATTTAATGTTGTGTACAAGATATTTACTTTAGATTTAAATAGGGTAAAGTGAAAGGTTGAAAACTACTACATGCAATAGTAACCAAAAGAGAGTTGGGGTGTTTGTACTGATATTAGACAAAATAGACTTTAAGTAAAAACTGTTACAACGAGGAACATTAGGTATTGATGAAAGGGTCAATCCATCAAGGAGATATGACAATTATAAATATACATGAACCCAAAACAGTCCTAGAACATATGAAGCAAAATAGAACTGATTAAATAAATAGATAGCTCTATAATAATAGTTAGGGACTTGAATATCTTACTTTCAATAATAGAACATCTAGACAAATAAGAAAATAGAAGAATTGAACAGCACTATAATCAATTAGACGTAACAGACATATACAGAACACTCCACCCCTAAAAAACATAATATACACCCTTCTCAAGTACACGTAGATCATCGTCCAAGATAGACCATATGTTAGGCCACAAAACAAGTTTCAATAAATTAAAAGAAAATTTGAAATCATACAAAGTATCTTCTCTAATGGCAGTGGAATGAAACTAGAAATAAATAACAGAAGATAACTGGAAAATTAAAACATCGTGGAAATTAAATAACATACTCTCAACCAACCAATGGGTCAAAGAAGAAACCACAAATGAAATTAGGAAATGCTTGGAGATAAATAGAATGAAAATACAACATAAGAAATATTAAATTAAAAAAATATATATTTTTTCCCCTAAGAGTCTAATATGCAGCCAGGACTGAAAACTATTAAACTAGAAAATTGACTGGCCAGTCTCATCAGGAATGGGAGAGACAACATAAATATACCAATGTAGGAGTGAGAAAGGCAATGCTGGTCAGATAGAAAAAGGGCTTTAAAATGATTATAAAAATTATGTACAATTATGATAATATTTTTGAAAGTCAATAAAATATATGATTTTGAGAGAAATACACATATGACTCAAATGATCTCAGGAATGTCAATAAATAAAAGACAAATATCTAGCACAAAAATTAAAAATTTTTCAAAACATTTTTAAAAATCTCCAAAACTAGGTAGATTTGTGAATGAATTCTCACAAATTTCAAAAAACAAAACCCCAAAAGCAAAAAGAACAAACAAAAAAACCCCACACAATATTCTTGGCTTTAAAATATCAGACAAAAGTAGAAGAAAAATTAACACTATAGAAAAACACTGTTTATAATAAAGATACGGATCTTAAAATACCAACATTTTAATATTTTGAAATGACTAAAAAGGATTTATACTAGGAAATGCATAATGATTTAATGTTCATACCAATAGAACACACCATAACAAAAAAGTAATCATTTTCAATAGATGCCAAAAATTATTTGATAAAATTGAGCAGGCATATCTAATGTTTTAGAGAGTTAGGAATGAATACTTACCCAATGAAGAGTTTCCCCATGAAATATCCTGTATTCAAACTTAAAAGGCCAGCATTAATAGTATTCCCATTAAATTAAGTAGCACAAGAAGTATTTTAGAAATAACATGAAGCAGTCACCTCAGACTCCTTTAACTTTACCAGGGAAGTGAAAGGGGTGTGGGAAGAGGAAAACAATAGTAATTTAGGAGATTTCCAAGACAGGTAGAATGGGACCTCCTAGGAAATCGGGAAATCTTTTAATCTCTTTACTTCCCTTTTATTACTCTCACTAAAAACTGGAGCTCCTGGTACTACAGCCCAACTATATGTCCTTGAATTTCCCATTTGTACTTGACTTTATTCGGATGTGCCCAAATATTTGTAGGGCCTTGGACAAGAGTACAAAAGAAGGCTCACATATTGACAAAATGGAAGTTATAAACTTAACAATGCTGTGTTCTACTTTAACAAATATATCTTCATGATGACATGGAGGGCTACGTTCAATTTTAGATGTCTGACTCTTTGTATTTGCATGTCAGGAACATGGCGGCACAGGGAGAAATGGCCATTGACCTGACTGCCCCTCTCCTTCTCACCTTAGTCTTCATCCTAGGCTGCAAGGAGCCTGCATGCCCACATGCAGATGTACTCAGCCCGGAAACCCAGACTCTGTATTCTCCTCTGTTGCCCTGTGGGCACCACTTAGACTTAGGCATGTTCACACTGGTGGTATGGTCTCTCCTTAGAGCTGGGGAAGAGGTTCATATAGGCCATGAAGAGGGCTTGGGGCTCTTTGGACAATAAACTCATGTTCCTTGGTACACAGAATATGGTCTAGAGGTAGAATGGAGGCTCAGGCTCTGGACTGCATGTTGCCTTGGCCTCCAGACTACTTGTTCTGTGTTTTGTCCATCCATGCCCTTCTGCAGGATTATAGATTTGTGTTCTGAATTCTCCATTTTAACTTTAGCAAGTTTCTAAACTCTGAGATTCAGCTTCTTTGAGGGAAGATTAAAGGCTCACTAAAGGGTGCCCTGCCATACCTTTCAGAGTTGCAGTAATGATCAATTAACTTATTATAGGTGACACCACTTGTTAAATGCTCCAGTTGTATGCAATCTGATGAGGTAGTCATCCTTTATTCTCACTTACCTGGCTGTTGGACCAAGGAGTGATCTGTGGCTGGATTTGCTCATGCCCTGATGTTCCGGCAAAAGACAGAACACTTTTCCTAGCTTCGTACGCTCTTCTATGGACCTATTTCTGAAAATTTTTTTAAAAACCTACCAAAAACTGTATCTTTCAGTATATTCCAAATGGTTCTGGAGGATGAGACCCATGTATTTGTTTCCCATTCATTGTGTGTAAGGCTTCTGATCACCATGTGTAAGGATATTGATGTGTTCTTCCTGGTTAAGATCTCTTCTCAACCCCAGAGGGAACTGTGGTTACCTCAGGATTTTGTATAGTCATCCAAAAGGATTAGTGGAGAATAAATGAACTCACACTTCAGATCAATTATACACATTTATTAGTGATTAACTAAAGCAAAATACATAAAATATTGGTATGAGTATAGCATGGGTATAGTCAAACTGACAGTTCTTCCTCAAGAGGTTAATAATGAAGCCAGATATGCCCAAGGGGATATCTCCCTCCTGATCTGGTTCCTTTTGTCATTTTGTTCAGTGTCTTTTAAAACTGGGGTATAATTATATTTAGCAAAATACGCAGTTTGATGATTTTGTCAAATGTGTTTGACTCCCATGTAATCAACCCAGATATAGAACATTTCCATCACCCTAGACCAGGATTTCTCAGCCTCTGCATTATTGACATGTGGGGCTGGATCATTCTTTATTGTGGGGAGCTGTCCTGTGCATTGTAGGACAGTTAACAGCATCTATGCACTAGGAGCTAGAGACATGACAATCAGAATGTCTCCAGATGCTGTTAAATGTTCCCTGGGGGGCAAAATTACTCCCATTTAGGGCCACTGCCATAGAACGTACCTTTCTGGCTCCTTCCAACAATCCCCCCCCCCCTCAGAGGTAACTATCCATTTCTATTTCTATACATTAGTTTTGCCTGTGCTTGAACTTTACATAAATAAGAGTACACTATATGTACCTTTTTGTGTCTGGCATCATTTGCTCAGTATAAAGTTTATGAGATTCACCTTTGTCATTGTTCCTCGTCACTTCCGTTATATCAGCATACTACGTATTGTCCTCCGTTCTCCTGTTGATGAACGGTTGGGTTGGTTCCAGTGTTTGGCTCTCTGAACAAAGCAGCTTGAACATTCTTGTATAAGTCTTTGTGTAAACATATGTTTTCATTTCTCTTGGGTAAATACCCAAGTCATATGGTAGGTGAATGTTTCACTTTATGAGAAGCTGCCAAACAGTTTTCCAAAGTGGTTCTATCATTTTACGCTCCTGCCGGCAGTGCACCGAGAGTTATGGTTGCTTCACATTTCCCCCCCGACACTTGGTGTCATCTGTCTTTCTAATGTTAGCCAGTCTAGTGGGTATGTGAGTGTCAGCATTGTAGCTCTGGTTTGCATTTCACTGATATTTCCCTAATCACTAATGAAAGCGGCCTTTAATGTGTTAATTTCAAATGAACTATATGACACAGGATTTGCATTTAGAATAAAGAACTTTTAGAAATCAATAATAACAACTCAGTGAAAATGGGCCATAGACTCCAACAGTTCACAAAAGATGATGATGCAAATATCGTATCTTTGTTTTCTGTCCTTTTCTGACTTGTGCTGTCACTTCTGCATCGGATGTTGCTCACTGTTTAATACCAGCGCTCACTATGTGCCAAGCACATTTCTAAGCACTTGACAGTGTTAGCACATTTATTCTTCAATATTTGATTCTCAAAGCAACCTTATAAAATATCATTATCCCCATTTTACAGAGAAGGAAACTGAGACATTCTGAGGCTACGTTACTTGCTAAAAACCATAGCTGGTCAAAGAGAGGGTCCAGATCCAGCCCAGGCAGCTGGGCTCCAAGCACCAATATGCATGTTTCTCACTACAAGGTGAATGTTACAAGGGATTGCAGTCTCTACAGCAATTTTTCAAAATAAATTTTCAAAATTGTATAAGTACAAAGAGTTTGGGTTCAGATATCCAGAATGCAGAATCTAAATGTTTACCTTCAAAACTATTTCTACTGCTGACTGCTGTCATGCAAGGTTTCATAGTGGTGGCACCTTGGGAGTTGGGACTTTGATGCCCTTAGTAAGAGGGTATTTTTCAAGTCCCTTCTAACCCTTAATAGTCTTTATAGTCTTATTTTAGGAAAACAAAACAAAACAAAAAAAAAAACAAAAAAAAGGTGACTCTGTGGTCTGAGGGCTGCCTGGAAAAGACTTATCCACTCTGACTCAAAACTTTTTCTTCCATGGCATTTCGCAGTATCTCTATAAATACCTCTGCTACCTCCAGCCGTGTCAGCAGTAGTTATTGAGGTTAAAAGCTACTTTTGTGGAGCAAATTCTAGCTCACCTGAGCTTTCTACCTTACTCTTCCATATGCTTTGCAAGGCGATGTGAGTACCATCTTATTTGAAACTACTATTATTTTCTTAATATTAACAGAAAAAGATTTTATGAATAAGACTTTCCTCAACATTCTTACTCTTTTGAATTAGCCTCATTTTAATATGGCGATATTTAATTTTGCACTTAGGAAAGACTTTATATATGTGTATGTATATCTATATATACACAGATATATTTATATGTTTATGTACCATCGCAGACTTGCATTCATATAAGTGCAGGGAATTGTCGTCACTCAATTAATCCAACAAACATTTATTGAGTACTTACTAGGTGCCAGGCAATGGGTGGAGAAACAAATGCAGTATAATTTAGCTCTTGCCATCAAGATGGTGAAAACGTGTGATCAGATGTGTTAAATGTCAATTATCATTGAGTTTCAAAAGTTCTTTACTAGTGAGGGAGGCAGCAGGGAGAGCCTCACTGTGGGTGTGGTGAGGGAAAAACCTTCATGACACAGATCTGCAGCTGGCCTGCTCTGTGCCAGCAGAACCAGACTTTGAAGGAGTGGTCGGCTTTAGAATAATGACAAGTGGGCATGTCTAAGGCAGCGCTACAGCTTTATGGAAGAGCACGGTGCGTTGTCCATTGGAGTTGTCTACTCTGTTTTCACAAGGTTGACAGCTACTGAGAAATAAGACTGGGGCCGACAGTATGGAAGGTCCTGAGTGGAAGAGAGTTGAAATTTTTTTGATTTTTCAAAAGCAAATGCTGCCATGTAGCATTTACAATCTCTACGGTCTAGGAGTTGTTCTTGCGTCCAGGACAGCTTCCAAAAGTGCCTATACTTCCTATTTTAAAGGGCAAGTTGGCTCAGCATAAGTATTGAAATTTAGTAAAAGGAAATGCACCTTGGAGTAACTCGTGACCCACAATCATGAATAACTGAAATAATTCCTTCTTTATTCCAAAGGGCTGGGTAGCCCCATGTCAAATAGCCTGGGTGTTGACTTTACGCACAATATCATTTTTAACTTAAAGACCATTGCAGTCTAAAGGCACGTTGAGGGAATTCCCTCAAGTATCACGATACGAAGAGAATGGCTATGGTGGCAAAAAATGTACTCTCCAATCTCAATTTGAAGGCTCAGTGAAGAAGTCGATGCCTTTACAATGAGACTCTTCATTAAATAGTCTGGGCTCCTTCTTCCAAGGCTCATGAGAGTGAAAACACACTCTAGAAGGTGGCACTTTCTCTCTACTCAAGCAGAGGGTTCACTGTGTACACGTTCTTCCTCCCCATTCATCGGTAGAACCGGGCAGCCCACACATTTCATTGAGTCACAGTAGAAGCACTCACCGCTATGGGTAAAACACTGCAGTGGGCACAGTGGGCTCAGAACCACATATGGCATGGCCTCTTCTCATGGAGGTCACATTTTGGAGTTGTAGGAGAGACATGCATACACACACGTAAGATTTACCTAAGGGATATGAACTAGATGCTACAAGAGCAGAGGGCCTGAGATGATAAAATTTGTCTGAGGGAGCTGGGAAGTGCTTCCATGCTGAAATGACACTTGGGCTTTGATTTGTAGGAGTACCTGATTTTTGCCAGGTGGAGAAGGAAGAGCATTTTAGGTAGAGGGCACACCCAGTCTGTGATAGAATGCAAAGTAGTCCTGAGTTTGGACATCATGAGTGGAGAGAGCTGAAAGACAGACGTAGTATGGTTGCCTGTGGCTATGTAGTCAAAGTGACTTCATGAAGTTTTGTCCTCTACGAAAAAGGATTTAGATCCAGTCTTACAAGTCTTGGGGAGACAGTGAATATGCTACGCAGGGAGGTTCAATGACACCAGTGTTTTAGATAGACACTAGGAACAGAGAGAAAGGGGCTTGCACTTGTGGCAGGAGTTGAGAGTAAGAAGTTACTCTTGGAAAGTATTTGAATGGTGATTAAATGTCAGTGTTTTGTATTGTGAAGGGCACGAGCTCCATAATCTCATTTCTTGAATCCTGGCTCTGCTGCTTACTATCTGCATATTCTTGTGCAAGTTACCTGGCCTCCCTGTGCCTTAGTTTTATTATCTATAAAATGGGGACAATAGCAGTAACTAGAGCAGCATTTCTTAAACTGGAATATGAACACACATCAGCTTGTTAAATGCAGATTCTGATTTAGTTGCCCTGTGGTGAAGTCTGAGATTCTGCATCTCTAATAAGCTCCCAGATGGTGGTGATGCTGCTGTTTCACAGATTAAATTTTGATTAACAAGACTTTTACTGGTTGTTTTGAAGATTATGTGAGTCAATACATGTAAGAAACACCCAGAGCAGCACCTGGCAAAATAAGAGGTAGCCATTATTATGATTCATAAGAAATCCATCTCAATTACTGCTTTACAAGTGCTTTCTCCCTAGAAAGTTCTCCAAAGACAGTTACTTGGTACCGAGGTTCCCTTTCCAGCCAGCTCCCTGCAGAGGGTGAGCATGGCTCTGTTCTGGAGAGGCGGTCCAAGCCACCCAACCAGGATGGGCGACAGAATCCAGCCACAGAACATTAGTGCCACAGTTAATGGAAGTAATCACTGCAGCTCTGCCACATCCCACATGAAGCCAGGAGACAGGACCTAGCTTTTCTTCTCTGAGTAGGACATGAGGTTTCCAAGTGAAAAGGGCTCCAGGAAGAGATGGGTCCACAGTTGAGGATTCTTCAAACTCTAGGGCTTAGGCTCAGCAGATTGAAGACCCTGAGTGGCTTCATACTTTTCTTTGCAGGAATTTTAGCTGAAGCTTCAGTTGGGGTTGAGATGGCTCCTGCTGGCTTTCTCTTAGAGAAGGACTGACCACAGGTGAGAAAGCATGTGCTTGCATTTTATAGAGAACATTAGAAAAGTAAGCATGGAAGACTGGATATTAGAGCAGTCAAACTTCATAAGCACTTCAATTTTATTTTCAAATGTGAGGTTCTCAGCAGGAAAGAAAAAACAGCAAAAAAGGTCTAATCTAACCCTTTCCTCCCTCTGTCCCCCACCAAATCATTTCCACTTCCACACACTCATTAGTTTGTACTTTGGCTGTGAAGACTAAGCCCTCTGTGGGGAGTAAAGACTGGTTTTCCAGTGAAGAACTTCAACAAAGAGATGTCCTCAAGCAATGCTTTAAAAGCCGTTATACAGGAAAGGGAAATAAGTTTATTTTAAGCAGAAATTCTACACCGTGCAGACACTTGATTTGTGAAAAGCCAGAGAAGCTAAAAAGAAAAGGAAAAGCCCCACTAAGAAAAGCAACAAATGGCTCTACAGGTTCATGGCACAGATAATTTCCTCTGTGGTGTTTCTAATCTATGTAAGGAACAGGCAACCAGGAATTACCCAGGCTTGAAGCTTGGCTTATTTCCCACACCCAGTTGGGAAATCACGATTGCTGAGCTCTTACCCTGACCAAGTACCCACGCCTTAGAGTTAACATCTGCATCAGGCATGAGATGAGGTGAAAGGCTCGCCGTGCATGCTACTGACGTTCTTAAAGTGCCTGGTGCATTCTAGGCACTCCAAAAATGTTTGTTGAATGAATGAATGAATGAATGAATATATGGATGGATGAGTAGATGAAACTTCTCAGGGAGCGTTTTGGTCAGGTAAAACCCTGTTTATCTTTTAAAGGCAATTTTAATTTCCACTTTCTCCAAGAAGCTATTTGCATTTTCCCTGCCAGTCTTGCTAGATTGGGTGAAAACTCCACCCCCACACTGTATCTGTAGGGACGATGACAACTCTACAGTGTGTCTGCCGGCCACCATGTCAAGTGCTCTGACTATATTACTTCCGATCTCACACAATAATGTGAATTTTTTTTTCTTTTTATAGGCAAAGAGGCTCAGGGAGTTTATGCTCCTTACTCAAGGCTAGTAATTAATTGGTGGATTCAGTGTCCCCAGGCTCCAGTCTGGATGATTTCAAAAATCAGGAGAACCTTGGAGCTTTTTCATGGAGTTATAGGGATGACATGCGTGCTAGGCTGCAAACTCTCGGAGAATAGATGCTTTACTGCTGTCTCCATTTTGTCCATTGTTCTTGCCCAATTCTCTGAGCAGACTGGATATAAAGGAAGAGGGCCTTTAGAGTATGGGAGGTTGTCTTTTGGTCTGCATAAGTAGTTGAAGCTTGTGATTTGGGAAAGGGAACTTTTCTGTTTTAGCCTCTTATAGCATCCACACTTCCTGTGCCCCGTGCGACTGGACATAGAGCTGGCAGGGAGGAGGGGGCGGGCAACGGGTTCCAATTTGCCCTTCTGAGGAGATTTTTCCTAATGGCATTTGCCTTCTTGCCATTCTTTTGTAAAACAAGTAGCATACTCGAAGGAGCAGGAGTTGGGCAACATGAGGAGTTTGAAGAAGCCTTGGGAAACTTCAGCTCCTTGTCTCCTGGTTAAAGCTTGACAAGGGTGGAAAATCTTACTTCCACCATAAAAGAGAAAAATAAGAAGAAAAATAAAAAAAGGATTGCTAAGGCTCGTGTGCTCTCTTTTTCTGTTTATAAGGAATCTTTGCTGTACCCATTTTCCTCATTGTGTTATCACTTCTCAAATTTGTTTCCTCACTCTTCAGTTTACAGACAGATCTTGACCATCAGCGCTGCCCTTTCAGCTGCCTTTGCTCTGCCCTGGCTTGCTGCACTTCTCTCAAAACCACTCTGTTAAAGACCCTGACTCAATTTCCAACCTTTTCTTCTTGAAACTCCCTCCTCCCTCTTCTTCCCTGTTGCTTCAGATTCTCCCTCTGCTTCTCTGCTCTTCCGAGCCAACCTCCATGTCCTCTAAAAGATGGACTCAGAATTATAGCCTCAGTGCCCTGGCCCCATTACCTCCTAGGCTCGTCACATATAGGCCTGTATTGGCGCTTAGCCCAATACATCGGTCCCCTTAACATATTCCCAGCTGCTCGCTTGAGATCTAGCCCTGCATCTCCAAGTGCTTTCGCCCAGCTGGACCCTTTCATTGGGCACACCAAACTCAGTGCCCCGCAGCCAACTCATGGTCTTCACCCCTCAGACCTTCTCTTTTGTCTGTGTCCCTCAGTTTCGTGAGTGGTACCACTCTCTACCATTCACCCAGGCCAATGCCCTGAGTAAGATGCGTCCCAGATATTTGTTAGTCACCTGTAGGGCTGCTGTATGAAAATGTTCATGCTTCTTGCAGGGAGAGAGGAAGACGCTGTCCCTGCCCTCAAGGAGTTCACAGTCTAGCGGGGGTGGCAGACATGCCAGCCCACCTGGGTGGAACAGCAGGACCCACGTTGTGGACCCAAGGATGGCTGGGCGGGCGGGGGCGGGGGAAGGAAGGCAAACATTCACTCTGTCCAGGCAAGGCCTTTTGGAGGAGGGGGCATTGAGGCACATGAATTGAGGATTTCATAGCAGTTGGTTGAGTTGAAGTTTTGTGAGTCTGGTTTTCGGCACCGGTCTGGGCTCTGTGGAGTCTGAAGCGTACCCTCCCAGGCGGGGGTTTGTGTGATGGGGGAGGGCACACTCCAAATCCCGTAGAGCAGAGGTTTGTGTGATTTGTTTCACTAAGAAAAGAGCGAGTGGAGACTGGAGAGGAAGGAAGAGCCAATTTCACTTCTGAATTCTCCCCCTCTTGATACACGTCTCCAGCTTTAGGAGGACGACTTTTAAAAAAAACTACAGAACTACTCTGATCGGTTAAATTTACCCCTTCTGGCAACCTAATGACACCTTTGAAACATGTTCCTGTGGGCAGACCTTTCCCATAGTTCTCAATTTGTTAAATTCAGAAGATGAGTGTTTTCCCTTAAAAAAAAAAAAAATTAGCTTCTTTTTCAAGAGAGGCTTCTGGGGGACTTGAAGACCAAGCCTTTCATTTTACAGACAAGGACACTGAGGCCCATCGACATGGCATCTTTTACTTAGACAAAGCTGGGACTCAGAAGCTGGCTCCCTCAATTTCCCCAGCTGAATTGCTTTTCCTGGCTGGGCAGGTGACTAAGCACCTGCTGTGTGTCCGGCCCTGTACAGGAGGCCGTGAGTAGAATGACAGCGGAATGGGGCCCTCGTGCCCAGTCCAGCTAGATGGGAAGCTGGGAGACACTCCAGTCACTGAAACCCTGGGGTAGAGTGTGTTAAGATCTGTTGAGAGAAAATTAGCACGGGTGACGTGTACCAGAGAGGGGATCGTGGCCCCTCATATAGTGGGAGCTTCTGGACTATGAATAGGGCTTATTGAGCCCTTATAATGAACTCAGTATAGACCAAGCAAGGGACATATATAATCCTTATACCATCCCTGTGAAATATGGACCACTTTTACTTTACAGAAGAGGAAACTGAGGCACAGAATTTTTCTGCCCAGGTAGCCAGCTACTCTGTTTCTCTCTCCCTTTGCTGCCTCTCGTTGCAACAATCAAAGGCCATCGAGACTTCCTTTGGGTCAAGACCTTAAGGACTTTTCTCAGTCTGCAGGCTCTTTGATTTCTCAGTGACTGTTGACCCTTTTTTGAGGCCATAATTACGACTTCTGCCATGCTGCTCTATGCGGCCGGCAGTTTCAGTCCTTATGTGACACTCTTGATTTATATGGCAGGGCGCTCGGCAATTCACACTATACTTCCTTCTCCAGCATACCATAGGTGTTCTCCCATCTCTGAACTCCATTCCTGGTTTATCATATGAGCCACATTCCTACCAGGTGATCCTCTTTTGTCCCTGCTATGTTAGTCTGGGGTGGGTATGTGATCTCAGTAGGTAAGGAAGCTGTCAGGTGAGAATTCCCTAAAGAATTTGATTTGAGAAGTTTAGGGACTGTAGTTAGACATTGCTGCAGAGAGAGATCAGCAAGCCCAGCGTGAGAGAGATGGATGGAGATGCTCACACTGTTTTCTGTTTCTGTTCCTTGTTCTGTGATAATCTTCTTGCTGCATGAAAAGAAGCTCTCTTTTGCGAGTGCTAGCCTGGCTGGTTTTTTGTTTCCTTTTTATAACATTTTGCTAAACCCTCCCCAAGACATCATGTGCCTTTTGCATTGTGATCCATCCCAGCACAATGAATCCTCTGGATGCCCCTCTTGATGGGAGCAAGGGTTCCCATCCTGGATCCTAAGGCATTTGTAGTCCTCCTCGGGGCTTTTTACTGGGGACTGCCGAGACCTCCCTGTGGGAGAGAGCTCCTTTGCCTATGGAGACCCAGTTTCATCAGAGAAGTGTCATTGGCCAGTGATTATTCAGCACGACCGTTGCATGTTGCCAAGAGAGTTTTCCTAGTCAGGACCTTTTTCTTATTTCTCCTTTGTTCTAGAAAGATGAGGCACATATGTCAGACTTCCGTAGATGGGGGCCGTCAGAGGGTCTTCCACTTGGATGGCCAGAGAGATGCTTTCCCAAAGTTTGTGTTGCCGAGCAGGGAGAGGCCTGGCCTGGGGGACTTGGCCAGGCAGAGAGGGCAGCCAGAACAGGGCCTAGTTTCAGAGCCAGGGGCTTGACTAAGAGGCGCCTATAGGAGCTCTTTCGTGTCATTTGGAAATGAAGATGGGAGGGAGATGGCTTCCAGAAGAAGGCACCTTATATTTGTCATTAGACCAACTCCAGAGGCTCTGTCCCGCGCTCAGGGCAACACATCAAAGGCATGGGCCCGGGTAACAGCCCTGGAGGAAGGCCCCTAGAACCCAGGCTGTGGGACAGCCCAGGAGGTGAAGCCAAGCCGGTACCCATACTAGGCCTGTGGTTTTCAGAAAGTTGTACTGAGGAGGAGGATGGAGGCAGGAAGATCCTGGGAAAGATTGACAAGTCAGCCAGGACAGTGAACTGGGAGAAAGTTCTGAGTGGAAAATATCCTACAGAAGGACTGGGAATCAGCATCTCTGTTCCAGCGAGGTGGGTGGAACCCCAAAGCCTCTTGGAGGCTCTGATGGAGCAGATCAGTGAGAAAGAGAGTATGTTGGGGTGGGAGTTAGGGACAGGTGTTTGGACTTTCTGGTTCTATCTTCAGGATTCTGCAATATACTCAGATCTGATTAATACCTTCATTGGATGGACGTGAATTTTTAAAAAGCAGCAAAAACGTATCTCCTAAGATCTGTGATTCTACCCTGGCAGGCAACCTTGAATACTGGACGGAAACTATTACTCATGTGCCAGCATCATTTCTAACTGGCATCTTAAGGTTTTCATCCAGGTGAAACAATGAAAGGCTTTGCCTTTTTAAGATGCCAACTTTTCCCTAGGTTTGTATGAATTTACTTCATAGACCTTACTTTTAGAGCTAACGGATACATTCCTTATTAAGTTTCCACATAAACAATCTTGTCCCCATTCCCACAGGCTCCATAGTAACAATGCTAGAGTGAGCTGGTTCCAACAAAACCTACAGCACTCCAGCTTCATTTTGTCCTATCCCTGGTGCAAAAAGACAACTGCTGATGGTACACTGTTTTGTACTCTAGGAAAAGCAAAAGGGAATTGTCTCCAGCTCTTATGTCCAAATTCTCTCTCTCTCTACTGAAAATATTCTAATTGGGCAAAAGCTTAAGACTTGAGTATACACCTTTCTGTGGCTCATAGCAAATAACAAAGAGATTTGTGAAAGGAATGGTCTTTCCTAAAATCTCCCTTGGGGATTGCAACTTCTGTCAGTCACCTGCTAATGAGAAGAGGGAGCTATTGCTCTCTGGTTTGGGTCTCTCAGTCCTATGAGAGGGACAGATTTTCTTCAGTTCCTCTTGTTCCTGCCTGTTCACAATGAGACTGTGAACTCCTTGGGGGCAGGGACTATTGCTGCGTCCACTTGCCATCTGCGAAGCTGCCCCATAATGAGTACTCAATAAATGCTGGCGGAATGAAAATGCTTTGAAAATTCCACAAGTTTGGGCTTGAAGCTCCATTTTCCTGCTTCAGAGCATACGCATTATTAAATAGAGTTTTCCTGCAAAGAGCAGCACAGGACCCTGACCATGGTGCGTGGCGTTGACATGTTCAGATCCCTGTGGTGACTGAGCATCCCCTGTGGAGTGAGGACCGCCAGGCCGAGTCCCCACAGGAAGCGCTCTCACAGTCTGGGTGTTGGGGTTTAGGGGGCCCCTGAGGATCAAGACCCCAAGCCCTCTAACTTACATTAGAGGAGAAGAGACCCAGAGTTTCTGTGACTTTTTTTTTTTTTCTCAAATACTCTGGTAAAATACAACTTTCAGAACAGCCTGGAGTATTTTGCATTTAAGCCCTACTTATTGTGAAAGGAAGACCCAGGCCGGAGAGTCCCTTTTTACTCAGACTCGTCTGTATACACCTAAGGTTTCATCACCTCCCTTTGTTCAGACGGTGATGAGAGATGCATGTGTCATCAGGCCATTAGAGGTTGAGCTGATTCCTTCCTTTGGCCCATCCGGATATAAAAACAATCCCATGAGATCTGTAAGGCACAGTACTTTGTGAGTAGCAGCATGATTTCTCTTCTAGAAAGGCCACTGAGGGTGCCTGGCTTGAGAGGATTCAGAGTCCAAAGGCTAGACTTCCTTCCTTGAGGCTCAGCCTGGGAGGCCTCCAGTTGAGCTCTGATTGTCTACTCACAGCTAGCAGTGGCTTCTGCTGCTTGCTCTGGGGCTTCCTTCCCGTTTTCTCAGAAGCACTTTCTGTAGGACCCTCTCTCCAAGGGAGTTGGAGGAAGGCTCTAGCCGCTGAGTGTTTTATGGTGAGATGCTGGAGGTGAGACATCCAGCATCAAACCACAGAGGCCCAGGCTTGATAAGGGGACTAACACTCATCATCAAAGTCAAGTTCATAGGAAAAGACACATAAAGGCCCACCCCCATGATATTTTGCCTTGGAAAGAGCAGATCATGAACAGAGGAATAGGAGTTGGGGTGCATTAGTCTGAGGGGCTTGAGACTCATCCAAAAGAGTACATTCTTCCAGGCCACTTTATTCTGCCTCTTCCTCAACCTATCCGATTCCTGCCCCACCTTCAATTGCCAAACAGCACCTCCATCGATGACCTGGATCCCAGGGTTTTCTGGACCTGGAGGCCATCCCAGACTTGGGTGACCAAAGAGCCAGGACCAGCCGGAAAGAGGGAGGGTCTGCAGGGGCCTCTGCCTTCCTGGGAGGAGCCATCATGTTGGCACTGGGACCAATCAAGCCAACAGGTCAGCTCTTGGAGACGTGGCTGAGTTTTTGTTCAGGCGCCTGAGATCTTGAAGGACTGAACAGTTCCTCTTTATTCCCATCATTCTTAAGACAAAAAGGGAGCACTAGTAAACCATAAGATGAAAACCCTGGAATGAATGAAAGAGCACTCATTCCACCCTCTCCTGTCTGAGCATTTCTGGATGGCTGGTGAAAATATTTATATATCCAGTTTTACAATGATGACTCCATCTATACACATGCATGCACACACACACACACACACACACACACACCCATGTTAAAGGCCTCATACTTTTCAAAATATAAAGTGGTACTTAGTCCATAGCACACACTCAGAAAAAAAGCACGATTTGCTAAACCAAGTGCAGTTAAAGTTCTCAAGTATGGATGGTGGACTGAAAATGTGAATACAGCTCCAACTCTCGCTTCTTAGTAATTTCGGAGTCTCTATAGGGTGTGATGAGCAAGTCGAGTCCTCTCAGGGACCCTTCTATGAAATGTCACTACTGGGCATGGTGCTTAGTGTTTGTGGATAGTAATGTGAGGAATGAAAGAGGTTTTTCTGCAGTGTCTAGGGGATTGATTTATCTCTATAACTTGAGGTATAGAGAAGTAAATAACATTTAGATATATAAAAGAAATTATACAAGAGGCTCCAATTACTAAAATTCTCATTGTTCCCTGTGTTGCAAGCACATAAGTGGGTTTTGAAAGAAGAGTGAGAAGAAAGGAAGGCTGTCAGCCTTCTGAAAGAAATGGTTGGTCCAGAGCTCTGGTCTTGGTAGAAAATGTCATGATGCCCTCAGAAATACTCCCCTGCTCACACAGAGTATCTCTTGCGGCAGTGTGGCCTGGGTGGGGTGAGGGTGTATGCCAAGGAAAATAAGAGCATACGAGTGATAAGCAGGATCTATATCATCCTTTTAAGTTCACAGCATCTCCTGAAAAAATGAAAGCAGGTGAAAGGTGGGGGGGTGGGGAGAAAGTGGAGAAGGAAGGGGATAGAGTCATCCGAAAACAAGTAAAAATGAACGAGGAACAGAACATGCAGCTGCATAGGAAGGTTTCTGGGTAGTTCTTGCTTGGGGAAGGACTCTCAAAGGGTCGGTGAGGATGCAGGGAGATACAAGCCCCAGCCATTCCAGGTGTGGGTGACAACCTGCCCTCCACTGGATTCTCAGGGTCAGTGCTGGTCTCTGTTATGAAAAAGGTTTTCTGGGTGGAAGAAAGGTTTGAGATCTGAAAGATGGGGTCCTCTGCCTAGCAGGGGGAAGGTGGGCAAAGGCTGGTGCCTGGGCCTGTGTAGGCTGTAGTGCCGACGAGCCATTGTCCTGGGGATGGGGACAGCGCCTTCTGGGGAAGGATCTGACCTTCCATTCCTCTACCTCGGGCCCACTTCTCCCTGATGATTTTCCTCCACCAGAGCTGCCAGGCATTTCATAATCTTGTAAGCACAGGGAAGAGAGAAGATGAGCATGGGGAGTTTTAGGGAAGACGTTCACAGAGACGGATGTGGGTGAGCCCTGCACACACCCAGCCTAGCCTCTGTGAGACTCTCTGCCAGTAGCAGACACTCCCTAGGTAGCAGAGCAGCCAGACTCCTGACAGCCGCCCCACGGGGATGAGGTGGATGGAGAGGGGCCTCTCAAATCAGCTCAGATTTTATATTTCTTAAAAGAAACCTGAAGGACAGGCTTCATTTTCATAAGCATCACAGCCGAGTCCAGCTCATTTTGGAGTAATACAGAGTGGGGCTAATCCCAGTTTGAGAAGAAGTCGGGACAGAGGAACAGAGAGTGCGTTTCCTCGTGAAACAGCTAAGCCCTATCAAGCAGTACCACTCTCTTGCTCATACTTTCTTTGACTGAGCCCATCTTTAAACCCTTGCAGAGAGCCTGGGTTGGGAAAGACAATGCCCTGGCTGCTTAAGGGGATCTCAGAGTTTAGCTGTGAATGGATACATTATATGCAAAATCTCTTTCTTTGGGATTTATAAGCTGTAGGAAGCGAGCTGGGTACTTGGAGGAAGAGGAGAGAGATGCACCTGGTTGGATTTGGGACTAAATGAGGTGAGGCTGTCAGAATCTCAGAGTGATGTGCATAACCTTGGTCTCTGTGGAGCTGCGGCACAGGAGCCACTGAAAACTTATCCAGAGAAGCTTTGGCAGGTGTGACAGGGTGGGAAGCATTTTTGGAATGTCAGAGCTTATAGGTCAGTAGGTGGCAGCAGGAGGACTCAGGGGCAGGAGTAGAAGGCTCCGTCTAGCACTTGTGTTCTCATCCACACACTGTCATGTTTGCATTTCTCGGATTCTCTTTTCCAAACCATTGGTAATCCCCTTCCCCCCTCTTTAAGCCATTTAAATATGGCTTGAATAGTGGTTGTCATGTTGCCTGTTCTACAATCTGGAGTGGCCAGGGCATCTGTTCTCTGACAGACATGGCCATGTTGTCTTCTAGATGAATTCCACCATGAATTTTTAAAGTTCCATAATGGATGAGTATGAGTATCAATTAGTATCACATATACAGATAGTATTTGGATGGATTCATATCCTCATCATTAACTTTCATTTAGTTTGTTATCTCTCCAATTATTTCTGCCTTTTTTTTTTTTTTCCTTTATGCTTTTGAGAATTTCTTTGCTTTAAGCAAATCACTTCAGTTTGGAGATGAGTAAATTATCTAGTATTTAATATCTTTAGTTGCAAATGTAGAGTGAAACTCAGTCAATATACTATCCAACTGTTTCATAAACATATAGGAATACAATTCTGGGGGTAAATTTATTTCATTTTACTTTCTTTTTCAATGTCAATTCCAAGAATCATTGGGCCTTTGTTATTGAGAGAAAGCATGTGGCGAGATGAGATGCAAGATGGTTTCCAGTCTTCACTCTTTTTTTACCTTTGTGACTTTTGGCAGGCCATTTAATTATTCTCAGTCTTAGTTCTCCATTTGTGAAATGGGACAGCAATTCATTTCTTCTACCTCAATATACAGATTTGGTTGGAGAATCACACACACACATACACATATACACAACAGAACGGTGCCAAGGTCCCTCTGCCATTGGTGAAACCATGATTTAACCTTTGCTGAGTTTCCCTGCCTGAGATGCCTGATGTTTTCTCCATAATTGATGCCAAGGGGAAAAAATGGGGATTTCTTAATAGTGATGGATTATGGCACAGGTTATGAATACACATATGCTCATTTTTCCTGTGATGTGCATGTGCACACGTTCTAACCTCCTATGTTCGGCCCATACTGTCATCTTGCATTGGTGGCTTGTGCTTTTGGCTTCAGCATTAAGACCAGAACAATTCATTATGAACTTCAGAAATAAACATTCTCCATGACCTCTAAGAGCATGTATGGTTTGACCTATGCCTGCCTTGCCGGTCTCATTTCTCCCAGGCCTCTCTGAGATCTGGCCCACTGTAGGCATCTTAAATATGCTACATTTCTTCCCTGCATCTAGGCATCGCTTCTGCAGTTCCTTCTAACTAGAACACATTGTCTTCACTCTCCTTCTATCCATTTCAACTATTAATTCTCACTCATCTTTCAGATTTCAGCTCCTTTATCCTTAGAGAAGCCCTACAAATGGATCAGGGTGTTACCTACTGCTCCTTTAAAACACCTACTATAAAGAAATTTAGAGTTCCTTGTAATCTCCATCAGGCAAGGGTTAGCCTTCTGCTCACTATTATATTCCTAAAGTCCAGCACACACTAGGTGCTCAATAAGTATTTGTTGAATGAATAAACAAATGAGTTCTTTTGGCCAAAGAAAGGATGAATCTGGACTTGATGTTGCCCTGATTCCCACTGAACACCCTTTGCAGAGCAATGGCTCAGCCCCAGAGACAGAGGCAGCCATGACTCCTGCCCATTGAGCAGCAACCCTGTTAGTTCAGTGGTTGGGGAAGAGTGGGCTTCTTTTCTCCAGGGCAGGCCCTGAGTAGAGGCACAAAATAGTCAGTTTGCCTTCTGGCCCACTGGCCATTTTAGGTCCTCAGCCCCTCAGGTTCCCTGGACCCTGTGCCTGCGTCCCTGCTCTCCTCTGTCTCCTGAAACCTTTTCCAGTCCTATCTCCAGTGTCTAAAGGGTTTCTCCTCTCAGAGCTCCTCTTTGGGGTGTCCTACCCTGAACTGTGAATTCTGCCTTGCTCTGAGCCTTGGTTCAACTGTTGCCTTCAACTGCCATCAGAATGTTCTGTCCTTAACATTCTCAGGGGTTGGTGCCCTGGTTATGCAGTCAGGTGACTAAAAGACCTGGAGCATAGGGTCCAGCCTGTCACCTTCTGAGTGCGCTCAGCCTTCAGTATGCAGTAACCCCATAGCAACCCACAGTGATTCAATTTCCTAACCAAATTCTTACTCAAGTTATCAAGGCAGTCATGGCTACCTGCTGACCCTTCTGCCACAGTTTCACAACCTCATTAGTCTCTGCTGCCTTAGCTGAGAAGAATCCTCTTGTGGGTACAGTACAGTCCAAGCTGAAGGAAGTTGGCTGAAGGACTTCCTGCCGTCTCGATTGGCCCAGCCCTCAAGGCAGCTGTGACCCTAGACTGCAGCAGCCTCTGATTGCAACTGCCCTGAAGCAGCTTCTGTTCCAAGACTACAACCACTTCTGCTTCTCTACCCTCAGGGCTGGGGCCAGGCCTTGTGGGAGGAGAGCAGGCCATGCTTGGCTCAACGAGATAGTGCAAAAGTGTCTCTTACAGTGGTCTCCCTTGGGGTCACAAATGCTTTTAGCTCTGAGAAATATGAACTTGTGCTCCCCCACCCCCATCAAGTGCTTCAGGCTTCGCCAGCTCTCTCCTGGGGAAGTTGGAGCCTCTTCTTTATTTGCTTATGTCTTTAATAGAGCCCTAGTGTTTTGTACCAGGAGCTAGAGGCCCATCCAATTAGAGCTGGCTTTGGCCCTAGGGCTTACTCTGGCCACTCTGTGTGCTTCTGGAACACGGAGTAGTTTGTTCTTCCCTCATTCATTCATTCATTCATTCACCCATTCATTTATTTAATCTCTGTTGAACACCTGTGTGCTGGGCATTAACTAGCTACTGGGGATACAAAAAGTATCAGGCAAAGAGAAGCAGCAGACTTCGCCTTCAGAGAGCAGGCTGTGAGGGGCACCTGGCTGGAGGGACATGTGTGAGTTAATGGCACCTCCTGAGGCAGGAAAGGGAACTGAGATGCTATGAGACCTTGTAGACCATGCTTAGAACCTTAGTTTTTATCCTAGAAGCCTTGGGGAGCCATAGAAGGAGTTTAGACAGAGGAGAGAAATGATCACATTTTTTTTTTTTTTTTTTTTTTTTTTTTTTTTTTTTTTTTTTTTTTTAGCAAAGAAGACACTAGCTTCAGTGTGGAGTTTAAGTTAGAAGAAGGCAGGAGTGAACATCGGTCAGGATGCCCAGTGGGCAGTGCTGGTTGCCAGGACTGGGGGTGCAGCTTGGGGAGAAATGGTTGGAAAAGTAACCCAGGTGGTGGAAAATGACAGGCTGTGTCCTGTGAAAGCCAACACTGGAAGAGGCTCATCTGAGGGAGATTGTGAGTTAGATTTGGGGCGTGAGTTGAGGTACCATTGAAAAAAGGGGGCATTCAGGTCTGGAGCTCATAGAAGAGATCTGATTTCCAGATACAATTTGGTGAATTATCTGCTCCTATGTGAATACTCTCTGGATATGGGGGAGCTTGGCAAGGAGAAAGACTAGAAAAGTGAGGGTGCCTTAAGGAAACAGAAGATCCCAAAAGAGGCTGAGGAAGAATGGCCAGAAAAGTAAGAGGGAGGGACACCACAAATTATAGTGTCACCACAGCCTTGAAATACTGTATCTTTGCTTCTCTCCATAACCATTCACCTTGGGAGATGATTTCATTGCAAACACACCTCCTTCATCCTGAATGTGAGATGTGAGAAACCCACCGCTCATGTCCTCTGGGAAGGGCACGGCCACTCATAAAGTCCTGGGGCAGCAGGGTCAAGGAAGGCTCTGGCAAACTTTATTAGATTTGGTGGAAGCAAGAGGCACTTCTGGGAGTTGGGATCAAGCGTGGAAAAGCTTGTGAAAGTTCAAGGCTGAGTAGCAGCATTTTCTCTATCTACAGGTCCATGGGCTGTGAGACCGGGATGTTATAAAGAAAGGGAAAAAGGGGGGCAAGGGACGAGAGACAAGAAGACTCTAGGAGAGGCTGTGGGGATTAAGAAGCTTGATTTGTGGGGAGAGTAGTCAGAGGAGAGACTGGCCTCCAAGAAGTGCCAGCTTCTGTGGCACGCTGGGCCATGAATTAGGGAGAAGCGCTCTCTCTTTCTCTCTCTTCCCCCCTCGGCATAGGCTTGTTTCTTAGAGAAGTAAGAAGCAGAAAGAGCTTGTCAATGTAAAAGGTAAGAGAGTAGTCAGAAGGAGAAAATAGGATAAGGGGAACCAGTGAGGGTCTGGAGGTCCCTGAAGGAAATAGGTCAAGGGTGCCAGGACTCTTGTTCCAAATTTGCATGGCTTCTGAGAACATCTCTGAAGCTTGCCCAGTCCCTCTGGCCACCCCAGGCCTTTTAGAGCTGCTTAGAGCACCTGTGGGGTCCAGAAAAATGGAGCTCCCAGGCCGAGAGAAGCTGGGAAGGGTCAATGCTGGCTACAAGTAAAGATAACCTCAGCCGACAGAGGCAGCCCGTCAGGTCCCCTCCACCATGCTCTGGGCCAGCATGTCACAGCTTGGGGCAGACAGGCCCCCGTTCAAGCACTGGGTCTAGCCGCCATTTTGTGCCTGGCCGCTCTACACAGCCCTTACCTGGAGTCCCTCACGGTGAAGCCCCCCCACATAAAGTCAGGGCAGCTCTGCCAAGGTGCAGGCTTGAGGCTGTGGCCACAGAAGGAGGTGAGAGCAGTACGGGGTAGGGAGGACAGGGCAGAAGGAGCACTTTCAGACCCCATTTGGGATGTGGCTTTCTTATGCCCTCTCAGGCAAGACATGTGTTGAGACAGAGAAATAGATTTTTAATGGGGAACAGCAGGCTCAGCATGAGCACCAGAGGAGGCTTCTATGAACTTGAAGGGACAGTTTTGGTGTTTCCCAAGGATAGGGCAGGGGGCAGCACTCTACCTCCACCCCTCAATGACCCTACTTGTACAATGGGGATAATAGTCTCTTCCTCAAAGGGTTGTTGTGAGGGTTCCATGAGGTAGTTTTTGCATAGGACACTTAGAGCATGACCGATACTAGTTAATATCACGATTTTCCGAGGCGTCCATTTACATGAAATTCTTAGAGCACATCTCCTATTGATGTGACCCCATGCGTTTCAAAAAGGTGCTCCAAATTAATGTCTGAATAGTAATGAAGATGAGATTTGGTTTTAGAATTACATATTAGGATCAGTGTGAAGATATATTTTCCCCTAAGAATATTAGAATGGAAGGGATACAGAATTAAGAGTCAGGGTTAGGGTTAGGGTTAGGGTTAGAGTCAGAAGACTACAAATATTTATTCTACTATCTTCCATTTGCTAGGATCAGTGGTTGGGCTGGGACCTCAATGGCCATCGAGATGGAGATGGTCCCTGCATTAACAGGGCTGATGACTCTGTTGGGAAGACAGACCAAAAATGAGTTAAAAATAATTAGAAATTTTGGTTAATGCTATAAAAGGGGAAAAATCCAATAGGAATAATATGGTAGAGGTTACCTAAATTTAGATTATGAAAATCTCTGATAAGGTGCCATGAAGTGAAGTATCGGCCACCCCAAATCAGGGATGGGGTGTTTGGGAGGTGGGAGGAACATTCTGGGTAGAAAGTGATTTATTTTCCCAATTAAGTGTTTTAGGCACCTCTGCGAGCACCAATTTCTCCATTTGTAAAATGAGAATGATTCTACCTATTCAGCTGATCACACAGAGCTGGTGTGATGATGAAATGAAATGACATTAAAAAAATTTTGTTAGCCACAGACAGATAATATAGGCCAAAAAAAGCCTATGAGGAAAGAACTCACTGGTAATTTTCTCTCACTTTTTCTATTTATTCAATTTGATTCCCATGGATCGCATGACTGACTGTACCACCTCTAGGGGAGGTCTCTCTGGCAGAGGCAGTGGCTAAAGGTCATGTTGAGAAGAAATTGACCATGGAGTCATGGATAGCAAGGACGTGAGGTTGTCCAAGGGAGACAAAGGTGATCCTTGTGACTGGAGATGGTTAAGCTGAGTCTTAGTGAGTGAGGAGATTCCAGGTTTTTGCAAAGCTGAAAAGCTGGAGAAAATTTTAGTGTGAAGCAGTCGGCATATCTTCATGTTCAGTAGACACAGTTCCTTATAGAACCCATCCTGGGGGAAGGTCATGGTTATTATGGTTAATGTTACTTATTCTTTGCCAAGACCCCATTAAGTTGCAGAACAGAGAGGCAGATGTGATTTTCTCTGGGTTCTTGGAAATGTGACTTCCATCCAGTAGATTATCAAGAAGTGTTTAATGAAATGAAGAAACTCCAAAGACGGGAGGCACTGAGGAAATCACTGCTAGCTGCTGTACAATCCCTCAGCTCTAAAGGAATATCTGGGATCAGGATCAAACTTTTTGTGGGTTTGTAGAAATATCTATTTCACATGCACGATGAAGCAGGATGTGTGCTAAAAATGGATGAACCCAGGAACGGCCCTCCTCTGGGGAGAAGGCCTATCTCCCTGAGCTGGGGCACCGGCCAGGACTACGTTTCTTCCGTTTGGTCTGAAACTCATGGACCATATCATGCTACTGTTTATGTCATAGGGTCACTGTGAACTCTGGTGACCACCCAACCAGTGCCCACAGCTTCTGGACCATATTCTCTGTGTGAGTGTTAATATATCGGTGATTTTGAGAACGTTTAGGAAGAAAGAAACATCAGCCCGTTGGTGAAGTTGCCTAGAGCAGGACATAGTAAAGTCACATCTTGGTAAAGACATTTTCTCAGCTACACATTCATCTTAAAAGACTGAAGCACTGCAGCAAGCATTCTACAAAGGGGCTCTGAGGTGGCCTTCAGGTGAGAAGGTGAGAGAGGGACCCACTAAAGGGAGGGGGTGGGAGGAGAGACCATTTACATAAACCCAACATTTGTGTCTGTGTTTGTTCATGGGCACGTGCATGTGCACATGTGCCTGTATGTGTATTCTCCCTCTTCCTGCTCCCTACCCCGCAAAGTGTGCTTAGTCTCAGGATCTGCCATTTTTTTTTTTTTCCGGCTCTTATTCCACTTCGTCAATACAGAGTGTGTAGATTTTCCTCAGTCACTTCTATAGCTGAAATTAGGTCGAGTCAGATAGCTCCCAGCTCACTTCCTAGTCTGTGGCAGGTTGACACTGCTGTAAGATGTCCTCTCAGACCTGTATTTCTGCCGCTCTGATTCGATAAATGAAATCTAGTCTTCATCGTAAGTAGCTACCTGAGTTTTATTGTGTTTCTGACTTTCCCGTAGAATTATACTGGTAGAGAATTTATTATGATGTCGCCCTCCCTGGGGTATGGTTTTGTGGGAATTTCAGGACTCTGGTGGAGGTAGCAAGATAAATGGGGTGATGAGGTTAGAGTACCGTTGTGGTCATTCCAAGGGCATCAGTTATGCAGGAGGGACATAGCCAGCTTACATTCAGTTTGGATGGATCCCAACTCTTTGACTGGGCGGCCTTGAGTGGGGTGAGGGATGAAGTCTGTTCCCACCTTCTTTAAAGAAGGGAAAGGGACACAATTCCATACGGTTGAGAAATGCAACCGTTTTGGGTGTTTTTAGTAAGTAAAGTTGGCAGAACTTTCTAAATGCCACTCAATTTACCAACAGATTGCTTCTCAGTCATTGTGTGTGTGTCTGCTTGTTCAACTTTACCTTTTTGGGAATTTGATAGGAGAATGGGAGAGTGCCCTTGCCATTTTAAACAGAAGGTCTAGGGAACCTAATCAAATCATTTTCTTGACCCATAATTTGTTAGTGCTTCTTCAGGGGAGAAGCTAGAGAGGGTGAGGGTGAGAGGGACTTCACTGTCTCTTCATGGCTTTTCAGTGGACAGAGAACCTGGCACCCAGGAATGTTATCCCTCAGCTTGCTCACAGAGGGCATTACAACTCCAGTATGGTGAGTCGGTCCCTTCAGTGGAGTGGCCTTTATAGTTACAGAAATATGACTCATACTGGTGACCCTAAGAAATAGCAACCTGTGCATTGAGACTGCTGTGGCTGTTCTATTTCTATAATGTCTAATGATTGTTGACTTTTAAACAAAGGGTTTATGTATAAGGGATTTGTTTGCTTGAAAGTTGAACATTTATGATTTGGAATGAGCCAACTGGGATAACAGAACTTACCCCAGTCTCTAGATGGATTCCTGAGTCACCAGGTGTGTGCTCACACTGGAAAAATAGCCATGAGTCTCTTCGGTCTCTGGCCACAGGCTATGAAGAAAACCCAGGCTAGTTAAGAAATGCTTTTGCTCTAGAAAAATGTGTTTACAAATGTGTGTTCTGACAAGGAGACTTTGATAGCCAGTGGAGGCCACTCTGTTCCAGGGCCTTAGAGAGAGCCGCAGTGTAAAGTAAGCCTTAACTGACGAGCTTCAGGCCCACCCAGCCAGGACACCCTCAGCTACTGTCAGTCTTAGGCAAAGCAGTCTTGTTTAGTGTCCTTTATTTTACTCACAGCTTCTCGTCCACTAGGTGATAGGAAAAAACACTAACTTGGGTTTTACATTATTTACTTTTTAAGATCCCAATTAAACTCCATCTGGTGCTGTTTACAGAAGGGAAGAGGCCTCTGATAAGCACAGTTGGGGAAGAGATTCTGCTGCTGTTCCATGATTTTGCTCACTTTCTTCTGGCCCCAAGGACTCTCTACAGAGAAGTGAAAGGAAGTCTCAAGACCAGATATCTCTTCAGAATTTCCAGTCAAATCTTCAAATTTGAATGGAGATAGGTGAACAACATGATACAGAACTTCTAATCCCAAAAGACTTTGTAGGATACTCTAGAACCCGAAGCCTCTCCTTTAAATGTCCACCTGTCCTTGTCTTTCAGCTCCATGCCAATGCTCATTGTGTCTCATTGTCCAACTAAAGAAACAAAAGGAAAATTAAAGCATTTGTGATCAGAATGTGGGATCTTATATTGGGCAAGGACCAGAGAAGTCATTCTACCCAATATCCCATTTTCACAGACTAATCTGAGATCTAGTCACCCCTATAGCACACTTGTATCTTATAACTCACCCACATTGGTCTGTGGGTAATATCGAAGAAACGTGCCTTATTGTAAAGGAGAACAGTTTCTTCTCTTCTTGGCCAGAGATATGTTGGGCTAGGGTTGGGACTCTCAGGGTCTTTAAAAACCATTCTATTGAAAAATATAGGGACTAGAGAAGCTTAAAAATAAAACCGAAGTCCTTCTTATCTCTGTGAGTAAATTCTCAGACCCTGAGAGGTAGAGTCTCTGCTGTAGGCATACTTCTGTTCATCTTGGGATCTACAAACCTATGTTCTATGACAGGTGAGGACGCAGATCCCTGGAAGCCCAGGCAGCCATTCAGACAACTTGACATTGGAGGGATGTGGTCATGAGTGTTCTGTGTGGGAGAGGCCACTTATCTGGTGATTCAGGAAGGTCATTTGATGATGAAACTAGACATCCCTTTCTGTTAGGAGAGGCTCATAAAATGCCCACAAGTCCCTTGCATGAGGAATGCAGGAATTTGAGAGGAAGAGTCACCTGCTGGTTGTACAAACATGAGGGTAAGGGGAAATGGTATGTGAAAACGGGAGCCTGTGTGGGCCACAGGAAGGATGTAATAGGGTAGACTCTGGTGGTGTGATAAGGAGGCTTCAGATGGGGCATGTGATGCCTTTGTATTGAGAGTCTGAGGTTTCTCAGAACAAGTCTAGTTACTACTCTCTTAAGTGATCTATGCCTCAGTTGAAGCATCACACATCACTCTCAAAGGGACTATGTAACATGTCTGTCTCTCCCTTCATTTCATAGGATTGTTATGAAGAGTAGATAAACTAGTATATGACAAGCACTTTGATCTAAAACTGGGATCCAAAATTCTATGAACAGGCCATTTGAAACTCAGAAACAAAGATGATGACTTTTCTAGAATAATCTATGAAAACTTTCATAATAGATAATATTATTGAACTTTAGAACCAATTGTAGAATACAATTTAGCCATCCATCTATTATTTCAAGAGGAGAATGTGCCTGAGGTTGCCATTTACTGCCTTGGGGACTTTTCTGAATTGTACGAATGGCAGAATCTCAAACTCCCTCTAGTAGGTTTGGAATGACGCTAGGCTGACGATTGTACAGGAACACAGAGGTTTAGCAGCCATTGGCCTGGGTGAGAGTCCAGGCCCCTGGACCGTGCCCATAATTGTTTCCTCTGAATCATAGTTTCTTCACTCATTCCACCTGCGCTGGACAGAGATGGCTAGACTCTGGGGCGTAAGACACAGGCTGGACCTACAAGCTGTTGACAGCCAATTAGGGGAGATAGGTACTTAAAAAATTATAGCATATGACAGAAAGAATAAAAGGAAACATGATCAAGGGGCTGGAGAACAGGGGAGGGAGAGTTTGACTCTACCCAAACCCCTGGGAGGAGGTGGTGTTTTGAAATGTCAGTAGAAGTTGGGTGGTTGAGCAAGGGTGGAATCAAATTGAGAACTATTTGGAGGTAAAATTGACAGTGCTTGGTGACTGCCAACTGCAGAGGTGAGAAAGGGGGATTGCCAAGCAATCCCCAGCTTTCCACCTTGATATTTGAGCTAATGGCAAGAGAGCAACTGCCCCGTAGGCAATGTGTGGATTCCATGAGGTAATGTACGGAAGCACCAAGCACACAGTAGGATCCCAAGAAATGTTGGTTCTCCCTTTCTCCTTGGAGATGTGGGTTCCACATATATTAATGTTTGGAAATAAAATGAAGACACATGGGTATATGAAATGCCCAAGCTGTCTGCTGAAATTTGGTTGGATTATAGCTGAGCTGCCTTTGGCTAATAAATCAGGGTCATCATAGCAGTGATTCAGCTCTGCTAAGTCATCCTTCTTTAAGTGACAGCATTGGCTGACAAGTTGTTTAGCGTAAGGAAACTAGAGGGGAATGATAAAAAGCAAACATTGCTCTGGAAGTTGCAGCTTCTTTTGACTTTTGTGTAAAGGTTGCAAGCAGAGGCTTTGCTCTGTCCAGCTCTAACCTTCCCCAGCCCCCCCTCCCATCTCCTCAGAGTTCTCTGCCTGTCAGTCACCAGTATTATGGGGCTTTTTAGGTACACCTGAGACTACGTGCAGGGTCGCTCCCCAGCCTCACCACCATTCTGCTCTGTGTTTGCTCAAGCCCCTGCTTCATTCAGGTCCTAGTGTGAGGATGTCCTTTAACACTGCCCAGATGTCTACCAAGGAGGAAGCGTCAGCGTTACCTCTTACCTCTCCTCCCGGGATTTCAACCCTAGAATCCCAGAGACCAAGGAAATGAAATTGTCCGCAGGTCCCTCTGGTTCCCGTCCCCAGCCAGTGAGAGCTAACAGAGCTGTCTGCCCAACTGGGAGAGATTTTTGAATCCAGACATGCAGGCTGGTTTGTGCTGGCAGGTGCTGCAGGCTGGCCCTGAGCTCCAGGCCCTTTGGCACTGACATTGCCTCTAAGAGGGAGGGGTGTCTGGGCGGGAGAGGGAAACTCAATCACAGTGCAGGAGCAGGAGGAGGCTTTTAGTCAAAGTGCCAGCCACTTGGGGCAGCTGATACCATCGCCCAACCGTTCTGGTTACATCTCCTTACCTCCCTGGAGCGCTAATGAGAAGCCAGCAGTGGATACCAGAGAAGGCGGTCCCCAGCTAGAGGGAAGGGGACTGGCTGGGAGGGGACAGGTAGGGAGGGAGGGAGGAGAAGTGCAGGGGATGTGTGACTCCAGCAAAAGGATTTTGTAGTTTTGCCTCGAATCATTCCCTAAACAGAGAAGGAGATCAGGAAATTGGTAGTTCCCAAGAAAAGAGCAACCTCTTTTAAAAGCGTAAAGTTCTTTGTCTTCCAGGACAGATTATGGCGATTTTTGTTCAACTCCGCCCTGCTCACTTCCATCAATTGCTGCTACTATTTGGCTTGCATTTGCTAGAAAATGTATGGGGCCTTCTTTTCCCTTCAATCAGCAGTTGGTTCCTGAGGGCATCTTACAGCCAAACTCTGGCCAAACCTGGTTTCAAACCCTTCTCCCCTTGGTGGCAGAGGAAATGGGGCTAGAGAATTCTGGATGAATCAGTTTAGTTCTTTGTTCATTTATATGGAATTAAAGCCAAATGCCTCATACTGGCCCCAGGGTCATCTTTCCCCCAAAAAAGGATTTCTTTCTTTTTTTAATGGAGTGTTCTCTCTAGGCCTGGTGCTCATTAAGTGCTTCATATGCATTATTACCTTCATCTCAGTGATAGTCCTACCAGATAAGCATTGTTCTTTCATCCTCCCATTTTGCAGATAAGGAAACTGAGGTCTATACAGGTTAAGAAGGGTCAAGACAGCCTCAGGGAACCTTTCTGAGAGAAGGTGCAGCATGGCCAAAGGCCTGGAGGGGGGTTTGTGGTCTGCATAAGGGTGGGGATCTGCAGGGTGCTGTCTAGAGTGAGGTCAGGAGGTCCTCACTTGTTAGGGGTGGGATTTGGACTTTAATAAGTGCTCAATGGGGTGTGAGGCAGCAGCATGACTAGATCACATTCATATTTAAGTAATAGGTTTTGCAGTTGGCCCCACTAGACAGGCCCTCCTATTTCCAGATGTCTCTGTGGGAAGTTCTTATCTCTAGCCATAATCTGTTTCCAGGTGATTTTTCTTTTTGGTCTCTAAGTTAGCTATTTCCTCCCTGGATAGAAGAAAGGCTTCTGGTGGCTCCATCACCTGCGTGGGGGATGAATGCTCTGTTGGGACAAGACTCGAATTACGGATGAAGTCTGCCTCACCACACCTGAACCGTGTTTCTTTTTTCTTACTCAAGCTTTTCTTTTTCGGTCACTGTTAAAAAAATGCTTCCTACATGTTTAATTCAATTCAGGCACAGAAAGAACTTGGGGATGAAATCTCAAGACTGTGTGTGCCTGGGGATTTGGCCATGTGGTTCCGACTAGACAAACCATTATAATTATGCACAGAAATTATTCTTCTCCATGTGTCCCATTAAATTTGGGAGGCACCAAGGCCCTAATTAGAACTGAAAATTATAAAAATCAGATGCAATTTTAATAGTTGTTCTGAGCAATTCTTCTTGTCCTCTTACTTATCTCCCCAGCCTTCACAGCCACAGGGGATCCGAGTCAGACGCACCCAGGTTTCTCAATCAGGGCACTATTAACACATGGGGCTGGGTAATTCTTCGTTGTGGGGACTGTCCTGTGCATTGCAGGGTGTTTAACAGCATCCGTAGCCTCTACCCAGTAGATACTATTGGGAGCACCCCAGTTGTGACAACCAATAACTTCCCCAGACATTGCCAAAATCCCCTGGGGACAACCTCCCCGTTCACCCTCTGCCCCAGGCTGAGAACTACTAATCTCGCCTATAACCTGAGCCTAGCTTCTTTACTTCTGAGTTGCATGGTCTTTGGCAAGTTACTGAAACCCCAAGAGCTCCAGTTTACTTGCTTGAAAAGTGGTGAGCATTTTATCTGTCTTTCAGGGTTGCTGTGAGATAATTCTGGTCAAATGCTGACCCCTTCACTCAATTCTCAGAAAAACCAAGTTCACTTTCCCCACCACCAACCCAACATCCCATCATTCACACAGGTCTGGATTTCCTCTGAAATTTATCCACAACAAAATTGCCAGATTGAGTTATGTAAAGCTGCAAAGGATGGACTCCCTCTTTGACTGGCAAATAATTTGCTGGACGTATCTGTTCTTTCTGTTTCTGTAGCCAGGTGTCACTTTTGAGGCCTGTAGCTTATGTACTGTCCGCTGGGCCCAGCAATGAAGCAAGGTCTACTTGAAGTTGATCTGAACCCTCCAAGTTGCTGCCATCCTCATTCTTGTCTACTTCGCATAGATTTGATACTAGAATTTTTTTTGGAACCTTGCTCTCTCTGTCCTCCTTTCTCACCCTCTGGCTTGCACAGCACACAAACAGTTAAAGGCATTTGGCTTGGCTCCCTCCCCAGTCCCTGTGGACTACACTGGAAGGATTGAATGAAATTGATAGCACTAACATTACATTGCTCAAATCCCCAAAGAAAGAGTAGCTGGGCGGATAGAAGGAATGACCCCAGAGAAAACAGCTGTCAAGGGCAGCTATTGGTTTATCTTTCATGGAAAGAGAGACGTAATGAATTCTAAATTAAGAGGAACGAGAGGCAGAGCAGTTTATCGGTCTGGCGAGGCTGCTATAGCACAAGCTGGCACTTCAGGCATACTGGCCGTTGCCTTGCTTACACTAGGTCCTGGGACCGGGCACATTTGAGGAAGGGCATTTGTGTCCCTTGCAGAAGAATACCATTGAAATGCCTGAGAGTATATATGATGGGAGCACTGACGCTGCCCGTTTCAGCTGGCTGCTGAATGGTGGGCCACACGCAGGTGGGGGCCGCTTGCAGACCAGGCCCACACCTGGGGATCAGTTTCACAGGGCCTGTCCCTAGAGGCCTTCTCCAGCTCCCAATTCTTTGCCCCCCTACCCTGTGTGTGTGTCTCCATGAATAGGACCCCACAGGGGCTTTGTAAGGGAGGTTGTGAATTTGAGTAGAAAGAGGTTGGTTGGATTTTGGAGGGAAACTGACCCTAACTTGAAATGTGGCTCATTGAGCTTTTAAATATGGGACCCTTGAAAAGTTACTTCATCTCTTGAAGACTCCGTTTCTTAATCTTTAAAATGGGGCAAAATAACACCTGAGAGTTTTTTCAAGGATTAGACAGAATATACATTGAGTGTAGCCGCGTACATATGAGTCAGCCCAGAAATGGAAATTGGTATTATCATTTGCAAGTGAGAACTAACTAAAACTCAATGTACTGAAGAGACATGGATGTTATCACTGAGCTGGGGAGTGGCAGAGCAGGGACACAAGTGCGTGTGTGCTGATGACAAAAATTGTGTTCTTTCCCTCAGAATGCAGCTGCCAACCTTTAGGACACAGAGGTGTCAAGCAAATCGATCTATGTGATGAGAACAAGGAATCACGTCTCAGAACGGTTCCTGCATCCCCACCCATTACATGTATGTATTGCCATAGTATCTTACTTTATCTCAGATCATAAGCACCTGGTCACATAGCACCTCATATAGGGGATGACGTATTTCTTCCATCAACCTCAAGGAAGCATACTCCACCTGGGATCAAGGTGGTGAGAGAGATAAGGTCCCTTATCAAGGCAAATTGATTGACAGATAAGTGGTTCTTTTGCTAGATGGTGAATGCTAAGAAAGAATTATGTCTTCTGAAAACTACATTATGAATTGTATTAAATTATTGATCCATTTTGGTTAATGAAAGGATTAAGGAAAGTCAGTTTCAAAATGAATTGAAAACCATTGTTTTGTCTCCAGCAACTCGACGATTGCTTTAAGGCAGTTGGATCTGAAAAGGCATTAGGGGTGTGTGTGTGTCGGGCGCTCAGTGTTGCCAGAGGCCCAGTGTGGGGAGGTGGTATGACTTGGTGATAGTGAGGGAGGAGAGTGGAACCTCTGTGGTGTGCCTTCGAAGCTTGCGGCTAGGCAGAAGGATCACGGCATAGCCTCCAGAAAAAATGAGAGCTTTGTAGCTACAAACTTGCTTGGATAAAACTTTGACTCTGCCACTTGGAGGGGTGTGTGGCTTTTGTCTAAGTTCACCTCTTTGCGAGTCAGTGCTCTCCTCTGTAAAATGGGAAAGCACCACCTAGCTCTTAGGAGGTGTGACAGAATTAAGTGAGATTGTACTTGTTAAGTGATCGGGCGAGTGTCTAGCCAAGACGTGTGTGAGTTCCTGAGTAAAAGGGAGCATTTGCTGATACCTTGAAAATACACACTCTCTGTTTTAGCCAGGTTCACACACTTTCACCTTTTTTACGTCTTTAATTAAAAACTGAAAAGGTTCTTTGCCCTGAAAGATGAGTTGGGCTAAATATCCTATTATTAGCACACACCACCCTTGGAGTGAAATGATTTAAGGTGTAATTAAATGCAAATTGGTGTTTAAAAATATTAGCCTAGGTGGCCTGTAAGCCCAGCAAACACCCTCAGTCAATTACTTCCTTAAGCATATCGAGTGCCTAATCGAACATGCTTCTGGCATTAGAAGAGCCGGAATCCCACCCTCCTAAGTTCTGAGACTGATTTTAGATAGAATCAATATAAACAACCATAATTTGAGGATTTAAAAAAATCCTATTTAGGTAGATGGAAATGAACACAAGCTTTGGGTCCATGCAGTCATTTCCTAGCAGTGACGAGTTAGCTCTAGGTGCAAGTGAGCAGAATAATAATTTTTTCCTGGAAAAGGCATTGTGATAAGGGTCAAGGTATCTGCCTATTCAGTGAACCTGCTGTGGTTGGACCTGTCATGACACAACCTGCTCTGATTCCCTAGTATGTGGCTTACTCATCAAACTAACTGCTCAGATCACCTGTAGTTTATGGTCCTTTTAACATTCTTAATAATATTAAGAATTAATTAAATTAATTAATATGCTGCTCCTGTAAAGCCCTTATCTGTCAGGCCCCATATCAGATGCTTTGCATGTCTCACTTTTTTCAATTCTCACAACCACTCTGAGAAAAGTATAGTTATTGGCATTTTACATATGAAGAAACTGAGGTACAGCGAGACTAAGTATCCAAGTTTATAAAGCAAATAAATGGCCTTCTTACATATCCATTCACAACATTTGTCAAAAAAGTGCTGGCTAAGAGAATATATTTGTATCAGTAGAAAGTCCAACATGACCGGGAAAATAGTTTGATGGTCACCTTGGTTTTGAAGAGTTAGTAGCATCTTTAAAAACAAGCAGTATATATATATAACAGCATATACATCAATGTCTGTGTTTTGAGCAACTGTGTCTTAAAGGGCCAGTCACTCCCACCCCACCTGCTCCACTGCATTGATGTTGAACAGAAAATTCCAGGCTGGTTGATTAAGATTATGTTTCTGGGAGAGGTTGAAAGAGTAATTAGGTCAGGTATTAAATCTAGGTCTGGCACCCTGTGCTTTAGAGCAAGTGATGCCTGTGGTTTTCTCATTAATATCATGAAAGCAGTTGTTTATATTGTTTAATTCTTAAAAATAATCATATGATAAACTATCATTATGACTTAACTCTTTTTGTAAGCCGAATAGCTTTATTGACGTGTACTTCACATGTCATGCAAGTCATTTATTTAAATGTACAATTCACAGTGTGGTTTTAGCACATTCACAGAATTATGAACACACAATTATGGAACATTTTTATCACTCTAAAAAGAAACCTAGTACCCAGAATTTGCAGTATGACTTAATTCTCTTATTCTAAAAAGAAATCACTACAAATACCTCCTTTTTATGGATGCGTTTTCTACATCTTTTTTGTGATCTGAATACAAACATAGGGAGAGAGTAACTTGCCCAACACTCAAAAAGTTGTCAGATACAGGAATAAAAGTCAACCCTCTGCAGCCATGCCAGTGTTCATAGCTTAAAGTGACAATTTCTTTAATTCCATTTTTCTCAGACTGAGGAAATGAGGAATTAAAAAAAAAATCTAGGATATATGTTTTAAAAATATGGAGCATATTCTGGCAAACATCTTGATGAAATCTTTAAGGAAGTTAGGCCACATGCTGGAAGAGAGTTGTAGGCAGTCAGCTATAAACCAGTCATCCCCCTTACTGACCATAATTTAAACATATTTTTAATAATCTTTTCCTCTTAAAGAGACAATTCTGACAACTTCACTTTTGGGTCAATGAAATCACTGCTTACTGGTGTTAATAGTGAAATAATGAAACAGGGAACCGTTTTGCCCACAATCAGAATGGAATGTCAGCTTGTGACCTAGGGCTTCTGGGGATAATTTACTTCCTCCACTGGCAGAGGACACCAATTTCCTTCCCAGGAGGTCAGTGGCAGGAGGTGTTGGGTTACCATGGAGTCTAGATTCCAAGAGAAGTTTTAAATGTAATTGCCCTGCTGGTTTCGTTTAGCTGCAAGGTTACTCTCAGACATAGGCAGTAATGAAGAAATGATAGCTGGAATGGTCATGGGTTGACTTATACGGAGAAGGAAGGACTTTTTTCCCTTTAATATGTGAGGGTAGCCATTATGACTGCCATTTCTTCCAGATACATTTGCCATTGGTGATCAACTGAGTGAGACAAGGATTCTTAGGTCAGTCCATTTTCCTGAACCATGAGACATAAATCAAAGCTGGGTATCAGAACTTCAGACTGTCTGTGACTTTGCACCTCTGTAAATGGGGACGGGAGCTACCACTTGGCCCTGGGGTATGAAGGCTGCTTATTTGTATTCCGTGATTGAATTGGGCTCCTGGTGACATAAGCTTTGTTGACTTGCAGCAGTAAATAATTATAGGGAAAGGATTGCAATTGAGCCTGAAGCTTTAGATATTTCCATAGTGTAAGTGAAGCTATACAGACTTTTAAGGCCAGCTCAGAGGTCCCACACATATCTTGTTGAAGATTCAGCTATTGCCTGGCTGTAATTCTTTCTAGAGAAAGCAGAAACCTTCCTGCTCCCTTTCACTGATTCTTCACCTGAACTTGAACTTACACTGAAAGACTTGAAAGTTTTGATAAAAACACCTTTCCTACTGTCAAAATAGAAATGCAAATTTTTGAAAACCAGACTTTTTGAAAAAATGAGTTCTTTTGGAAAACAGCTCTTGTCAGAGTAGATTTCTCTGTTCAAGGCACCTAGAAGTTCTCACGGCAGTATGGAATTTTACCACCTCTCTGAAAGTTCAGAAGACTCTCCCTTAGACTTTTTTACTCAAGGATATTGGTCCAGCCAAAGATGAACACCTTGCGAAATTTCCAGGTATTGTTGTTATTTCCTGTATGCAAGAACACCTGTGTTTACCTAAATGCTCATATTCCTTTAATTCCATCTCCCATTCTGATTTAAAAAATAAATTTAAAAAAATTAGCATCTAGCATTTTCTTAATAATGGAGACATATCAATTTTATGAAATCTACACATTCTATTTTAGGATTTATTTTGATCAAGAAACAGCCCCTTTGGTGAATGAAGAAAGCTTGATAATGATAATACTAGCCCTGATCAATTCGAAATGCCATTTTAAAAAGAAAAGGCTAATATATGTGAAAAGTTTTAGATTGTCATCAGTATTTTCTATCCGTAACTAACCTTTATACTGTTAAAGGATGCACTGTTAAATATGTTCTCCTGTTGCCCTGTTATTTTAGGAGAATTTAGAATTTTGGAAGGATAGTCGTTTGTAATGTCTTCAAATGTCTTCTGAACAGTCTTTGAAGACTCAGCAAAAAACATTTAGATTAGCTGGTTCAGTCCTGCTTTTCATCTTTTATATCATAATAAATATGAAAGGCACACCTTGCTCTAGTGTGTGCTGGTTGCCGGAGAGATTCAAGTTCACTGTTACTATTTTCTTGGCACTTTCCCCATGGACCTGTGATCTGCTGTTAAATGGTTGAGCCCTGATGAAGTAGAAGGACTTCTCAGTAATTTTTCTCTCTGTAGAACTTCCCCAGGAGAAGGTATCTAAAGCCACCAGTATTTGTGTATAGCACCCAGTTGGTCCCAGGTCACTCCTTCTGGTCCTTAAGCCCATTAGCTGAGGAGCCATCATAATACATGCTGTTTGCCCAGGTCCAACAGGCTGGCCAGCTGGCAGAGTCCAGCTTTATGCCCATTGATTGGTTGTTTTCTTAGCTTTCTTAGTTCTCCTCCCTATTAGCACCTAGTCTTCTTGCAGGAGGGACTAGCACATGAGTAAGAAGATAGCTACACTGTGAGTCTATTTGACATTTTGCAAGTTTCTGTCCTCTAAAATGGACCCCCAGTGTATACACTGAGATGCTGAGAGGAACTCGCATTCAGAATTATAGCCCAAATTGGGACTCTCAGATAACTGCTGATGGGAGGGTCAGTGGATACTACTGCTTTCTAAAACTGATTTGTGTTATCTACTGCAACTACATATGCTTGTATCCTTTGACTGATAATTCTACTCTTAGGTATACCTAAGAGAAATGAGTGCATATGTAGCAGGCATAAGTGTTTGAATAGACGTTATACATGATATCTCCAACTGAAAATACCCAAATATCCATCAACGGTACAGTGGACAAAAAAACCTGTGATATATGCACACAATGGAATCCATCACAAAGATAAAAACAACAAGCTATTGCTGTATGCAGAAACATAGGTGAATCTCACAGACATGAAAATGAACAAAAGAAGCCAGCCACAAGAAACTGTATTCTGTGTGATTCATTTATGTGACGTTCAAGAACAGGCAACACTAATCAGTGGTGATGGGAATAAGAATGGAGGTTATTTCTGAGGAGTGGGTAGTCACGGGACAGGCACCAGGGTAACTTGTGGGTGCAGGAATGTCCTGTTTCATGATCTAGGTAGTGCTTACTTGGCATATATTTAAGAAAAATTTATTGAGCTTTACACTTGAGATGTCTTATGTATATCTATCTATCTCTATATCTATCTATCTATCTATCTATCTATCTATCTATCTATCTATCTATCTCTATATCTATCTATCTATCTATCTATCTATCTATCTATCTATCTATCTATCTCTATATCTATCTATCTATCTATCTATCTATCTATCTATCTATCTATCTATCTATTAAAATAAGAAAGATGATGGATGTTTGTGAATATCAATGGATTGACATTCCAGCCTGTTTGGATTGTACCAGGAAAGGAAGGAATAGGATGATTTCTAAAGAAACAAGGGAAAGTTTGGGTTTGTATCTGACAAAGTAGTTGGGTTGGGGGACAGATTGAGTTCCTGAATGACTTTTGCCATTTTCCTGGGTCTTACAGATGACCTCTCCTCATCCCCTAGTACTTAGTGCTCTACCCCAGTATTCCTGGATAGTCCAGGAATAAGGCACCTGGGAAGTCAGAGCATCTTAGTGGTCTTTGTCCCATCCTGGTGTTACTTTCTACTTCCTTGTGTGTGTGGCTCACTAGACTGGGAGCTCCAGAAGGCAGGATGTTGTTTCATTGCTTTTGTTTTTCCAGTGCCTGGCACCCACCCAGTGCTGACTCCATGAAGAATTATTGTATCTATGAAACTCTTATGGTATGAGCCTCCCCCTTTGTCACGTTTTTGTGGTTGACAACTGTAAAGTACAAATGGGAAAGCATATAAATTGGTTAGCATGAGCATGCCTGCCCATGAATGTAGTTTGCTTCTAACTACTTTCCATGCCCTATATTCCACGCTCCCCCCCATTTTGATCAATCTGTAAAAATATCTTTAAAAGATCTTGTGGAGGAAGAATAATATAAAACAAGAAATTTGTAATGTCTTTAATTCTTAGGAAAATATCTAGTTTTTCAAGTCTAAGAGGAAGGTATCTGTTCCATTTTTTCTAGGAACTCAGAGAGTCTTGTCTATCCTACTTACGACAAACTAGCGGGGCCTTTAAGAGGACCTCCAGTACCCACCAAAAGACACGTTCTACTGACCTTTTAGTGTAGCCAGAGCTGGCAGAACTCTGTCTAGCAGGGTGGAGTTGGATGTCTCCACGGCTCCTCTTCAATCCTCTCTCTCAGCAGAATCGAAGCTTGACTGATCTTGGAATGCTGCCTATAATTTGTGGGTGTCTTTCGTTGACCATTGAACTTAGCTCAGCCCCTCAGCTTGGCTCTCGCCTCTCAGCCCAGAAGTGATGTGCCGTCTACTCTCTGTGTGAGCTCTAAGGGTGAGCCTGCTTTCTCTCTGACTTCCAGGGCTGCATACTGCTATTCATGCCTAACTTAGTGACCTTGGTTGGGAAAGCACACCTCTTTGATTGGGTTTACTTAATAATAGTGAAGCCCTCGAGTTTACCTTGATTTCACAGGCCTGACTTAGAGAAATTTGGTCTAATCATGTAGAAGCCAGGAGAGGGGTTATTGATTAATCAGGAGTGGGGAAGTTCAGCAGGCAGACTAGAGTTGCTTTAGAGGGCAGTTCGACATTTGGGGATATCGTTTGTTTGTTTGTATGTGTGTTTGTTTATTTAAGTTTGGAGCTAAAGGAGTTGCTGATCTTTACAATGAGTTAATTTTCAGCATTATGGAGGTTTCTTTAAGACAGCTTCTTTAATCTGTCCATGTAACTCTCAGTATGGGTGCTTCCAATAGTACAGAAAGAATGTTATTAGTTGAATTGTGTCCCCCTCACCCCCCATAATATGTAGGCTTCTTCACCCTTAGTACCTCTGAAGGTGACTTTATTTGTAGGTTAGGTCTTTGTAAAGGAGTAATTAAGATCCTTAGGGAGGGCCCTAATATAATGTGAACGGTGTCCTCATGGAAAGGGGAAATTTGGACACTGAGACAGACACATGAAGAGAAGATGACGTGAAGAGACACGAGAGGAGGTATCTTCAAGCCAAGGAGAGAGGCCTCGGAAGGAACCAACCCTGCCAGCACCTTGATTTCAGACTTCTAGCTCCAGAACTGGGAAATAGGTTTCTGTATTTAAGCCACACAGTTCATGGCATGCTGTTACAGCAGCCAAGAAAACTAATATAAAGACCTGTGAAATATTTTTGATTATAGGACCTAAAGAATTTTTGTGAACACTGATAACTTTGGTATAAATTAAGGTCTTTAAAAAGAAAGAGGCGAAGAGGTAAAAGAGCTTGAAATAACTGATTATTTTTCAAGTAGGAGATATGATCCATAGGGAAGATCAATGAGTCGAAAGCATCCCAAGCAAAACTACCCCCTTGAATGAAAACAGTGACTAAGGTAACAGCAGTCCCTCTCTATCAGCCTGCCTGGGATGGGTGTTTGTGAGTTGCTCCGTCTCCACAAGTGGATTTGCAGAACCTGGGACCACGTTAGCAAGTTCTCTCTCTCTTCCTTAATGGTCACGGGAGTTTATTCTTTCTTTTCACAGTCAATTGGGAAATTGCAGTTGCAAAGGCATTTTGAAGAATATACACTGGGGTATTGGACTATCCTTGCTTGGCCTGAAAATGCATCAAAGGGATCGAGAATCACAAAGAAAACCAAACATCTCAGCTTTTATTCCTCAACAAACATTTCCTAAGTGCCTCCTCTGTTCCAGGTGCTGGCTGGGTGCTGGGGCCAATGCATGGTTGACTAAAAAACACACAGTCCCTGCCCACATGGCAGTTAGACCCATTGTTTCAGAAGCAAGCTTAGACCTGAGCTGCACAGGAGAAAAGCTCAGATGCACAGAGGCAGGAAAAGATATTGTTTTAGTTATTTGAGTGGCAGCTGAATGCGGGAAGAAAACAGCAAGGGCAAAAATGAGGAAGGTTTGGGGAGCTGGCAAGACAAAGGCCCCCAACCCAAGTCTTTGAGTCAACTAGTCTTCTTCTGAATTCACATGTAGCCATTGTCAGCTCCCCTTAGTCAGAAACTTGCCTTTTCTCCTGTCAAATGTGAGTTTAGAAGGAAAGAGACGTGGCTTTGGACAACAATGTCTGTTTCTGTTGCTGATTCTTCACTGAGCCTGAGAAGGCAATTAGTGAGCCCCAAGACTGGAGGAAAAGCAAATGTTTCTTTGGCATATTTCATTTGGAAAGTAAAGTTCACTCATTTGTTTTTAGATTGTTCTTGCCTCCTACCTTAAATGCAGTTGATTTTTGAAAGTATTTCTCCCCTCAGCAGCGATTTGTCTCGATACAAAGACCAACCCTTAAAAAAGTGTTGCAATAGGTATACTTCCAGGGGTGAAAGTGGAGTCTTGAAGGATCTTGTAGCTACTTGTGAGATTCATGAAATCCTGGCTCAGCATCAGCTTATGCTTTAAGAGAGCCCAAAGGAGCCAGTTCTCAATGGAGAGTCCGCCATGCAGGTGGATATAAGCATGCAACTACCCTCAGGTTTTCTGCTGCTCCTTGAGGAGAGTCTCATTGTATGCATATATCCTCTGAGAGTCTATTGTATGCATATATCTTCTGAGGACTTCTGGGAGAGTCTTTATAAACTACCAGGTGGCCCTAAACCCCTTGGGAACTTTGGGGAGGTATGAAGCTGGGAGGGGCTGAATCCACACCCACTGCAGTCCTTTGATTTCCTTGGGCTGATGTTTCTTTCTCTCTCTTTCACTACCCTCTGCCCCCACCCCTGCCCCCATTCTCTCCTACCTGTACTTTTGCACTTTCCAGCAACACACCTTGGTTGTAAGCACCTGCTTGGTCTAGCCCTTTAAGCTAAAGAAATTCAGACCTCTGTTTAATTAATTAAACAAGGAGACTGAGGTGGCTTTAATGCATGGTGGCTTACATAAGGAAACTAAAATCAAAGCCTGTAGACCTCAAGGTTACAAAATCAAAATGCTAAGAATAATCATTTACAAATAACCAATTAGGCTTTATGCTATAGCCAATCAAATAATTTGCTATCTTTGTTTCTGAACCTTCTCTGTGTAACTCTTTTCCCTAGCTTCTGTTCAGGCAGTGCTCTTAACCACTTCTGTTTTGGTGCTGCCCAATTGGAACTGATTTTTGCTCTAAGAAACTCTTAAAATTTTTAATTATGCCTTGGTTTATCTTTTACTTTTTACCTTTTACTCTTTTATCTTTTACTCTTCCCTTTCTATCTGGGAATTAGAAAATTGTAGAATGTCACACTGGATAGGACCTCTGACAGAAGGAGTTATTTTTTTAGTTTTAGAGCAGCTTTTCTCTACCAGTTTGATATACTAAAATGATCTGTAAAGGCTGAAGACACTAGGGAACTGTTAAACCTGAGAAAGGAAACCAACTTGATTTCTCACTCATTTGGTAGTTGCAGAAAGCCTGTACACATGCCCAGCCCTGGGCTGGGCATGGAGATAAATACCTGTCCTGAGACCCTAACCACTTAGCTGGGAAAAGTAATCTCCTAGTGATTATAGCTCAGTGCAACACAGTATCAAAGGGATCCTTTCAGGATGCAGGAGGGATCTCTGTGGGATGGGGAGCAACAAACAGGAAGAGACTCAGAGAAGAGTTGGGGTTGGAGCAAGTATTTGTTGGCCAGTCGAGAAAGGAGTTTCAGGCAGGGAAGACAGAGCATGGCAAGTCCAGCAAAGTGCAAGGTGGGGAGGGGAGAGTATGGCCAGCGGGTAGGGTATGATGGAGGTAGGGGCAGGAAGGAGGGCAGGACAGATGGGTTCGGCAGAGATCAAAAAGAGCCTTATGTGCAGCTTGGAAATTATTATGCAGGTAATGAGCAGCAGTTGGGGGTACCACAGGGTCAAGTTTGTATTTTAGAAAGAGCCCGCAGGAAGCAGGTTGGAGCAGACTGGAGCACAGTGAGCTTGGAGGCAGGGAGCAGGAACAAGGCTGTAAAAGTCAAGTCTGGTCCCTGTGACCGGGATGTGAGCGATACGACCTCCACGTCAGCGTAGTCTGTCACTCTGATGTCAGAAGCATCTGTCTTCTAATCTCACCGTGCCACACTGAGAACATCTGGTGGAATGTACTTAAAAATTGACCAGATCAATTGCTTAACAAGCATACTAGTGGCTTCCCCGTGTATCTTAACCGTGACACTTAATCTCCCCAGCTTTTCAGGCCAGAGAAAACAGACTAGTTATTAGACTGTCTCTGGTACTGGGGACACAGCAGTGAATGAACAGACTAAATTTGGTCTCCTGGAAGAGCTTACATTCTAGTAGACAAGGAATCCACCTTAGATGCTAGGTAGCAATGCAGGTGCTGGCCATGAATAAACACGGGAGCAGGAGAGTAGGGAGTGCTGGGGTGAAGAGGGCTTGCAATATTCCATAGGAGCCAGGACAGCTTCAATGAAGTGATAGTTTAACAAATTTGATCCCTGAGGACCTTCACTTCAAGCGTTAACTTGTCTAAAGGAGGCCACCTGTGATCCCACAGGGCGTGCTGAGGTTCTCTGGGGCCTAACAGTGCCAAGGGTCTCTGCTCCATGTCTCCGGAGTGGGCGGCCAGGTTGACCATAGAAGACCTACTTCTTGTGACCATGTTGGAAAGAGGTTCTAATAAACACGCTCTGCTTCTAAGCTTGGAACTTCTCTTGAATATTCAAAACAACTCTCCATTCCCTCCTCCCCTTGTGTCCCCAATTTATTTGCTAAAAAAAAAAAAATATGTTTAGCTCAGCTGTAACATCTGTTTTCCAGTGAGGCCCCTGTTTCTTACTCAATTTGCCAGCTGGTTTGACTTATCAGGACACAAGCAGGTCACTTGACTGGCCCAAGGCCACACAGTGAAAAAACGGTTCAGCCAAACATAAACTCAAACTTAATTTTTTTTAAGTTGTGAAGTTGCTGGGAGCTCCCTAGTTGTGGCAGATGGGATGCTAATCACATTCACTGAGAACTCACACAAGAAGCCTGAGCTCAGAACTGTGCTCAAGGACTATGTACGAGTCAGTTTTCCCATCGGAGAAGACAAAACAGGGAATTGCTCCCTAATTACAAGGCCATTTTGCACATGACTCGAAGGCTCCCCCAGTCAGAGGTTATTGTTCCCGTGCAGCAGCATTTGGGGTTGGCGTCTTCTTCAAAGACCACAGCCCAGGGTCTCAGCCTTGCCCAATTAAATAATCTTTTCTCTTCGGGCCCCCTTCCGCTCGCTCATCTCCTCCCCGCTCACCCCGTTCATTTTGAGTTCATAACCAAACTACTACAGCGTGAGGGAATTTCTGGATACCAATCTCATGCACTTGTGGATAAAATTTTAGGGATGTAGTGGAAAAAAGCCAGCTAGACCTGGGTTGAAACCCCAGCCCTTCTATTTGGCTGAGTAATAACCCTGGGAGAATTGCTTAACCTCCCCAAGCCTCTCTTTCCCAGCTTATGAAATAAGGGGGATAGAGTTGTTAGAATTATATGAGAAAAGGCATGTGGAGTGCTAGTTGTCTAGACTGGCCTTAAGCTGCGACTCCAATAAATGTGAGTTTTGTTGTTTTTCCACCTACTTCTTTCCATACCTTCATTTTAGGCTTCAAATTATCCCTAACCCAGTGTGTTCACTGTACCCATCAGACACCTGATGCAGTTTTGACTCAGGGTGTTGATGGGATGGTGCTGGGTTTAGGGGCCCCTGGCAGTGAGGGGGTTTGCCTTAGGGGGGAAGCTTCTGCTGGGGCACTGTTAGCTGCTTTCAGTGAGGCCTCTCTGGGATATGCTTGATTCTAGACCAAGAGTGCTTTGAAGAAGGATACAATAAATTGTCTTCAGGGCTGTGACAACCACAGCTGCCAAGGGCAGAGTTGCACACAGCAGGCCTTCTTGTTTCTTTAGAAGCACTCTGAGCCCCTGGGGCAAACTTTCCTGTAAGTGTGGGTGTCAAAATAGTCTGTTTTGGTGTTGTTTTTTGATATGTGCAACTCCTTCCAGAGGCTAAGAAATGACAAGCCTGCCAGAAAATCATCACAGAGGAATAAATAATATCAAAACCGCATCCTGAAGTTCAGCAGTCATTCGCCACACTCTTTTCCCCCAACGTCCCTCCTCTGGTCTCTAACTCCAAACTTGTAGATGTTTCAGCAGAGGCGCTAGGCAGAAAAATGTTGCAAAGCTGTCTTGACTCAGCAGGGTCTGCCCATGCTAGGATGGGGAGAATTCCAAGATAAACAGCCTGCATTATCGCTCCATGTTTTCTTGGCCTGAACAGTCCCTTTCCAGCCCCCAAATATATATATATATCTATATATAATATAGATATATATTATATATTTTGCAGATAATAGACAACCAGTCACAGAGTAAACACATGAATTTGCAGGTGCTGTGTTCCTTTGTGTTCGCCAACCAGATGTTCTTCTTTGAGACTTGGCTTTTGGCGCCCTGGGAGCCCTAGCCTGAGCAGAAACGTCACTCTTTCTTGCCCTTTTCAATGAAATAAAGTAAAGTTCTCATTGGAGGCTTCCCAAACTGAGCTGTAAATTTCACTTGCAAACTATTAATCTATTCGTGTCAATTTTTTCTTTTCTCTTCCTTTTTTTTCCAATCTGGATTAGGCCAAGAAACACCAGTCAAAGTAAACATGTAAATCTTGACCTTTAAAAAAATAACGACTATAGCAGAGCTCTGAAAGTTACCCCAGGGAACTTAGGCTGCAAAATTCATACCCTTGTCCTCATGCTCTGGCTTGGCATGGGGTGTGGTGGGAGCCCCACACGCAGCGCTCCGACCAAGGCCGAAGTGGAGACATGCCAGTGCTATTTCTACTGCTCTAGGTCGAGATGCCCAGCATGCTGGCGACACTTGGGGATATTCGGACAGCGTGTTCTTTCTCTTTTTGGTCAACTGTGCAGTGGATCAATGGGTCAGTCTGGAGTCTGGAGAAGGTTGAGTGCTTCTAGAATGACTGACAGATTGAGGGAGGCAGTAAAGTGAATGAACTTGGGTTTGGAAACTGAGACTCCTTCAAAAGCTACTCTGAAGTTCAATCTCACGTGTCATCATTTAGAAAGATTCCTGCTGGTTCTTGTTGAGCAAGTCTTGGTCTGAGCGCTGGACTGATTTGACCACAGCAGAGGGATGATGACATGAAGCCCTTTTGCTATTAAACCGTAGAATTCCTGAGTTGGGATGGAGTTTCTTATTCTTCTGCCCCACCTGCCCCAGTATGTGAGTAGCACCGGGCCATTGCTGCTCAGTTGCTGAGTCCTTGCGTCATCTAGTCTTCCTAGGACATGCCCAGTGCAAGTCAAGTTGGGCTGGCTGGGCATCCTGCTGCTTCAAATTTTCCAGCCTTTTCCCCAGCTGATGATAAAAATACATAGTCCTAAACATCCTAGAGGTTAAAGTGGATTGTGGAAACGGCATGGTTGGCTGCATTAGAAATTCAATGTCACAGGCACTGTGTGTGCTCCTCAAAACACTATAGTTATAAGATCTTGTTTGTGATCTTCTTTGATTCTAATTAATAATACCTTATGCTACCATAAGTGGTTGTGGTTTATAAAATACTTTGGCTTACTATATTCAGGACAAATTTGTGAAGCAGGTAAAATTTGGTCCCCTTGACAGATGAATTAACTAAGTCTCAGTGAGATTATGTGATTTACCCAAAGTAATTTGCCAGTCAGTGGTAAAACTAAATGCAAACCTTAACCTCTTAACTCTAAATCCAGCCCTTTTCCCAGCAGGCTGGGAATTCAGTGGGGGTAGTGCCACTGTTCACATGCTACGGGTGAGAACATCGAGCAGGGTTTCAACAACTTTGCCTGCAAAATGTAGTTTGTGACACTCTCAGAAATACCCCGCTTTTCTTGTTTCCTGGTCTAATGCTCTTTTCAGGTTCCCAGGAAGCTGTGAGGGGTAATACGTGAAGATGGGGAAGAACTTGTGAATATAGGAAGAGAAATCCAGTGTGTAAACCCTATCCCAGAGGCGATTACAGGTTTGTAGTGTGTGTGTCATCATAAGGCGTAGAATAAAATAGTAGTGAAAGAAAATCTCTACTACTCATCTGTTCCATTTATGGAATCTATTGTCCTATCCTTTGACATTATTATAATATTTGTGTGTGGAATGCATCTCCTCTGTGAAAACAGTAATTTTGTATTCAAGACATGATAGGTAATTATATCTAGGAGTTGCAGTTGAATTTCCCATCTACTGACAGATGTGATGGAGTCAGTCACAGCTTTTGCATGACACACACTTGTTTTCCTTTCTAGTTAGAATTTTACGGGCAAGATTCAAGCATTGTCTAGACCGACAGAGAAAATGGTGACTCTGGAATTCATTCTGTCATGTGCAGGAGGATTTGCATCCCTTGCTATCAGTGCGCATTCAAATGAGAAAGCACACGCATGGGACATGCAGCAACTCTGTGATAAGACCTGCTTGGTGGAATGTTGGCTACTAGCTTTGCTTGGACCTCCTCCAAGTGGGCTTGCCAAATGAAATACCACAAGGCAACTTGTTTCTAAAGGTTAGACCCCTCCTCCCCAGGACAGGCCTCTGCTATGGAGCTTCTCTGGCACCCTGCACTTACACTGTCTGCTCCCCCAACTCTTCTATCAAACCCTTACATGCCTATTTCCTTCACCATTTATACTCTGAGGATCTAACATGGTTCCTGGCATTCCGCACAAACCGATGTAAAGCTGTTGACTGAATGCGTGGAGGAATGACAAACCTTAAATAGGGCATTCCAGTGATGTCTATGTGTCCCCATTGGCTAAACATTTCAATGTCCACTCACAATTCAGCCCAACATAGAGGGCTGTAGTGTTCAATTCTCTAAGCAAAGTGAAGTGGCTCTGTGTTTGCTGATAGATTTGCTCCTGGTCCAAACTTTAGGGGCCAAATATTATGAGCCTTGATTGATAAAGGGTGGATGTAAGTGTCTGAAAGCATCTCTCTTGTGGACTAGACTGAATTAAGTCTAAACTACTTGCAGAGCTGCCAGGATCTTGCTATTGGTGCCTAACTCAGTGGTGTGTGGTCAGGTCATCTGTCCAAAGCACATTGTCTTTCAGCACCCCTGGCCAGATTCTCCATGCATTCTTATCCCTCTGCTTCTTAGCAGGTCTTGCTGTCAGTCAAGAATGCTCTTTCTCTACTTTTTTTTTTTTTGGCCTGGGAAAGTCCTACACATATGTGGTGATCCAGACCAAAAGCCACCTCCCTTTTATTTTCTCAAAAGTTTTAAAATCCCTCCCCACCCATTCCACCTCTTGCTGGTACCTTTTGTAGCATTTTGTTTATGTAATAATTATTGCATTGATCACAATGAACTGGAATTACTAGAGATTTTTGACTGGATCTCTTTAAAGGCATGGATTGTATTCTATTCATTTCGGTATTCTCCGAAGGTATAGAGAGGAAAATGCCTGGTAAAGATTAAATGCTTCAATCTTGATTAGATAAGCAATTAATTGACTGAATGAATGACAGAGAATGTCTATTATTTATTTTTAATTTATGAAAAAAAGATAAGATGGTTTATCCACAATTTTGAATCAATAGATATTTCTAGCCTCATCTCTTAAGTGTCAAGCTTCTTGAATACCAACTACCCTGGCAAATATTAGGGGTTCAGTAAAGTTTTGGTGACCAAGTGAATGAAATGCATGAACAGATGGTCTGACTTTCTTTTTCAAACATGTTGGTTGACCTTTGGCTTTATTAATTTATTCATTTAGCTTACATTTAGTGGTCTTTTATTATATGTCTTCCCCTATACATTTCTTTTCCCTGTCCCTGTCTAATCCCTGAGCACTGGAGACACTAATACCCCTAAGATATTGTGAAAGATGATACAGGAAAGTTTAGAAACTTTGTGAAATATGGTACTGGGTATAGATTCACTGGTTATTTTTAACTCTGACTTTCCTTCCTTTCTAGCATCCGAGATCATTAAAAATAGATAGCATTTAGACCATTTTAAACACCTATCTTACTTTATTTCCGCCATTAATTTTGCTTTTTCTTCCTGTGGTTCTCTGAAATTGAAGAAAGAAACCTCAAGGTCACTTTCAATGTCAGACACTTTCACGGCTCTCGGCCCACGTCCCTATTTGAAGGCTACTTTGTTCTCACATTATGTACCTTTTCAGGAAAGGATGGTTTGCAAAACTGTATCTTATACTCAAGAGTTAGGGTTTTAAAATTGGAAACTCTGAGGTTAACATAACCTCTCAAGTGTCATTTGGATTTAAAATGTGGAGAGAATATATTTAGCTAGTTGATCTATCTGAAGAGCTCAAATTCAAGTGTTTACGTATATTAGGATTTCACTATCAACCAGACAACAGAACAATAATGTCTCTTTTGATCCTAATATTTGCTCCCTTTAATAATCTACCTGGGACTGGCCTGAAAATTCTTACTCACCCCAGCATCAGTGCAGCTCAGACAATAGCCCCTGCTTCTTATCTCCTTAACAATTTGTTTTTCTGTCTCTCAGCATTTGTATTTATATCTGTTTTCTCTTTCTGGACTGCAGATTTCTTTGATGTAAGGACTTCCTTATTCATTTTCTTTTCCCCAGCCCAAAGCCTACCATAATGTGTAATAAATGTCTGTTGAATAAACACAGACTTTCCCCAAAATATAACATACCCAAAAAAGTACTGAAGACAGAGACATCAGAGCTTGTTGACATTTTTATTCTGCTTGAATCTCGTCCACACCAACAACTGGAGGCCTTCCATTTTTCACTCCCTTCATCCTTTCTTTCCTCCTGCTCTGAGCACTCTTGCGTACACTTGTTAAAGGAATGAAAATGTTGACTGGCTGTATCATTGATCGAATCTCAGGGAGTGAGGAAACAAGCCTCAGAGGGCCTGGCTCTGCTTTCAAAGGCACCAGGCACGAGGCTGCGGGTGCAAAGCCTGTTGTGAAAGACAGGCCTGAGTTCCTGACGAGCTGCAAAGGCACACACTTTCAGCTGTGCTCTGAAACAGTGTCTGAAATCAATACCCATTGCCCAGACCACAGTGAAGGATTGGAGACTCTGCAGTGCTGCCTCTGACATTTCAAGAGCACCATGGCTGTCCCCAAGGTCTGGCCTCATTCGAGCCCAGAGTGCTGCTGAGCAGGGGGGCCCTGAGCTGTTCTCTTCAGAAATCCTGGAGCAGTTTTCAATCCATGCAAATCAGAGGAAAGAAGACCTGACACCTTAGCTTGTGTTTTGATCTAGTAGGGCCCGTTTTAACTCATCAAATTGATTTGCAGGGCTGATGTCACCAAAAGAGTGATTCATTTTGCTGCTGGGCAAGAGAAATGGAGCACAGTGGGCCATTCTTGGGAGATCCCTAGGCCTGACCCGTGCAGGCGGTGCATGGGCAAGGATGCCAATGGACAGGGACACCAACAAGCTCCTGGCATTCATTCCTTGAGAGATGTGTGCACAGTATCCAGTGCAGCGCCTGGCAGAGCACTGATGCTCCCAAGTACTATAGCTCTTCTCCAATGTTGTTGCATCTAAGTCTTTTATTGTAGAATTAATAGAGGCGTGCCCTCGTTTTAAGCAAGCTACTGTATAAATCATAATGCCCATATATACCTATGAGATGAGGTAGGGAACTATTTTTGCATTTCTCATTGAGCCAGTTAGCATCCAAAAAAGTGGAATACTCACTTTTCTCCCTTGTCTTTTCCTTCCTGCAACTCCCAGCACCCTCAGTTGTTTACCTCTTATGTCCTAAGGCTCATTTCTTCCTCAATTATGGTAACAGGGCATCCTAATTGGTCTTCTTGTTCCCAAATTCTTCTGCCTCAAATCCCTCCTCTGCTTTCAGAGTGCACATTCTAACACACATAGGATCATCCTCATTCCTGGTTGTACTCTCCAATGCTTCTCATTATTATCTGTAGGGTATTTACAAAATTATTTGAATTGGATTGTTGCATCTTTGCCTCATCCCATGTAGCAAGCCCTGTCTCTGGCCTCTCCTTTTCCATAGATTTCTTTTATAGGAATGTAAGACTGTTTCATCTCAGACATCACTGTACTGTAAACTCACTTGTATGGCAAGATCCTCTCCATCCATCAAGACTCTGCTCAAATGCTTCTGATTTGGCCGCAGAGCAAGCCACAGCATGCCCTCCAGAAATATCAAGGAAGGAGAAGTTTACCGCACAGTCAATTGCCTTCAGTTTCCATCCAAAATAGACCTTAAATTATGTCAAACTCAGTTCCATGTTCCTTCAATGGGATTTAGAGATGATCACTTCAGGATAATAAGAACTTCATTTGCCTAAATATTAATTTCACACTATTCTACATTTTTTTCATTATTAAAGCATTTGAAAATCCAGCTTTCCATAATGAAGTTAGAGGCATTTTTATTTGTGTGTGGTGTGTTAGATGAGTGGCTCTTAACCAGGAGTCAGTTTAGCCCTAACCCCTCACCCCAAGGAGACATTTGACAATACCTAGAGACATTATTGGTTGTCACTACTGGAGCTTGCTACTGGCATCTGAGAGGTAGAGGTCAGGGATGCTGTTGAACATCCTACTGTGCACACGACAATGCCCTGTCCATCCTCCCAACAGAAAATTATTGGGTCCTAAATGTCAATAGTGATGAGGAACCCTGAATTAAAGTCAATTGCCCAAAATCTCTTCTACAGTTCTCATCTGAGGTCATTTAAAAATATTTCTCCCTTCCAGGCCAAGCAGAGTTAATAAGGTGCTGAATTCTGTGGCTTTATCTCAACTCCCAAAGCAGAAGAGATGATCAATGCTTCAAATTCTTTCCTTGCTGTCAGTTATTGACTTTCTCTCTGTGTCTGGTATCCAAGGTCTTATTGCTGGGGGGAAGCTCGCAGGATGGTTTGGGTGGGTGGGTGGGGGGGTGTGAAGGAGAGTTTGATCCATCTCCCACCTCCCTAATATGTGCCTTTAATTAGATAGAGGAAAATTCTCTAATAAAATCTATTTAACACCAGGCCAAAGAAGAGAGTAAAGAGACAGGAATAGATGAGCTCACTGATAAGAATTAGAAATATGACTTGAATGTTTTCAAGGAAATAATTTATTTATGTGGTGGATAGATTTTTCTCAAGTCATTTAAAAATATGATTGTTACATTCCTAGCACTAAGAATCGCCCATTTACCTGCCAAAAATTCTGGGTGTTTCCCCTGGCATTCCATCTTCAGTCTTCAATACACTAAGTGAAATACAGATGCTTGCATGGTTATTTTGGGTCAAATTTCAGTCTGACTTCCCAAACCTTGTCTGAATTCATGCATTAATTAACAAATTGGTTTTTGAAACCATGTTTTTTTTTTTATGCCTCATACATTTCAACACTCTGTTAGTTTTTGAGCAATGCAAATGTGAACAGAATATGATTCTTGCACTTGAAAAACTGATGAAGTCCAGCAGAGGAGAAAGATTTCAAAGCAAATATTTATAACTAATGGGATCAGTGCTGTGCAAAGAGAAATGTGAAGCACTCTGAAAATGCACACAAGGCAAATTGTGTTTAGGCAGTTGAGAGAAATTGTATGTGCAAGATAATAAATGAGTTGAGCATTGAAGGATGAATAGAAGTTTTCCAGGCAGAGGAGTGACATATAGAAGCAAGAAGATATTAAAGAGCATGGATTGGTAAGCTATGGTAGGAATAGGGTGTGAGTAGAGATGGATAGTAGGAGATAAAGGTGACTTGATCCCCCAAAGTATGGTGAGCTCTTTTGGGAGAGAGCTCTGCCCTATTCTTTGTATCCCCAGGGTCTGTGACAGTCAGTATCAGGCACAAAGCATTTCATCAGCTTCAGCATCAACATCAACACCAGCAAGGGATTGTAGATTGTATGCTCCAAGTCTCTAAGCAGAGAAATAATATGATTAGGGTTGGAGGTAGTGGGGGAGGTTAGATAGGAACAAAAGTACAAAGTTGGGTCATAAGGAAACTTTGATTTGGGTAAGTTGTGGTAAGAACTACAGGAGAGAGAGAGAGGGAGAGAGAGAGGGAGGGAGGGAGGGAAGAAAAGGAAGGAAGGAAGGAAGGAAGGAAGGAAGGAAGGAAGGAAGGAAGGAAGGAAGGAAGGAAAGAAGGAAGGTGAGAGAGAGAAAAAGAAAGAAGGGACAAGGAGGGATTCTAGAGATATTTGATAAGTCAATTTAATAGAACTTGGTAAACAAAAGAAATTGATGAGTGATGTAAGAGAGTTGGAGATACCATCACTCATAGCTCACAGAGAGCTCACCCAGACAACCTAACTTTTACAATGTCATATTTGAGGTAGCATCTGTAGATGCCACGGATAAGCAGTGGTCTGGTTGAAAGACGTCGTTCTGAAGACTTGCGGGCTCACCCAGTGATTGTGTCCTGTGCTTTGTCTCCAGGGACCTTGGCTACTGGCTTCTGACTCATCCCTTGTGACTTCCCAGTATGGTGCTGGCCTCACCCTCTTTGTCTTGCTGGTGCACCACTCCCAACTTTAACTACATAATGAAAAATGTGCCTGGTCTCTAGTTTCTGGTGACAACGGACCTACTTACTCTTCTTGCCCTCACTAAACTCATTGCCCAAGCATATCACACACACGAAGAGGTGAGTGAATCTTTTCATCACTTTGATGATACAGTTGGCATTATTTTTACATTCTAACTACCAAAATATATTGTAACACAATAGTCCTAATGTATTCCCCTCCTTAGCAGGATTTACATAAATTTATTAACATTTCTATTTCTACCAAATTACATTTTGAAAAACAGTCTTGTCCTTAACACCGATCTAGGACATTTTGGGATATGAAATTAACTTTAACATGCACAACAAAAAGAAAACCAAGCAATGAATTCTACAAAGACCATATCTGCTATGAGATTTACATTTCTGAGACTCTCAAAAAATAAAGCACAGCAGGTCTTACTGTCTTCACATTTTTATGTTTGATAGTGCCAGTAGATTCTCTCAACATTTATTTTTTAAGAAACGTACTGAGCGAATTCCTTAAATAAATGCAAAATGATTCTGTATTTGCCAAAGAGCTCCTCCTTAGGCCTGATTTAGTATGACAGAATGCATTCGAGGCTTGCTATACTGTTTCAAATCAGGAACTTTCATGTAGCATATTGCCAAATGAACAGTGTTATCTAGGAAAATGCATAGGGCAATGGGATCTGGGTTTGACTCCCCAGTATTCCATTTTCTTGATGCGAGATACTTACCTTCTCTGTTCTTCAGTTGATAAAAGTAGCATTGCAGGGTTTCTGTGAGTATAAAATGAGAGCACATTTTGAAAATATTGGCATGTAGTAGGTCCTTCAACAGAAGTTGGAGGTTCTGGCTCAAGGTTTGGCTCATGGTCAAGGAACACCAAACCACATAATTGCCCTTCTCCCCTGTTAATGCATAAAGAATTCAAATTAGTCAGTCAATCCGGCACAATATAGTTGTAAAGATATATATTTTCCAATTCGAGTCTTTTTATATGTGGAAATTGGGTAGACGTGGAACCCAGAGTTAATAATAAGTAATTCAGTCCATGGCCTCCAGGGCAGAGCTGGGGCCAGGTTGTAAGGAAAGGGCAGATACCTGTTGTTAACCAGTCTCCACACAGAGCCAGGTTCTTTCACATTTGCTCCAATGGCCACCCTGCAATGTTATATCACTGATTCAGTTTACAGATGAAGCAACAAACACTCCAAGAAGTTAAGTAACTTTCCAAGGTCATGTGGCCAGTAAGCATTAATAGCTGGTTTTTGCTTCAAATCTTGTGTCTTCCCAGTGTTCCATGCTATTTCCTGGGGACTGGAAATGTGTCCCTTTGTAGATAGTGAGAAACATGTGGGAGTTTTGATATCCCTGCTCCAAAAAGAAGACGGTTTGCATTGACTGTGACAATAGAAAGGAGGGCAGATTCAGCCATGAGATGGTCAATCTCAGTCTTCCGGAAGGTTCTAGCTGTCATTCCCAGGACTCCTCAGGCTTGACATCATTGTCTCCATGGGCCCTGCCCTGCTCCTGCCTCACGACTACTGCCACCCTCTGCCTTCAGTGGGGGCCTAGGCATGGGTATGGAAGTGTCCGGATTGGACATGTATGTCCCATGGCATCTTGGAGCAGGGCATAGCCGCAGCTGTCTCCACCTTGCCAACATGCTCTTGGCGTGTAACTTGACAGGAGTGAGCCTTTCATCTACCCTCAGTCTGGGTACCTAGCATGTCCTGGCCCAGAGATTTCAATATCCCTGGGGGTTGTTCATCTGCAATGAGTTGAGGTGATGGGCTCATGGTAAGAGAAGGACATGAGGGCTCATGTCCTCACCATGCTTGGGCACATTGTGCTGGACAGTGGCCTGAGGGCAGCGCATCCTGGAAGTTGAGGAATCAGGAGCCAGCACGTGCACATGCATGTCCATGGAGTCACAGGGAGGGGCATGTTAGAGTATTTTGATTGCTTCCTCTTCATCCTGGGAGTGAGGCAGAGAGTCCCACCCTGGTGTTATGGGGATGGCTGAACACATGACACTCAACACTAGGCAGATGAGATTGACAACAGAACTCTAGAGAGGAGAGAGTCGCATGTCACACAGAGTTGCACATGAGAACAGAGTGAGTAAGCAGGGGCTGTGAGAGGCATGCTTTGTAGCAACAAAAGGGAGAGGTGATTTCCGGTTCCCCCAGGAGGATGGGATTAGGTTGTTTGAATAACTCCATGGATGGTAGAGAACTGAAACCTGCTATTTAGGAATAAGCGGGCAGTGCCTGACTCCCATGATAAGAAAGGTTGTTTGGCTTGGGGACCTCAGCTGCAGGAGCAGAAAGGTTAGGCCATCCAAGGCCCTCCTGTGGTGTCAAGGCATCACAGAATATTGGACCTTAATTTTAGGTCTTACACCATGGAATCTGCACTCACCTCATGAGTATCCCTGTGCCTGAGGAAATGCAACATTAAAAAACAAATAAAAACCATCTTGACAGGTAGAGGAATTTGATGGTGGTGGGCTGGAAATGGAAATGGAAAGACTGGGGAGAAAGGAAAAACATTTAAGTTTTTAGTACCTTTAATACCACTTTTTTCCTACTTGATGAACAAAGGACCTTGCCTTTTCATTTTGCACTTGACTCCACAACCTGGCGAGCCAGCCCTGCTGAAAAATTAGAGGACAAGTAGCATGAACTAGTAAACTGGAGCCCATGTCACTTATGTTTGTTACCTAAGTGACCCCACAGGTATAAGAGTTTGGGGCTGTGACACATAAGATGCACCTTGAAATGAACTGTGGAATGTGCGGTCATGGTCCCTGATGATCTATTTGCTGTCTGTGAAACCCTAGAAGTTAGGGAATCCCCCGTGCCTCCCACAGCACAGTGTATCCACTCCCAACAATTATTCTGAGTCTCCACATGGTCATTAACATGTAAATGTGAGTCATAAAGCACTGAAGTGAATCCTTGATTATCGCATTTGCAGCTATTAATTAATGTTGCGGACCATCTGATCATAAACCCGTTCTCCTTCTTTGCAGTAATTGGTAACCACCGAGTCTTAACCTGATCATCCCTGGGTGAGTTTAAAGTCACGATCTGACTTCTCTGATTATTGACTTTTACTATTTAAGAACTAAAAGACAGCTATTAATTGAACATGCTGTGAAATAGTTTTCCTCTTGCTAAGAAAATCCGCTGGCTGCTGGCTAGGGCCTTGTATTCGAGGGCACGCTGGAGGTGCCGTGCAGGCTTTGCTCGTCTCTGTCCACCACGAGCTACGTGTGTGTTGTGAGGCTTCTTGGTCCTGGTAACACAACAGCTGTGTTGTTATTTTCTGTTTTCCCGGTGAGGGGGTGCGTCTCGATAGTAATTAACCAGGGGAAAAAGTTAGAGAAGCCTAAATAAAATATTAATGAGACATTGTTATGGGGGAGAATTTCAATCTGATTAATAGATTTTCCCTCTCATTTTTAAAATGAAAATAGTTTTATTGCTTTCAGTTACAAAGAACATTTCTAACCAACTGCTGGAAAAAAAAGGTAGGTACTGCCAAAGAGAAGTCCTACTGTGCCTAGTTAAGAAATAAAAGAGGTTCATTTATAATTAAAATTTTTCCTCAGAGGCAAATTAACACATATGTTCTTAACCTAACTTCTCTGTGCACGCGCGTGTGCATGCATGCACGTGTGCATGCCAGTTAAACAACTACTGTGTGTGCTTACAGTATCGATTTGCATAGGGAGCCCTCTTGCTCAATAGGCAAAGGCAAATCTACCTATGTTTAGGAGCACATATTCTGAAACGATGATGTCAGCTCATAGACTACACCCCACCCATGATACCCTCTTCCCCACCTGGGTTTTAAGCCGACAGAGAAGTTAGGATAAAGGAATAAGGTAAGTGGAAAACAGAATCTTACCCCTATTGTTGGCAAAAGTGACTATGAATTGAAGCTTAAGAATGAGAGGTAGGTAGACTACTGCAGAGTGAGCTGACCTCTGCATTCTACATGTGGACAGTACCGGACGGGGCAGGCTTACATATTGGGCGCTAGATGCTGCAGTTATCAGGAAAGTGAAAGTCCTAGAAAGTGGTAATACAGTTATGTTGAAATGTGTGGCAAGTGGAAAGTTGGTAGTTAAGGATGTAGTAGACAGAGCAAAGAATTTAAAGCCAGGGAGAATTTTAGCCCTATTGTTTATTGCTGAGTGGGCTTGGGCTTACTCTGTCTAGGCATCTGTTTTCTCATTTTAAAAGGTGATATGTTCATTTGCATGATTATTGTGGGGACTGGCATAGTACCTATACGTGTTTATTAAGTGCCAAGACCAAAGAAGGCATTCAGGAAGTGGTAATGATTGTTACAGGTTTGGAGGGTATGGCAAAAATAAGTGTATTATACACACTTGAAATGGCATGGGTCTGCTAGAGAAAGTGACTTAAAGGATAAATTGGAAGATGAAATGAATTTATGTCTTTGTATCTCTGTGTATAAACAACTTCACAGGTGTCATCACCAAAAAAGGGTCTATTCATCAACTATTAAGGGCAGAGTTCAGATCTTTCTCTAAGGAGGCGTGGTTATTAACGTGAATTTGGTCAGTGGCAGACTGGAAATGACCTGTAAGGCTAGTATGACCCAGTAGTGCACATGCGGTTCCTTTCCTGGTTTATTAGTACATTGTCTTGATTTAATAAATTATGTCCTTTGATTAACCAGAATGGGTAAAATTGGCACTGTTCATAGTAATTTGTTTTATATCTTCCATATAGAAGTAGAAGATTTCAAAACATTTTGCTCAACTAATTCTGGAATAATTGTTGACATTATACCTTGTAACTCAGTTTCTATCTACTACTTATAATAGAGATCTCTGTTTAAAATTCATACAAATTATAAGTCTCCTTGAGATAGCCCTAACTTTTGTGTTGTATATTTGATCAGGGAACTGTCAGTGTAATTGTTAGGTTATTGGTTTATGAAAATTGTTTAGGATAGATGAAGAACAGCACAATAGCTTTTGGGGCTTAAAAAGAGAATATAAGTATGAGACATTCTCTTTACATCTTGTACTGTGTGAAGAGAATATATATGTATGTTTATTTTATTTTTAAATTTTTCATTATAGAAAATTTCTGATATATATAAATATAAAGAAAATAACCTCCTCCCTCAAGCCCACCAGATTCCTATCACTAAATTTCATCAATAATCAACTTTTGGACAGTCTTGCTTTATCTATCCCTATAGATTATTAATCTGTTGTCAATATATCTTTTAAGTATCTTTTAATCTATAGAGAACCTCATCATTTATTATTTTTTTCAGCTTTGTTGAGGTATGATTAATAGAGAATTATATCATAATATACAATGAACTGCACATATATTTTGATGTATGTATATAGCTATGAAACCATCGCCACAATCAAGAAAATGAACATATTCATCACTCCCTAAAGTTTCCTGTGCCCCTTGGTAATCCCCTTCCTTAGTTTACCCTCACCTCATCCCAAGACAAGCACTTATCTGCTTTCTGCCCATTAGATGCATTTGTATTTTCTATAATTTAATATGAATGATACCGTACAGGGTGTGCTCTTTTTTATTGAAGTACAATTCACATACATATACACATGCAAAAGAATGAAGTTAGACCTCTACTTCACACCATTTACAAAAATTAACTCAAAATAAATCAAAGATCTAAATGTAAGTGCTAATATTATTAAATTCTTAGAAAAAAAACATGAGCGTAAATCTTTGTGACCGTGGCTGATGCAATAGTTTCTTAGTTATGATCCCCAAAGTACAAACAATATGAACAATAACAAAAATAAATTATACTTGATGAAAATTCAAGAATTTCATGCATTAAAGAACACTATCAAGAAAGTGGAAAGATAACCCAGTGTTCATAAAAGTATTATTGAAAATAGCCCCCCAAAAGAACATCGCAAATATTTATCAACTGATGGATGGAAAAACAAGATGTAGCATATCCACACAAAGAAATATCATTCAGCCATAAAAAAGAATCAAGTACTGATATATGCTTCAAATGGACGAACCTTGAAAACATGTTAAGTGAAAAAAAGTCAGTAACAAAAATCACATATTGTATGACTTCATTTATATATAATGTCTAGAATAGGCAAATGTGCAGGGACAAAGTAGATTAAATGGTCACCTAGGGCCAGGTGTTGGAGGAGTGGCTGTGAACAGGAGTGAGATTTCCCTTTAGGATGATGAAAATATTCTAAAATGGATTGTGGTTGTGGTTGCATAACTGAATATATTAAAAACCATTGAATTGTACCCTTTCAATATGTGTACTTTATGTTATGCGATTTATACCTTAATGAAGTTATGTATTTATCTGAATAGCTCATGTTCACCTTTGATACAGTTGGCCACATAGGGTGGGCAGGGGAGGGAAACAGCAATACCCCTCAGCAACTGAGAGACCTGTGCTGAATCGAGGCACAGCTGTGGCACAGATTAGTTTGATACTCACTTTTCTCTTCTATGCCTCATTTGTTCAATGAGGATGTAAAATTAGAATGTCCGACCAGATGACCTAAAGATCTTTTCCAAGAATCTTCCCTAATTTTGTAGCTTGCAGTGTACCAGACGTGTTTCTATCTTTTGCCTTGATTTCCCCGTGGATTGTGCAAGTGAGCTAGAGATAGAGACAGACATTGCTTCAGCAAAATGTACTTTGCTCGCCCTGCAATGTGCTTTGTCATCCCTTGCACTCAGATGGTTTTATGTGACTATGTGTGGTATCTTTTTCATTATACCAAAATAGACAATATCACTATGTCATGGAAGAAAACACTGCTCTACCCCCAACCCTTACTGCAAGTTTGCATCAAGCTCCCTAGCTGCTCCGGTCTCTACTACGAGTCAAATCATCTTCTCTAACTTCTGCATTTTAGAAACAGAGGAAGGGTCACCAGTTTCATCTCCCTTGGCCCTTGGAAAGCTGCCTCATTCTAGAAGTTCCAGTCCAAGGCATTTCATGACTCATCTCTGGTCTTTTATCCCACACGGAAAAGGCCTACTTTGCTTTAGACGGTTGTTCCATTTGTTCATACCATTTCCTGCCAAAGTAACTATTTTTTCCAAAGAAAATAAGAGATGTTCTGAATTGTTCATTAATTTCTGCATGTTGATGTATGAGAGATTGATGTGAAGAACCCAACAGTAGTGAGATGATAACCAAAATGGGATGGGGTGACCCAGGAGCAATCCCTCACGATGGCCAATTCACTATTAAAAATTGGAACTTGGGTACATTTTATCACTAAGTCAATCAGAGCTTACAGCCTCATCAAAATTAGTGAGTCTAAAGCCAATTTATTAGAAACAGATAACCATTTTCCATTTAAAGCATATTCTAATTTCTTGTGCTAGGGAGAATAATATTTGGATAATTGTATCTTCTCCTGATTATAAATATATAAACATTAGTAGACTATGGAAAATTGACATATGTGTATGGCCATGTCTTATTTTTTTTTTTTATTTCCAAAGCACAGAATAGACTACCTGCATTCCAAGCTGCGTTTGTAGTAGCTGGGATGTGTGAGCATGCAGTGCTTGTCCCCTCCATGGTGGTCTTTCCTTCGTATTCCCTCCTCCCTGCTACCCTCTCTCTATCGTTCCAGGGCTGGTTGAGTTGTTGACAAAGAAACTCAATCTTCTATTTCTAATTTTGGGCAAGTTTGCATTATGGACTTGAAACATTTCAGTTTCTTGGTTTTATCCCCCTTAGCTAGCCCCACTCCTGAATGGCTCAGAATAGTAGCACTACTGACATGTTCTGACTTCCGGGACTCAGCTGCCATGGGTCCAGCCATTGGTGAGTGTCCAGGCAGCCTCTCTGGCTCCCGCGCCATGTACGTGGTACCACCATGGCCATGTGGCTATGGTCACTCTTTTAAAAATTATCATACACACAGACACGCATACACGCACACAGTTATTTTATTTTATTTTGTTTCAAAGGGGGTTAGGAATACAAAAATTTCCTTAGGTTTTAGGAATGACATTTTTTTTTTTTTTGCCATGTGTATACATGTATATATTCCCCAAAAGTCTCCTTTTTGGGCAATTAGGTGACAATATATGTCAAGTGGAAATGAGAAACTGGCAGTCAATTCAACAAAACTACCATTCCAAAGTCAGAGAAAGGAAGGGACAACGACATCAGTAATGACAAAGGCATTTGTTCACAGTTAGTTTCCAACAACAAAAAGCGAACCATGAGGAGAGCCCCTTACTCCCCCCACTACCTGGGCACACTGCAGAGATTTGTAAAATCCCTTAGAAATAGGCTCTTGGACAGCACGTTAAATACTAAAGACGCGTAACAGCTCTTCCAGAAGGGGGCTGCCCTCATCATGAACTTCCAGATGGATGTTTATGGCTAGAAACTACTGTCACCCTATAATTTGGCTCCTGAAAGCCACATTCTTCTTTGGGACACAAGCTGCAGGTCAATCCTTGTGGTTAGAGAGCTTTCCTTTTGCGCCAGAGTCAGGACCAGTGCTGCCACAAAGAGGGGTTTCCTGCTGGCATGGGCTCCTCTGATGATGGAGTCACGTGGGGGGCTGCCGAGAATGTATTCTCCAGGAAGCTCCCTCTGTCTTTGAACTTCTAGAATTTTCTCTATTAAGACTTTAAGATTCTAGAGTTCTAAGTCACCCCTTACTAAACCCATGGCTGTGATTATTTACTCATCCTTGGAATCCGAGTTTCCTTTGCTTATCTGTATCTCTTTCTTCCTAAGAAGAAATCCTCTCTTCCACCTTGCCTGCCTCTTTTCCTGACAATTATCAATAATTTGTTGTGTGAAAGGCATTCATTATTATGTTACGCTCACTTTGTGCGTTAAAAGCAGTTTTATACTTTCTCTGATAGCTCCTCAGGACAACCTGAGGGAAGGAGGGAAAATATTTCCAGAAGGGCAATATTTCTTTAAGAGAGAATACGGGTTTTGGAGACATATGGAGATTCAAATCCTTTTTCCACACATACATACCCCATATATGACGTGGATAAATTATTTCATCTTTTTGAAGCTCAGTATCTACACATGCAAATTAGCAATAATATTTCCTTCTTGGCATTTGAAAAATTGGAGGAGATGCTTCAAAAATGTGCCTTGCACGTTGCCCAACACATGTAAGTTCTGAGAGCATTCTCATTATTATCCTTTTATGTATAGTCTGAATTTGGACACAATACAAGCAAGCGTCAGAGAGGGGGAATAACCTCCCAAATAGTACAAGGACAACAAGTGGCAGAGCCAACACTGGATCTGTGGCCTTTGGGCCCCCAGCCATGACGTGGGGATGGGCAGTGCCGTCCTCTCCTACAAGGGTGGGGGTGGGTGGGTGGTGCTGCTGTCCCCACTGTGCCCTTTCTTCAAAATACCTCTGTGAAGAGAGGCTCTCCCTGTGTGTTATGAGTTTGAAATTGAATTCATTCTTTGGATTTGTGTCTCCTTTTCTGGGCTTTTGTGACTTAAGGCGCATGAAACACTTTTCAGTCTTTAGAAAGAACACTGAGGAGTATGTGGTCCTGTGGGCAGTGAGCAAACCCCTGGAAGATGCTTTGGAAGGTGCTGTGGAAGACGTGGGTTGTCTTGTCGTCCTCAGGGAGGTGAGCCATGGCCCCAAGCTGTCTGAACAAGCAGGTCATGGAGGATGCTGGCTTATTTGTTACTCTCTACTATGGCCTCTTTTTCACTTGTTTGAGGTGTACCAGAGTTTTACCTGAGATTTCACCTTGAATACCAACAAAATAGTATTCAAAGTCTCCAACTACATCTTTACTTTCCTGAATAGAAGTCAGATAAATAACAAAAGTGATTTATTGCAGGCTTTCTGCTTCAATGATGGCAGCGAATAAGGCAAGCAGAGCTGGAACTTGATAGTGCGTGGTGTGGAGTTGTTTTTTGAAATACTACGTTCAGTGGGGCGGCTGATAGTTTCTAATACTAATGATACCCGTGGTGTGCGAGAGCCATTTCTACCTGTGGTGCATCTACTTTAGACATTGTGTAGGAGGCAAGAAATATCCTGTTTATTTGAAAATGCTAGAATTACCCACTGCTTGAAATAAGTTTGCTGTCTTTGCCATCAGAAAGAAAAATCCCCAGGTGTATTACTTCAGCACAAAAAACACCGGCAAACAAAGGGAGTTTTATTTTACTCTCTCTCCCTTCTCACCCACCCCACTCCCCAGACCCAACACATCCCCTGGCAACTTCCTTTGACTTCAAGAGGCAACAGTCCCGAAACTTTTGTGATAAAAACAGTATTGAGAACGCCATGCTGTTTCCAAAGGTATGTTTTCAGAATGGCTTGGAAATGTCTAGAAAAGAAATTACATGGGGGTACATTTGGGACTTTGAATGGATGATTTTTATTTTGTACTCTGGAAGAAAGACTTGAGGTTTCAGTTTAGTGACAAGATAAAGAACTTCAGGACATGCAAAGTATAATGCATCCTCGTAGTCATATTGTCATATTGGCTATGAGCACTAATTGAGTAATATTAAATTTTGTTCTTGTGCCAAATAATATGAAAAGGGTAATCAAGAGGATTTTTCCTGGAATCCTTGGTCACTAACAAACTGCACAAATAGAAAAACATATTTACCTGTTCAGTCATATCTTATATATTTCCTTGGATGACCTGAAGAATAAGGTCAATTGAATAGTTCTATGAAAATCAGTCACTAAAAAAGACAAATGTCCCCGCTTAGCAGTTAGATAGGAGGAATTCCCTCTTACTCAGCCTTTTTGGTCCATTCAAGTCTTCAACTTATTGGGTGAGGCTGACCCACTTTGGGGGGTGGGGGAGAGGAAATAACATTGCCAACCATAGTACAATTCTTATAGTATAGTATGGTTTCTCTTGCCTTTAGTCATATATTTCATTCATTTCCAAAGTAACTTGAATCAGCACCTTTTTTCTCCTGCCCTCTTCAGTAAGATTGTTTCATTTGTATTATATTTGTAATATAGTTAGATTCATTTGTCAGTCTGCATTCCATAATAGGATCCCTTGTCCTAAATAATTTTTCAAATTCACGTACACTAACATTCAATGTTTAAGCTGTGAAGTTCTATGGATTTTTGACAAATACGTAGTTAATGTCAGAGACAACCACCCTTGGAATATTGTTTTACAATAAAAATTTAATATATGTTCTTCTTCATTTAAAAGATTATTATTCTAATTCATCTATGATTTTACCTACAGATTATGTATTTCTTTATTTAACAACCACATATAAAGCTCTTACCATGTGCCAGACACTCTTTTAAGTGCTTTACAAGTATTTACTCATCTAATCCTCTTAACATTCCTATGAGATAGGTGCTATTATTATTCTTATATTACAGATAAAGAAACTGAGGCATAGAGGTGAAACAACTCACTAAGGTCACACAGCTAATATGTGTTTATCATCCAAAGCAAACACAGCAAACATGAGTGGTTGATGAGATGCTCACATCACATTGGTGCCTGGGTGAAGCTGAACAGTTCGCAGAGCCACCTGCATGACCCACAGAGAAACTGTGCTCTGTGGTACAGGGCTCCAGGTGCACAGTGAGCAGGAGCCGAGAGAAATGCTTTGAACAGTTTCCTTCAGTGGTTGTAAAATGGATGATATAGAATAATTTATGGTTGCTTTACTGAATAATTTACTAATCAAATCATTCAGAAAAGCAGTGAGATGTAAAATGGGAAAACAAGGGAGAAAAAAATTTGGACCAAGGAAGGATCAATGAGAACCAGATGAATGCTGCCTACCAGGGTCAGGCACATTGAAGGAAGGCAGGTCTCTGCTGGCCTCACTTTGACTTCAGGAGGCAAAATGTGATCGTCTGTTCTGAGTGCCGCCTCCCACCCTGAGTGCTGCTGGAGAGCCTGTGTCCACTTCCAGTGGACTCTGATTTTGCCTTTTTCTCACCTGTCTATTCTTTCTGCATGAACATCTAACTTATTGTCTAGTATGTGGAGCAGAACTTGGTATTAGGATTCCTATTATAGAGTCCACTAGATTTTTTGTTGCAAATCGCATGACTTCTGAAAATAATCAGTTGAGGAGCATCTTGCAATTGATCAAAGATTTTGCACCTTATCTTGTTTGAGCCATATAATTTACCCTTAACGTCAGTGTCATAGGTGAAGACCAGTGCACAAGGAGGGCGAACTGTCCTGCTCACTGTCCACAATTCAGACTTCTGTCTCCAAATCCCGCTTCTTTCCTCTCTTCTCCAGTTGCCTTAGTCTCCTATGCCACATGGAAAGAAAAATCAGATTTAAGTCAGAGAGTTGGCTCTCCGTGATAACCACTCCATTAATTTTAGTCATTTCTGCATTCTTTACCCCATCTATTATCCCACACAGACATCTGTGTAATATCACTTGGGAATCAAAGACATTTTTCTTGTAGTATAACTTCAAGATTAAATGGCCGTTTTGAACGCTCATTTTTCTAATCTTGTTTAGTGCCCACATCATGAGCACTTTTGCTGCTCTCTGGGCTTTTGGAGTAACTTATCTTAATCAACCGAGGGAAGACCAGAGTGACCTGGCGAAGAGGAATGATGCCAGCTTTTGAATCGACTCAGACAAATAAATAGATGGAACAGAATTTTCTGGAAAGGTCTTGCAGATAAACTCATAGTTTTATTTAGAGACTCTTTAGAAAATTATACTAGGGAAATAGCCAAGTTTAGTTTTTCATTTCTCACAGCTGAGATTCCAGATGATCTTTGTGCATTAACAGTAATAATTACTAATTTTGTATAGTAAGTTGCAATTCAAAAGGTGCTTGAGTCAGGATTTTGAGGTTGATTAGCCATCTCCAACTTCCTTTCAATCCTGATGGCGTGTGCTGAGAGCTAGGTTTTCTAGTGTCCTTGTCATTTTACCTGAATAAATGGGCCATTAGTGCATCAGGCTTCTTTGTCCATTTTAGCACCCGAATGGAATTTACTTCCAATTGATCTATGTATTATAGCAATATTTGTGCATCATAAAATTTCTTCAATGCGCCTGACCCAGGTGGGCACTTATATTTCAACGACCATCTAATTTCTAAGTTCTGACTTTCTCTTATGTTTTGGAATTATGGTTCAATATCTGCTTTTGGTAATTGGTATATTAAAATGTCTAATGCACATTTTAAAACTCATATTTTTCTATCATCGTGTAAAGTTAGTCACTGTATTTTTCTCTGACCACTGAAAGAACTTTAAGACACCATCTCTTGGATGTCATAATCTATCATAATAGATTATATTATATTTTCTTATATTTTCTTAAATTGATAAAGATTATGCATCAACTACTATTAAAAATACTGTAATTTATTTTTTGGGTATTGTATCATTTTTCTTATCATGTAATTAATTTTTCATTTTTCTGTAGTGTATTCTTGAGTGATTCAGAGGTTTGGTGTGTTAAGCCATCTGCATTCTTAGATGGCTAAAATATTTTTTCTTTTCTGATGTATATGTATATATATTTTGCCTTTGCACTAATATGTTAGTTTGTGCATAGAATCCTGGAATTGAACAATTTACCCTTGACACCTCAAACATATTGCTTCTCATTTGTAGTAATTATCTAGTGATGCTGATGAAAAGTCAAACATCAATTTTCTAAAAAGGGACTTCTGTTCATTTTTTTGAAAAATTTGTTTTTGTTATCCATGGAATTCCAGAGTTTTTCTAGAATGTGTTTTATATGAGTCATTTATAAATGTGTTAACTTGTTATTCAGTGTACTTTTCAGCTTAAAGAGCCATGACTTTCTTCATATCAAGGACATTTTCTTCTGTTATTAATTGATTAATTAACTCTACCTTCCATGTCTCAGTGCTTTAAGACTTTTACTAAATGGAAGCTGAGCTTACTAGATTAAACCTTCAACATTTAGCATAGTACCTGTAATGTATTAGGTGCATTATATTATAATATCGCTTAATTTAGAAATACTCTCAACGAAGAACACAATGCCTAATCCTTGATGGGTTAATGTATGAAGAGTTCATTGTACCTTAAGTATACCTTGAAGACAGAGCCAGATTATGATAGTTGGAAAAAGAATTTAATGTGAAAGTAATGTCTTGAGCTATGATGTAGAGCTAGAGAGGCACCAAGAAGTTTCAGACAGCAGATTAGCCTTGCTAGGATAAAAGGTATGCACTGAGAAGTAAGAAAATACCCACCTGGAAAAATGGGTGTTGGAATCTAAGGAGTCTTGAATGTTAGAAAAGGAAGTTTATGTACTTTATGAAGTGGACAATGAGAAGCCACAAGATGGAGACCATTTTCATAGTGCTACAGAAAGCTTAATCTGAGTCGTACGGGTGAATAAATTTGGAAGAGAAAGGCTAGAGGATTTGTTAGGAGGTTCTGTAGTTGTCTTGATGGAGATGTTAAAGGTCAGAACTAGGGCAGTGCCATTAGTCATGGAAAGAAGGAAATGAATGTAAGAGACGAGAAGGGAGAAAGAAAAATAGTCAATAATGTCACCTATGGCTGCCGGATAGGTTAATACAGGGAAAAACTAGAGCTTAAGAGAAATAGAAGCAGCCAAAAAAAGGACTTTATTTTGGTAGAAAGATGATTTTAACTGTAGATGTATTGAGGTCTTGGTTCTCCTAGACCATCCATCTGGGAAGTCTAATAGGCAGATAAAAATAGGGTATTAGAAATCAGGGGGAGAGGGTCAATCCTTGACAACTGTGAAGGAAACAGATGCTTTATAAGGTGTAGTTTATTTTCCTTCAGAGGACTTAAAATCTATTTGTGAGATCAAGGTAACAGTTTATAGCCAACAACAATAAAGTCATTTTGGGCTGCATTGGGTGTGGCACACTTCCTTTGTTGTAGGAATTTAGGGAAAATGAGAATTAAGAATTCTTAGAGACATTGAGGATTCGGGTTCAACTTTGATGGGTGAGGAGGTTTAGTTGGTTGCAGTGACAGGGAAGGTTGACATTGATGCTATCTTTTAGAATTAATAGGAACCCATATGATATACTCACTGTAGGAGTCTTGATAACTAATTAGTCCTATTGAAAGGCAGAAGTGGGGTTCCTATGTATTTCTGGGATTTTGCACTATGTACCCCAGTTTGGTGTTGCATGGACTGCTGTCCACACCAGATCTGAAGTAAGTCCATGTCTCTTTAGGACTGGCATAGGGTAGCTAGTTTAACGACAGATGCAAAAATGTGGAAACCTAGGAATTCATGCCCTTGTAAACAGGACAGTGCTTAATCCCTTGGAAAGTAACATAATGCAAGATTTCACAGTCTTTAGGTGATTTTGTTTCCCAGGAAAACCTAACATGAATTATACAGCTCAACACCTTCAGGACTGGTATCAACAGACCAAAAAAAAAAGTTGAATTTTCTCAAAGAACCGACTTTAAACTCATATCACTTTTCCCACAGTATTCTCTCTCTGCTTTCCAGGAAGAGGGAGTAAAGCAAATGGTGTGTGTGTGTGTGTGTGTGTGTGTGTGTGTGTGTGTGTGTGTGTGATGTGGCATTTACTAGTTCTACAGAGCAACACTGGGAAGCCAGGTTTCTTCTGGAGTCCTCACTATTTCTTGTGTGAGACATTTGGCCTAACATTCCCCATCCTCTGTCCCTTCTGCTGATCCAGTAAAGGGACATTCTGGAATCACTTATTCTGTAGATAGAGAATTGTCCCCATCTGCCTGGACAGCTCCTGCTGGTCTTTCATGACTCAGCTCAAGTATCATGACTTCAAGGGAACTCTGGCTCTCTGGCTGTTCTCATCCCTACCCAGGATCTGCCCAGTGCTCCTTCACTCTGTGCCTTTAGTGTGTTTAAAGCGCTGACCTCTCTTTCTGTTCATTGTTGGTTGAATTATCTGTAGACCTTGGGCTTCTTGAGTGGGTGAGGCTGGTATTGTCACCTCTGGATGCCCAACCCTAGAACTGTGCTTGGCCATTGCGGGCTCTCGATAAAGTCTTGCTGAGTGGATAAATGAATATATACATTGCATTAATGCATGGCCTCTGACACATTTTGTTTGTATCCACATTCAGAAGGAGTTGATTATTTTTACTCTATATTGTCTCAATCAGGTTCTGAAACAATTTCACAAAGAGAAAAATCCTACATTTGGCTAGCAGCCACCTGGGTATGGCATAGTTTTGCCTCAAGGAATCAGAGCTGCTTGCCCTCTTGCCCAGTGAAGACTTGGGTGGATTGAGATACAAGTTCTGAGTATATTTGTCACTCATGTTTTTTGCTGATTGGGAATTGTCATATGTTGTGTCTCTTTGTAGACCTTTGTCCAGGACTGTGATTCCTGAGGTGCCGGAAGAAAAGGTAGTCCTTCTTCTGGACATATGAATGGCTTGGTTTGATCAGAATTCCAGCCCCCACTGCCTCATCCTCCCTTCCTGGCCATCTTTGTGCAGGACCTATGTGTTTAAACTTCCCCAGTGGGCTTGCTCTGGCTTCTTGGGTACCCCTCAATGACCCTCCCTCCATCTGTCTCATCTCTCTGGGTTTCTAGAACCCTTCTTCCTGATACAGGGTTACCTGTGGTTGTGCATAGAAATCTAGTTCTTCTAATATCTCCATCCACTTAGGCTCTGCCCAATGATATCATCTTTATCAACTCCACACAGCTTATTCAGAGCAAATTGAGCATTTTTATGAACACCTCAGAGTTGTGCGCCAGCTATACAAAGTAGAACGATCTACAGGCAGGTTTTTATATTCAAAACAACGTCCTTGTTGTTGTTGTTGTTAGTTTTCCCACAGTTATATATGAACAGCTCATTTTAGAAAACGAGAAAACAGATGCTCAATGAATCAAAATTATCTTTCCATCTAATTATGATACTAATTGCTACTAAAAGCTAGAACTGGAATTGCAGTTCAGGGCTGTGGGCTCCCACTCCCATTGGTCTCTAGAAAGACACCGGCTTTGGGCCAGCTGATATCCTAGGATGGTGCTCGTTACACTTCATGAGCAAAAGGTGCTACGGGCACAGCCCTGCCCTTGGCAGATGAATGCTTCAGGAACATTGAGATGGGGCTTCAAGGACTGCTTGCTTTCTATAGGAACAGTGATGCGAGTAAGCCGTAGCTGAGTGCAAAACCTCAGCTACCTCTGACATTGCTCATTCCTGGCTTCTGCTGACATTACTGGGTTTGTGGTAAGAATTAAAAATTTATCCTTGAGTTTGCAGTACATAAAGAAAGGTCAGTGACACTCAGGGGGACTTCCAAGTGAGGAATATGCCTTAAATTTTAATGGCCTGGTGGCATTTATGGCTAAACATTGTTATAAGGAAACACTCATTTCAATAATTAACTAAAAAGAAGTGTATCTAAGGAATATTGTGCCCAAAACACATTTGCAAAAGGAACTTGAGAAAGGAACAAAATGAAAAGCAAACAGGCTTTCCAGTATTTTCAAGACTTTGTTATTTGGCGGTAGTTGTTGAAGAAAAAAGAAAAAAAATAAGATGAAAGTATTTGGGACACATAATGAAAGTTTGTGAGCCAGGATGAAATTTCAGCTGCTTTTATTAAAAGATTTTGTAGAAATCCAGAGGGACACTGTTGAGACCATTTTAATTTTGATTCTCCTCACATGGCCTCTCATCCCATCATTTACTGATTAGTAGACTTCTTGAGCTATGGAAATGACTTCTCATTGATTTAACACATGGGAGATGACACTCAAATGGCCAGGACAAGAAATGAGTAGTTCCTTTGGTCAGTGACACAAGAAATTATCCAAGAACTTACACTTAATAAATGCTCTTTGATGAAGATGGCTAGTAGTAATATTGGGACACATACATTTTTTAAGACTCTAACATAATGAGAAAGTAGTTTTTGTGTGTATGTGTATGTGTGTATTTACATATATAATTTTTTAGTTCATATTTATTGTCCTTCTCAAACTTTATTTCCCTTACCAATTTTCTTATATCTGAAAATTTCTGTTAATGCTAAGAATTTTCCTTTGGGTGATCCATGCAAAGTGGATATTATCTGTATTGGAAAGAGAGAAGGGTTGAGTTGTAGAGTCAGACAACCACGGGTTTGGGCCATCATGTGATTGATCTGTTTAGTTAGTTCGCTCATTTGAACCTTTGTTTTCTAAATTGTAAGATGAAGGTAACAATACCTGTCTCATAGAATCGTTTTGAGGATTAAAATAGAGAATGTATATGAAGGGCCTCAAAATGCTGCCTGGTACATAGTAAATGTTGACATGGTCATTCTCTTCTCTCTTTGGTATATAGAAGTGCTCATGATAACTACCATTGCCAATTTATTCTTTAACACAATGTTTTAAGAACATCAGAGGTAGCCAGATGAACTTTTGATGAACTTAATATATCATCTCACTTATTTATTTAATAAATATTTATTAATTCCAGACATGGTAGATGGAGTGAGCCAAAGTAAAATGTATTTACTTGTGATAATAATCCCTTTAGTCTTCAGTGCCCTTGACTTTAAGTAAAAAAAAAAATAAAATAAAAAATCCAGTTTTCTAAACATCCAAGACTATCTGTGAGGGTCAACTGATTCAAACATTTAGAGGGGGGAAAAGCTAATATATGATTCTGTAGCCAGTTGATTGATATCATTTATTTCTATCTTTGGTGGACATATATTTACATGTGATACAAAGTGCTTAATCTCAGTAGGAAAAGTTTGCTGGCTTACCTTTGAAATTACATTAATAAGAGGTAGAGTGAAAATATGTCCTATTTTTTTCTCATTTAGGCTTGATTTGTATTTATCGATTTGATGTAGTTATTAATAAAACCTTTCTTTACTTTAAAAAGTGTTCTAGGAGGTGCTAAAATTTTTTGGATGACATTATATGGTCTTCTCTCAGGAACAGTGATTCCTTTTGAAAAATTCTGAGAAGTCTTTATTCGACCATTTCCTCCTCTGGGCCTAGTATTCCACTGTGAAGGCCTCAGGAACAGCAGAGCCAGGCTTTCCAAGGGTTTGCTGTGATGAATGGAAACTTAAGGGGCAGCTAAGGCCAGAAGGGTCTGATAATGTCCATTTTTGTAGGATGTACCACCATGAACTAAAGATTAGCCTTATAAAAAATGACTTCCCACTTCTAACCCATAATGAAAGTAAAATGTAAAGGCAAGTGAGACAATGCTTTGAGTAATCTTTAATGAAGCTGGTTTGAGAAATAAAACCATCTGTCTCTCCCGTTCGACTGCCTCTTGTTCTATAAAACAGCTATGTAGTCATCTTAAACCAGAAGAGACTGAAAGGGCTGAGGGTTGGAAACTCCTGAGTCTTATAGTTGTGTCATCTACAGCTGCTCATCAATAAGAAAGAAGCAAATGTTCCAACAAGTGCTTTCTCATGACAATACTGGGCATTCAGGCATAACCTGAAAAAAAATCCGTCTGTGGATTTGTGAGCACTTGTGCGATGAATTTGGCTCAGAAATTTTCTTGATCCAAAAACCAGGAGGCAAGTCTTTGCCAGAAACTTATTGTTGCTAGATTAAGTTAACCCTGCAGCCCAGCTCAGTTCCAACATTTGACTGCTTACCATTCAGATCCTCACTGGTCCTAATCCCCGGTGTCTCTCCTGTCTTCTGTTGAACTTGCTGTGTTGATAATTCAATCAGTTATTGAAACAGTCTAAGCTACAGAAGATGTTTTGAGGAGAAGCTGTGGTCAATTGGAGAAAACCCTGTATAAGGAGTCTGGTGATATTATTTTTTAGTTCTCTTTGTAACCTTGGGAAAGTCACTTTGCTTCCTTATGCCTCCCTTTTATCACCTGTAAACAGGGTTTACCTGGCTCACAGAGTGCTGTGATCCAAAATAACAGTGGTTTCTTCTCACCCTGTACCTCCTCATGCACCAGGCTGCTCTTAAACTCTCCAGCCTACTTGGTTTTCTCTTGGACTCTTCTATGCCTCTCTGACCCTTCTGCCACTGGCTAGATTGGGCAGGCCCTCCTAATCATTAGTGCAATTTTATTCCAAGTCTCCCCCAGGCCTCCAGCATCTGCAGGGATCTTTCTTAAAGATCTTTCTTGAGTATGATCAGCTTGCATCTGCTTAAAATCTGTCCAGGACCCTGACTGCCTTTAAAGGATAGGCTTCATGGGCTTGCAGCCTGTATGCTTACATAGGGACCCACACTTGGTTTAATGCTCTGTAGCTGCCATCTTGAACTTCTTAATTCTTCAACAAGGGACCCTAAAATTTTATTTTGCATTAGGCCCTGCAAACTATGCAGCCAGTCCTGCCTTTGATGTAGACTCCAAGTCCTGTAAATAGCCTTCGTGGCCCACATGACACCTCTTCTCAAAGAGAACACCCTGGTCACAGTTCATGACCCTCACCCTTAACTATTTGGTCTAGTTGGTGTCATTTATGCAACAACAATTCATCCCACGTCTGCAGTGTGCTAGAGGTTGCCGTTCGGTACTGGGAATACACAGATAAGGGCAGAGACCTAGTCTCATGGAAGAGACCAACTACTCACAAATGAGACAATACAGTGTGGGAAGTGCAAAAAAAGAGAAAGGAATATCTGATAAGCCAGTCACATAAACAGACACACGTATAGGACTTCTGTGTTTTTTTTTTTTTTTTTTTTTTAATTTTACCAAATGGAATTGTATTTTACTTATTATCCTGAACTGGTGCCTATCTTTTGTAATTTTTCTTTATTTTTGTAAGGGTTTTCTCCTTGTTTTCTTTTAAAAAATGGTGCATTATGCATTCTTCTCCTTCTTGCTTCTCTTGCTTAATAATTCTTTATGTAAATCTCTCCTCAGTCAATGGTTAAAACAAAATCTGAATTATTTGAAGAATTTTAATCATTTCTTTGTTTCTATCATTAGAATAGCTAGCTTAAAGTTCATTTTCATTTCACTGCTTTGGAAAGAAACAATGGAGAATAGCTGTTTTCCAACTTGAGTTATTTGCTTATTAAAATTAGATACTCAGTTCTACCCTGTATTTATTCTTTCAGTTAGGCCAACTAGCATATTATTTGGAAATTTTGTTATAAATGCTGGCTTTCCCTTACAATTTTGTTCTTGAAACATCTGTTTAGGGAGAAGGCGTGTAAATCATAAAATAATGTGATAAATGATATTCAGACAAAAACTGCCAGCTCAGCCTAATTTTACAGCCACATTACAAATATTTTATTTAATCAATTTCACTTACATCTGGTCTCCTTTCTCCTGTCACTCACCTCTTCCTAGAGAAGATTGGATTTTTCGTATGCTCCTCTTCCTCCCTCCCTGTATCTATAGGTCACTGCTGACTCTGGTTCTCTAGGTGACCTCACTAAGATTCACCTGCACAAGTACGATCTGCCTTTGCCTTGTTTCCTCACCCAGGTGGCAGTTAGAAAATCGAGACTGACTTTTTCCACTAGTTGGGCAAAGGATGGCAGTTTTAATTGAATTTAAATTTTAGCTATTAAAAGTTCTTACTTTTTTTAGTCTGAGTTACCTTGGGTAAAACCTAATTGTGATTGTTAGCCTGGAGATGCAGCAGGGAGCAGGATAAACCAGAGAGCAGAATTTATTTAGGCTTGGAAACATAAAACAGAGGCAGGAAAGCCCAGAGATGTTTTAGAATCTTATTCACCTCCTGCTCTTGGCCCTTCTCTCTTTCCGTACATTAAAACATCTTATTTCCACTCTACCCTGCACCATGCCACAGATGTACACCTTGCAGTGGGAATCCATTCTTCCAGATGCTTCAGGCCTCCACTTAAACTTCACTCCTCAGAGTAGCTGCCTAGGATGCTCCAGGCAAGTCAGAGATTGTGCTGTGCTCCCTCAGAGCACCCAGCACCTTCACAAACTCACTGCTGATTTATTTGAGAGAATGCTTGCTTACTGTCTGTCTCTCTACCAGGCTGTATGCTCCTTGAAGGCAGAGCCTATCATCTATAACAAAACATGGAAGGACTCACATAAGGACATTCTTTAAGTCCCATAGAACCTGCATGATGAAAATGTTCTGTATCTGTGTTGTTCCTTATGATAGCCACAGGCCACATGCGTCTACTGAGCATGTGGCCAGTCTGACTGAAGAACAGAGTTTTTAATTCTATGCCATTTAAACTTAAGTCTGAATAGCCCCATGTGGCTCCCATACTGGGCAGCACTGATAGTGAACCAGGCTGTTGTGCGTGTAAATAGAATAACACCAACACCAGTGAAGTGAGTGATGGGACGTGGGAGTGAAGGAGAGTCAAAGACATCACAGGTATTACTATAGCACTTTTCATATTCAACATACACACCCACCCACCCACATACACAATATACACTAGCTCTATTGGCCTAAATGCAGGAGGAGATTTGTGGCCTCCCAAATTGGCTGCAGCATCTTCCCTGGCACCGAGTGAAGCCCCACTGCGGTGGAACAGGGTATGCTCACTCTCAGCCCCATTTCGCCCCTGCACATGGTCCTGCCTTCCTCTGGGTGCAAGGAGACTGCCTGAGTATGTTGGCGCGGTCGTCTGAGTCACCAGGAAGCATCCGATCCTCACTGGGTGGGTACCCTGAACTGGGAGGATTTCCTGAGCATGATATGACCTGAAAAAGCACATGTTTAGCTGGTAACATAAAAGCTCTCTGTTGGCCACACAGCCTTGCTAATCCAGGGCTTTCTTTAAACCTGGCTCAGTTGGCGGTAAGCGCAGAAACGAATGTAAACCCCCCCGCCCCCATTCCCGTAATCCGGGCTGACTGCACGTGCCCAGACTGGAGGCTGATTCTGCTTTGCCAAAGGGTATGTTCCCAGTGGAACATTGATCTGTATCAGTCAAAGAATCCCTCATATTGGAGGACATAGAAGGTCACAACTTAGTCGGCTCAGTTCTCTGTTGAGAAAGGACCAAATCTGAAAGGCTTGGCTTCAAAAGTTGTCACGTTTAAAAGTTGTGTCAGGAGGACAGGCTCAGTATGCTCTTCTGGCTTTTGGCATCAGCCAGCACCTGCATACCCAGAAGTGATGGTTGGGTTCTCAGATGAGATGCCATTCTCCTGGCGATCTGAGAGAGAAAAGGGCTTCTGACCAAACTACATCCAACACAAATATTTCAGCAGCCTTTTCAGACGTTCGTCTACCTGTTCCTCTGCCGCTGGCTCAGTCTGTTGGGACATTGCAGCTGAATCGTCTCAGGGGAATCGGCCTTTTTTTATGGATGATCTACGTCCATGGGATGTATGATTTATGTAGTCAGAGGAAACAGAAAATTCCAGGAGATGAAGCATATAGTATTTTTGGTTTTAATAATGTGGAATAAAGTAATTGCTATATGCAGTTGTATTCCACTGAATTTCTATACTCTTTCAGATTGCTCCAGCTCCTTGCAATGAGGCCCTGAAATAAACCCATATGTCTATGGGAACTTGGTGTAAAAAAGAATAGCATTTAGCCTTAGAAATAAAAATAATAGATTGATATAATTATTTGGGGGGCAACTGCTTATCTATCTGAAAAAATACCCCACACCATACACAAAAATAATCTAGATCCTTTTCAATACATTCTTAAAAAAATAAGCAAGCAAAGAACAATAGCAATTCTAGAACATTAAATAATTCTGAGCAGGAAAGGTGTTCCCAAGAAAAATATAAAATTCAAATTTAATCATGAAAAAGATAAGGTTTTACCACACAAAAGCTCAAAGCGATTATAAGATGAAAAACATCATAAATAAGAGATAAATGAATAGCTGGCATATTTTTCAGCAATAAAAAGCACAAAGATTAATATTCAGAGTAAAGAATTCCTATAGATTAATAAGAAAAAGACAAACAACTAAATAAAAAATGAACTAACACAATGTGTGGGCAATTCACATTTGAAAAAATGCAAATAGTTAATAACTGAAAAAAAATGTTTAATCCTGCTGATAATCAAACAAACGCACCATAAAGTAATGATGCTTATTATCTTAGCGAAATATTTTAAAACAATGTACAGTGCAGTGAAGATGTAGTAAATGAGCACTTCATACAACATATTTAGATGAAAAATCAACATATCTATTAAAATTCTAAATGTGCTTGCTCTTTGATTTAACAATTCACTTCTAATAATTTATTTGGCAGAAATACTTGCATATGTATGACTAAGTATAGGTATAAGGTTACTCATTAATGTGAAAAATTGAACCAACAGAAATGTTATTAATAGGCTAATTGAATATAATAAATTAAGGTGCATATAGAAATTGCAGGGAGAGGTTTTCTGCCCGTTTCAGTTTCCCTTTCTTCCCATTCTACCTTTTGCTTTCTTTTCTTACTCCTTTGAATACTCATGAAACAAATATGGCTTTCTTCTAATACACAGTCGATAGGCATGGTGGTGTAAGATATCAATAATATTTGAGATTGTAATCAACTTTATTTTTCATTTACGAGTGTAAAAGTGCTAAGCTAGGACCAGGTTAAGGGACTGATCATTTGTAGTGAAAGCCAAGGTGTGGTTTAGTTAGTAAGATGAGATGAGTGAGTGCCCCAAGAAAAATACAATGTCTTTTCTATACCGAGAGATCTAATCAAGAGGGGGTGATGGAGAAAATCTGCAACAGACCAAATTTTAAACTTGAATTTGACTAAGTAATTAGAACTAATTACTAAGAATGAAAAGAGATGTTTTAAATTGGCAAGGGGCCTGAATTACCTTTCATTGTTGGATAAGAAGGGTTTTATTTGGGTTTAGATTTTGCCCTCAGCAAAACTGGAGGTCCAGGGCTAATTGAGTTCAGTTTTAGGAAAACAAAGTTACATTTTAGCATGTTTAGCATCTACTGTCCTGGGGTCACAGAAAGACCAGGGAGGACCTCTCTGCAGGGGCCTCTTCAGTCATGCCAGAAAACTCCCCGGGTCACCATGAGATTGAGCCTTCTCATTTTCAATGGCATGGAGGGTGGTGGTCATTGGTTACAGCAGGCAGGATCCTGTGGATGTGCACATAGGTGATTCATTATACACCTGTGGCCGTGAAACCAGAGGAGGAAAGAGCAGGTTTGCACTTGACCCCATGTATCCTCAATTTAATAATTTTGTACAAAACACAGATTCTTTCTGTCATGACCTCATCCTTTGTCTGGCATAATTCCCAGACTCCTCTGAGGTAGAACTAACCATATGATGAGTGGTTTTGTTATTTAGTGCCGTTTCTTTCATTTTCATGTAGTTCCTCACTTTTATAATATCATTATCATTATAATATCATTGGAAGGTGAGAATACTAATGTCCAGGCCACTGAGAAATCGTAACGTACTTGATCAAGGTCCCATCGTGGTCCAGGCATCTCTCCTCCACCAGTAGTTGAAGTTACACAAATTATTCGATATTTCTGCACCTTTGTCTGTTAACCTGTACATATGTCTACAGTTTATTTCTGTTAACATACCTTGACACATGTCCTACCTACTTTTCAGCAGATGCTCCCTTCTAAACAAGACTGTCAACTCAGTACTGTATCTTTGCATTGCGACTAAAACTTTTGACTCTTGCATTCAGGACAAGTGGAGAGACCTAGTTGAGTTGACTGAGGAAAGCAACAAAGGGCAAAGTTCTTGAGAGCATTTGTGTCCCCCACTCTGCCAAGCCTATTTCTCTTTCCATGACTCTCCCCTCCTCTTCTTCTTGGCTGCTAGAAGTGTCGAGTTTGGGGTGATCTGGAAGCAGGACTGAAAAAAAGCAAATGGAGAATCAACATTTCACAGTCAGGGTAATTTATAGGATCACCGGCTCATAGAAATCAATGCTAGGGTCGTCTTACAGATCACCTGACGCAATTCTCACATTTTTATCTGAATGAATTAAGAAACTTAAGCAGCCTTCCCAATATCACATACCTAGAGTTGAAACTCAAGTGAAATCAACTGAACTCACTTCCAGAAAGTACAAGTAAGAGGTATGCAACAATCTCTGGAACCAGCCATAAAATAAATCTCTGAATTGGAGTTTGGAGTGAAGGCAGGGCCTTAGGTTTCTTTATGTTCTAGTCTTTATGCCAAATAATAAAATTAATTAATGAAAATAGTGTTATTTTAATTTTATAAGCTTTTATAAGCTGATTTATAGTTATCTAAGCATTTTGATATAAATCCTAATTTAATATTCATGACAACTTTGTGAAGTCTGAATAATTATTCTGTTTTTGCAGTTTAATTATTATAGGTGTGCAGAGGCCAGCTGGATCTCACAGTAACACTGAGCCATTAGATGTTAAAAGGAGGACTCAGATATGGGTCACATCACTCCAAGGGAGCCCCAACCAGAGCAGAGACAGTACGAGTACTTCTCATTCATGCCAAAGATGCCTCACCTAGTGTTCCCAGAAAAATTAAATCCGTATCACCAGTCCTCCTTATTGGTGTGATCCCAGTTGTTAAGGAGGCCACAGAGGAGCATGATACAGCATGCTTCCTTCGACAGTTATAATTTCAGGTGTCGAAAATGGCAACAGAAGCGAAGAATGAAGTCATACTATATTAGCATTTTTTTTTTAATAAGAGTGCCTATTTCTGGCATTTTTTATTTACAATAATTAAATTTGAACCAGCCAAAATTAGCTAGTTCAGCCAGAATTATAGAATTGATTGTGCATTTGAGAAGGGAAAATACAAATAAAACAAATTATTTTCTGTCTAATTATAAGCAATTGATAAGATTTCAGGAGGTATATTAAAGGCTCCTTACCCAGCATCCGGAAGCATTCAAATTCCCCCTTTTTTCTCCTCTTGGGATATTCCTATAATATTTCTTCCCATGCCAGAATGATTCAATTTCACACATATGTTTGCCTGTGTTTGCAGGATAATGCCAACCATTTAGGTCAGAGACAAAAAGAAACACGTTTCTTTTGCTTGAACATTATAAGTTGTTCCTCACACAAGTTAAATTCCTGCAAAATTGGAAACTTATGGGTGATTTGTTGTGGTTTAGAGTTTTATAGACATAGAGCCAAAAGAGATCATGGAGGCCCAACAGTTTTATGTTGTAGTATGTCACAGTGGATGGAACGAAGACTCAGAGGGATTAACCGAGATAGCCTGGATTTGCCTGGCAATTTCCTTGAGACAGTACTACTTAGAGACAGAACTGAGTCTAAAATACATTTGTGCAGGGCCAAGTCACGTGGTTTCCCCACTGTGCCTCATAGCCTCCAGTTTCAAGTTTTAATTTATTCTCTACTCCTGTTATATTGTGATGTCCAGAGAAATTCATCTTCCTCTGCCTCTCCTTACCTATGAATTCTGACTTATGACTTCTTTTTGTAAGAGTGTCACTGAAGAAAAATTTTCTTTGAAGATCATATTTTTCTACACTGATTTTAAAAATGTTTTTCTCCTTAGTTGTTCTTGCAAATAGTTATTGCTTATGGGGATAAATTGGCAGTCGCTCCTGAAATTCATTACGAACTCACACATTTTCCCCTCTTTTAGAGCACATATTGTATGATATGGTAGTTTCATATTTTCTGGTCTTGATTTGCTTTGTGCACACACATGAGAACCTCCTTGAATATCTGCTTGAGCTTCCCACCATTGCCTGAATCCGCACGATACACTTGAACTGGATTGCTTCAGTCTCATCATTTGTGCCTAAATAAGAGTAGCAACAAACATTATTAGGTGCTGACTGTGCTCAGCTCAAAGTAAACATGTGACATTGATCATTTCATTTAAAGACCTTCACAAGCCTGTGAGATAAGTATTATCCTTAGTTCCATTGAACAGGTGAAGTCTCTGAGTCTGAAAGTAGTTAAGCCTATTTCCCAAGCCTGAGTGATAGAATCAGTATTTGCACAAGTTGATTTTACTCACTGCGATATTTGCCTCTCACACGAAGTCATGGAATTCCAGTGAGGGTGAGCAATGCCTTGCGATCTAAATTTTATTTTATGCTTCAGTTCCTTTGCACCAAGAGCCTATTTTATTTCTGAACATCTTGGACATGTCTTATAGTCTCATGTCATTTTCAAGTTTTTAAAAATATTTTAAATACCTGTTACTTTTTGAAGCAGAGTAAGCATACAAACTTTATATTCTGTGTCTGGTAGTTGTAATATCTTGAGTTGTTCCTTATAATGCTGTGTTTGTTCTTTATATATTCTTATTTATTTTTCTGCTGGCACTTTCTCTTCCAGGAGAAATTATACTTCCTTTGTTGTAGGTACATGAAACAATAACAATAACAGCTTTAATATAAATTCTTGGCTGGAGGTGTTCTGGATACATACAGTGTGACTTTGCCCTCAGATTCTCATAAAGTCTGACTTAGGTTTACAAATCCACAGTGGGATTTTTTTTCTCCCACTCTACCCAACACTGAGTCAGAGTTTGGCAAATTTCTTGCTCTCCTTTTGGTTTTATGACTTTTTTTCATCATTCACCAGAATGTAGAGGAAGTAGGCTTTTGGGGTCCCAGGCTTAGATAGGTATTTCTTAGTTGACTCAACCTTTGGAAAAACCTGGGCTTATTCTCCTGTTATCTGTGTTACATGTAAGTGTGGAAATAAGAACCATGGTTCATCAAGATTGATGAATCTGGGATAAGAACCAAATTCAGACATTGTTTGCCTTTTGGTTTCACACTTTCACTACATATTTGGTTTTCAAGGATATTTTAACCTTCTTGCCAATAAAAGGATTTGTTTAAAATTAAACGGTGTGTGTGTATGTGTGCGTGTGTCTGTATGTATGTGCATGTGTATGTATACATGTATATTTCCACTTTTTTTTGTTATTTTTTCTATAGTGGGATTTTTAGAATGTCTAGACTATCATCCTGTTAGAGTGTGCCTTCTCACTTTAATTTTGGCCATATGTCAATTTTTAATATATGTATGGATTTATTTTAATATTATGTAATTTTTTCCCTATTCAGTTTACCATACCACCTAGTTTAATCATTATACTTTATAGTATGTATTAGTATCAGTTTCTTAACTTTGTACTTCTTCTGTAAAATTGTCTTAGTTATATTTGGCCTTTTCTGTTTTATATCAATTTTAGCATCAGTTTGTCAAGTTCCACAAAAATTGTGTTGCTATTAGATTAGCAGTGTTTAGGAAGACTATCAAGTTTTATAAATTAATACCTCCTCCTTCCAGTAACCTCTGAGTAAGGAGAGCAAATCTCAGTCTGTATTGGCTGGTAAAAACATCTGTTTGCATTTGTACTCATCATGGATTCTGAGGCTAGACTCAGATATTTAAACTTCTTGGGCCATATGTCAAATGTGGAAAAAAAACATATAAACTGGAAGGCCATACTAGGCCTAGAGAAATGACGTGGAACTATTAAACACTGGAGAAAACCAGATATACTAGTCTTGTTTCTCTTACTCTATGAAAGACAATTCTAAAGTTCCACCCTATGTTTGATGATATCTGTAGGTTTCTGATAGAAATGCATAATTAGGCTGCTTTTGAGATGTTCTCTTTATCTTTGGTTTGAGAGGTTTTACTACAAAATTCCTAGGTTTGGTTTTTACTTAATTTGCCTTGCTTTGTTTTACAGAGTTTCTCAAATCTATGGCTTGATGTCTGATGTCTATTTTGGAAATTTCTTAGCTGTTATCTATTCAAATACTGCTTCATTATCCTCCATCTTTCTGGTTCTTTAATTGCATGTACATTGGAACTTTCCACTGGGTCTCACACATTTTTAAAATACTCCTTTCTGATTTTTCCATTTTTATTCTCTCTGTACTTCTACCTACTGATTTGTCTTCTAATTCACTAGTATACTAAACATGAGCAAAAGCAAAGCTGGAAGCACGTAATGATCATGAAAAAAAAAATTTTGAAACCCTGAACCCTTGGAATTTATGAACTAATGATGGAATAATTTTGTTGGTGAGGAACCAAGCTGGTTACTATTTCTTTATATCCAGATTCACTATTTTCCCCCCCACTTTAGCTAGTGGATTTACGGGAAATGTAAATTACATGTATTAGTGAGACAGTACAGTAAAATAAATTTGCTAACTATATATGATAAAGCTTTGAGACAACATAGATATTCAATTTTAGTACTTTTCCTCTGACAAGATTTAGAATGCACTTATTGGACACACATTTGCACATTTCCGAAGTTACTGGTTCATCTTTTGGCTCTCAGAGAGTTTCTAGTGAAGACCCGCTTCCGTTTTCTGAGTGGCATGTAATCTGGATGTGACCCACCACCAGCTGAACAATTGGAGTGATATAGAGCACATTTGTGTTTGCCCTTTTTTTTATTATTTGGTTTGTTTCTTATGCATGTTAATGGTTTTGTCACAGGCATGATCTAGACAATCTTTCTCAGCCACAAACTTGCTGTTGTGTTTCCCCTATAATATGAACAATTGGTCTTCGGGCATGCATGCAGTCTGGTTATGGTTAATCACAGAGTCTGACTCTGGAAGAACCTCTGCCCTGGTGTGGCGCAGAGTCTCTTCTCGTGAATTCTTACACACTGCTTTCACAGGAGGCAAAACTTCCAAGGGTGAGGACAAACCCCCAGCCAGATGGCTGAAGAATAATAGTGGGGACAGAGACCAACATGTATTCCAAGGAAAAAGCAGTTACGGCTGGGCTGGTGTGTGGAGGCGCTGAGATACTTAGAAAATGAATTATGTCAAATCCCTGATTTTAACCAGCTGCTCACCATCTCCAGATGGACAGAAAGAGTTCAATTTCCCCCCTGTTGTCTGTGACAAACAATGCATTATTATAAATTAACATTTATCTAGAAATGTGCATAACAGCTGCAGGTTGGGCGCAATAATGTGATAATCATATGAAAAAAAATACCTGATGTGAAGTCTAAAACAGGGAATTGTCAGGTTTCAAAAAGTCGAGGCAGTTCACTTTGGCTGTGTCTTCTGAGCTTCTTGGTTGTTTTGTCTTCTGTCCCTTTTTAAAATATCATGCTAAATCCTTGTGTCTGTAGGGAGATTTTCACTGTTGCTGTTAGCTTATAATCTTTCTCCTCAAGAAATCTTATTCACTCTGTTTTGGAGAGCATAGTTTGCAACAAGCCGTAAGGGAGAAACACACAGGGTTTTTCTTTTTTTCATGAGCTGTAATCTCTTCTCTTGTTAATTCCCAAACTCCTTTGCTATTTGTACTTGAAAAACCAGTCACATGAACAAATGAGTTAAAGTACGTTTTTCTTGCTCTGGGGAAAACAAACTCGCCTATTATCTTACACCTTTAATTTCTTTTTTTTTTGAAAAAAGGCAAACTTCTGAGACAAGATCTTGTTGGGAAGAAACTGAAAGTCTAATTTTTATTTCAAATTTGCATGAACCACATAGAGAATAGAGTTATCTTTTAAGATCACTTTCCTCTTGGATCTATCTGGGATAAGTGGACTTGATTTAGAGAGCCAGAGACACTCAATGACTTTCAGATGCAAGGTGTGACTTCCCCAAGGCAATTGCACTGGCTGGATGAAACCCATGGATCCTCTTTTCCATGAGTTCTCAATCCAAGGTCGTTGTCTGCTTCCTTTTAATCTTGATTTTAATTCCAGAGAAGCTAAAAATGAGAAACCCAAGTCATACAATGGCTCTGAAAAAGGTCACCCTGCTCATTTTGTTTTTTTGAAACAAATAGATGTCCTCTTCTCACCCTAATGTGGGACAAGCTGTCCTAGGTTTCGGGGGACAATTTCTCTAGGGCAAAGATTTTTAACCTTTTTTGTTGGTTCACCTACCCACTGAGAATCAGATGTGTATATGCCTGCTTTTCCCTCTCCCCATAACATATAATATGCAGAAGTCATGAATTGTCTTGAAGATATCTTATGTAAAGATATCCAAGTAAAGAATTCCCACTTTAGAGGCATGTGGAGTAGATGTTCAAGGCCCAGGCTTTGGAGCTAGACAGACATGATTTTGAAACTGAATTCTGCCACTTAATAACTGTGGGAATTTAGATGAAATACTTAATATCATAATGCATCAGTTTCTCCATCTATAAAATGAATATTATAGTACATATCTAATGGATTAGTTATGCTGGATAATAAAGTGCTATATAAACCATGAGAAAGGAAAACAGAAAAATCACAACTTATAATCCTGTACTATAACTCACAAAACAGATAACATGTCTCAAATGATGACATGCAGCAAAACTATCAAAACAAGTTATTCGGATGCCAGCTCCTTCAAATGTGTGTTCTGAGGTCGGACCCTAAACACCTGCTTTACCAGTAACTCTGCATGGGGCCATGTGTTCCAGAGATAAGACTGCTGACTTCCAGCAGCTCCCCTTCACAAGTTCCGATCAGCCCTTCCAAGATCTTGGCTAACAACTGTCCTAAAACCAGCCTGTAACTTCCCTTTCCCAATTCCCCATTCTGAGACAGTACTGATACTTTATATGGTCAGTGGGTTTCTCTAGTGGTCTTTGTGGGCTTCAGTAACTACTAAGAGCCCTTCGAATGTAGAAATCATTTTATTTTCCTTTCTTGTATGTAGTATCCTTCTAAGACCAGCTTTAATTCGGGGAAAAAGGGGCATTTCCCCAAAGCGTGCTGAGTTTGTTTACTATTCTCACTGTAAGGGCTGCCTTCAGATAAGAAGGAAAGAACAGAGCGAGAATGAGTGTGAGGCTGTGTAACAGTGGGTCACTAGCAGCCCTTTTCTCCGAATTATTCATATCTTTTGCCTATTTTCCCTTGAGCTGTTGGTCTTTTTATGTCTAGGAACTCCTTATATATTAGGGAGATATACCCATTATCTATGATATGAGTTGCAAATATTCATTCCTCTGTTATTTGTCTTTTGATTCCGCTTATAGATTTTTATTTGCTTCTTTTAGTTTGCCTTTCAGAAGAACTTACTAATCGTGGAGATAAGCGTATCAATCTTTTTATTTTTAGTTGGAGTCATAAAGTTCTTTTCCACCATAGTTAAAGATTGTTGGGGAAAAATATGCAAACAAAATAGCGAGGAAATTTTTTTAAAAAGAAGAGCAGTGGAGACTAGTACTACCAGATATGAAAGCAATTTTCGAAGTGTAGCAATGTCATATAAAGAGATAGATAGAACAGAAAAATATAGGATACCATAGGAAACCAAAGCTAAACCTTAGGAAACTTACTATTAAATAAAGGTAGTATCTTAAACCAGTACAGAAAATTTGGGTTATTTAACAAATGGGAATTGAAATAACTGGGTCACCATCTGGAAAAAAGAAAAGTTGGAGCTTTATTCTGGATAAATTTTAAATGAATCAGAGATTTAAATGTGAAAAAAAAATCCATTATAATTCTAGGAGGAAAGAGAGTAGAATTCTATTACATGTTTGATGTTTTTAATCTGGCATACTGGATATTTATTAGTTTCCTTCCTTCCTGGCACGATTCCATTTGTATGAAATGCCCGGATTTCATATAAATATATAGATATAGAAAGAACACTAGTGGTTGCCCAACACTAGGACTAGGAAGTGGGATTGAACCTGCAAGTGGATACGAGGGATCTCTGTGGGACACAGAAATGTGCTGACGCTGGACTGCAGTGATTTTGCAATGATCGAATTGTACATTTAACACGAATGAATTTGATGATCTGAAATTATACTTCAGTGAAGCTGTTCAAATCAAGTATGGCTTAGTGATAGCTATCTCTGGGCAGAATAAGCCAGAGGTACCCTCATACCAAGGTACATCTATTTGTCAAGTGGCCGATTCCTCCCCAAGGATAGCAAGTGGTAAGAATGGAGGTGACTGATGAATAAAGAGGCCAGAACTAGAAGAAAAGGAAGGTTTTCTCCTGAAGGTCTGATTCCCTTGCAGTAGATACCTTGTTTCCAGCGGGTCTTGACAACCTTTATTGAAAATGGCGGCCTAACTTGCTTCCACAGATGGTGACCAGCACAGCCTGTCTCATGGCTGAGCAATAGCCCACACCCGTTATTGACCTCAGCCCTGTTGTTGCTTCTCTTGTTTAATTGGCTTGACATGGAAGTGCTTCAACTGAAAGCATGTCATTTTTTACGGAATGGTGCCAGAAAACAATTAATTTCAAACACACGGCTTTTATATTTGATGCTGCGGTTCCTGTCTGAGGCAACATTTATTTATGTTCCTGTCTGAGAAAGATAACACACCAGCTGAAGGAACAAGCAGATGCAGACTCCTGGGAGTAGCACTGTTTTTGGTGTAGCTCTCCTCTTGGCTGTTGCCTGCTGCAGCTGTGGCTGCCTTTGCAAAGTGGTAGCAATCAATTGTACCCAGGGACTGTGGCTCTTCTTTCTTTTTCTTTTTTAAAAATTTAATTTATTAGACTAGTTCATAATCTGGATAGGACCCTAACAACTGTGAGAATGTTCCCATGAAATCCTACATGCAAAGGGATATTACTTCAATTCCATGGGGATTTTCATGCCCATCTCAACTCAGGCTCTGGAAAGAAAAAAAAAAATGAATGAGGAAGGAAAGAAGGGAGAAACCACACTATTTATTCTGTTTATATATCTCAGGGGCCTACTAATGTTTCATTTGCCCCAATATATTTCTAAGCCCATGTTTTATTAGGCTCTGCTGGGGTTCTGTTGCTGTCATTTAAACTTATGAGGCCATCCCAGAGAAGGATTGGCCGAGAAGGACAACCACACAGCAGGGGAGGAGCTGAGGCACTTGGGGCGTTCTAGATCCCGTCTGAGTGGTGGAGGTAGGCAGCTCCCTGGAGATGTACTCTACATGGCAGCGTTGTCTGTTGCTGTCTCACTGGCCATTGCTTATGTGAGAGCTGGTGGCTTTAGAACTGTAAGAAGGAGTTAAAAGCTTATTCAATTCAGTGACGTGTCCCGCAAGCATAAAATGGAGAGCTTTACAGTTACTTCTGCTTGGACCTGAACAACTCTCCTGTTCCTTTGGCCAAGGTTCCCTCTCCTGGTCAGCCAGCTCCCAATTTCCTTTTTGTGTGGGTGAAGCCTGCTGTTCCTATTTGGTGAAAACACACCACATAGCTTTTCTTTTCTCCTTTTCTTTTCTTTTCTTTTCTTTTCTTTTCCTCTCCTCTCCTCTCCTCTCCTCTCCTCTCCTCTCCTCTCCTCTCCTCTCCTCTCCTCTCCTCTCCTCTCCTCTCCTCTTGTCTTCTCTCTCTTCTTTTTTCCCTTCTTCCCTCCCTCCTTCTTTTCCTCCCTTCCTTCCCTTGCTCAGGTAAACATAAAGAACCAATAAAAGGTCACAACCAAGAAAAAAACAAATCAGAAGAGCAATATGTAAGTAAGATCACAATACGGACAACACCATAGACTCTTACACTGTTATTAAAATTTAACTGAAAATGTGGCTTGGAGCTTCCTAGTGGTAAAAGCGAGAGAGAACCATCTTCAGTTTTATGGGTCCCTTTGGCCACACAGAGAACATATGCCAGTTTCTCTAGAAATGTAAAATATTGTTGGCATTTGTTCTGAAAGTTACCATCTGTGGCTCTATATAGTATATAGTAGCCAGGTGTCATGCCGTGTGTAAGGCAATGACTTTGTAATAAAATTGACACAGATTTTAATAACCAGGTTCTGCAGCATCTCCAGGGAGGCATGATACAAGTGTACAACTTAGTAACAGGAGTGCTCCAGAGCCTGGGCAGTTTTCTACAAACTAATGTAGCTTTTTTGATTCTCTGGCTTAACCTATAGATGAAGCATGGAATACATTGAGAAGTGGATTATCTGATTGATTTTCAAACCATCCAGTGTAAATATCAATTATCTTGTCAAGGCTTTTGATAAGAGTTGGGCAGCACACTGCTCAGAGATATGTCCTCTGTCAAATATCATCATGGAATAATTTCTGTCTTCTCCAACCTCCTACCAATTTGCCAAGCAATCCAAGTAGTAAGCCTGAAAGCAAAGAATGGGCTAGAGAATTCTTGAATGCTAAGAATTGAAACATTATTGAACAGTTGGCTTCACATTAGAAAAAATGGGTAGGTGATAGAAGCTCAGTGCATTCCATGAATGCTGATTGCCTCTTTTTGAGGAATGAAACAGTCCAGCTCTGCACTGTTGTACATTCATCTTGTTGGAGGTTGACTGCTGTTTGCCATTTCAGACTCCATGCTTGCTAAGATGTTGGAGAGAATAGGTAAAATAGTGCCTTCTCATTTCACAAAGGTCTAGCATCAAAACTTCAACTTATCTAGAAAACCCAGGCTAATATCTGCATTTCTTCTGATCTTCTGTAACAAGTGTTCAATATAAGCCGTTCTAGCTTTTTTTCTCCCCTGAGATCTGATCACTTATCTTTCCACTAACAACTAATGTTGGCATGTGATTGAAGAAATTCACTTGAAGACTATCACCAAGAATCAGGTTCCAAATGTGGTCATGAATAAGACTTTGTCTTATTGTGAACTTTACTCATCAAATGGAAGCTGCTCCCCAGTTGCTTGGTGCCTGACAGAGGTCCTCATCCTCAGCTTCTGAGCATCGAGTCAGTGGTGTTTGAGGCAGATCGACAAAGATCAAAACTGAAGGATCTTATCTAATGTGAATCAGCAGAGCAAGAGAGTGAGGGTGTAGTGAAAGGCATTAGACGCAGAGGGGTATATGTTTCAAAATATTTACTTCGTACTTTTAAATAATTTCAGACTTATAGAAAAATTGCAAGAATAACTAAGAACTCGTGATTATCCTTTATCAGCATTCCCCGGTTGTTGAAATTTTAACACATTCTTTTTCAGTGTATATGTGTTTGTTTCTTCCTCTTCCCATCCCCTTTCTCATTATTCTTATTACTCCTGGGCTGGAGATTCTGCATGTCTCACATGCTCCCAGGTGATGCTGTTTCTGAGGACTCCTTTCTGGCAGCATAGTTCTATGGCACTCACCACCACCTGCCTTATCTGGTTAATTATGTGGCTCCCACCTCAACCCTTTGGCTAAGAGCTGTAGCTTGTTCATCTCTAACACCCACACTTAGTACCCTGGGTTCAGCATATGTGCTAAGAAGCTGATGAAAGTGAATGGAGTTAAATTAAATTTGGCCTAAAGTGACAGACGATCAGAAGGAATGCTGAGGCTTCTAACTCAGGAATCTTTACTGCAAATTCAAGTCACTCTCCACCACTGTGTCATTAAAAATGGGCTGTCTCTATCTGTATAATGGTGGTGTTTCCATTCTCAAATTATCTATATGCAAAAGTCAAGTTCTGAATTAGCCCTTCAACAACAACTACTGAAAAATGCCACGTCTTGTCCGTGGTGGAGGCATAATGGCTGGGTTTCATTTTTTTTAAAGTTTCCATCCTCCATGGCCTCAGAGGTCTCGAGCCAAGCGGGAGAATTTCTTGGGTTTGGTAACTTGAGATTCAGGCAAGAGGCAGCTCTCTGCTCCTATAGCCAGAGAGGACCCTTGGAAAATGAATTCAGATACAGAGTTCACCCTGGACTTCCAGTGATGCTGGAGAAAGCCACTGACTAAACAGAGGACCTGTCTCAGTTGTCATTGTGGCTGCAGTTGGCTCAAGGGTCTCTTATGCCTGTGCATGGGATGCTAATCACATACCAGAGATGAGCCTGAGCCTAAGAGGGATATTTCATGGTAATATTTGTTAACAGGTAAACTATAGGCAGATAGATGCATGTGCCTTGTTTGCTTGGTGATACAGGTTTGAGCATCTTGACTGCTAGGGAGGAACTGGAAGTGGAACTGATTCATCTGATTGCTCCCCTACGTGAACATTGTTTTTGGCCTGCAGGAGTGTCATGGCTACTTTATTTAACTGTAACAAAGGGATTATAAATGAAGAATTATAAATGGAGAATTTGACAGTTGGCTTTGGAATTCTTTCTATTATTTTAAAACAAAACTCTTACACGTATTAGTTCATAAAATATTTTCAGAGTGTGCATTATTGAGGTGCCCAGCAGGAAATAGACAGTACATTCAAATTAGAATAATCTCAGTTATGTTTTATAAAAGACCTCTTAAGATGATGTGAGCAGGGTGCAACAAAACCGCAGAGGGCCTGGGCTATTTAAATAGTAGGGGACAGTTACTGGAACCCACAAGCAGAAGGTAGGTAGAGATGGTGACCTGGTAGGTGCCACCATCTCAGGTCAAAGCACATGACTAGCACAGGGTGACCTTGCCAGGAGGGAGCCAAAGGGATACTCCCCACACCCATTCTCCTGTTTTCCTGCTTCTGCTCCTCATTGTTAAACCCATCCTGAAGCCAGAGGGACAGGCCAGAGAAATCTATCTAGGTGGGTCTCCAGGGGAGTGATGAAGCTGGAGAAGGGTGGACAGGTTAATATGGGCAGAGAAAAACTATCCAGCTTTCAAACCTTACAACGATCCTATGAAAATGCTGTACAGTTATTATCTCCATGTATAGAAAAGGAAACTGAGACCAGAGACATACATGCCTTACGTCGCCCATCAAACCCACATCTTTTTTCTATAAGCCCCACACTCTTTCTTCTGCTTCAGACTAGAGAGTTGATGGGTCAGTTCATTGTGATGACATGTTCAGTGGGGTATCGCCCCAGAGAGGGGTGATATGGAAACTTGAGTAACTCTTGATATTTAAAAAATTTCTAAAGCACTCTCTTTGGGGCTGAGTCACTATAGTTTCGGCCTCTGGTGAGTTTCATTATCAATTTGACCTCTTGTGAGCATCCCTGAGACTTATTCAGACCTTGGCTTCATATTTTATGTCTTCTGGGGCTGTTTGAAAACATTTTGCAGTGTGGGACTTACTTTATTTTATAGTTTAATGTGCCCTTAAAAAAATATTCTCGTGTCCTCCAATCTTTCTTAGTTGCCCATACTCCAACTTCTGTAATTGCAAGAAAACTATCCATGACCTTTATTTCCCAAGGAAAAAGGGCATTTCTCCCTGCCTGGACAGAATGTTCCATAAATCACTCAGGCGGGGATGCTCCCATGGTCACAAAGAAGTTGGCTAGTATTTATATAAAGGTGAGAAGGCACGCTTTTCCTTCCCCACCAGGCACATGAAATTTGCATATCCCATTATCTGCTTATTAACCAGAGCATCTTGTGACAATGGCAGATTGTGAAATATGCACACACGGGCCGTTAAACAGCAAGCTCTCAGGGGTTCGTCCTGCGATTCCATCCCTGTAACGAAGAGGCAAAAGGGAAGCCTGTGACAATAGGATATTTGGCAATGGAATGAAATCAGAATTTGATCTAATGCAACATGACTTGCTCACAGCACAGGTAGAATATCGAATGATCCATGTGAAATTCAATGCTTGGTATAATCTTTCTATTATACCCATTGTTCTCCTCTTCCTCTGAATGCCAAACAGAACAGTATGTAAATTAGGTTTTCATTAACACGTTGTTTCCTTTTATCTTCATTCAGTTTAATTGTGACTTCTATTTTTTAACTTAATTTGCTCTGGGTATGTAAATGTCTCGGTAAATTAGCAGTAGGATACAAAGGGGGGGGGAAAGAAAGGTATTCACTGACATGTAGGTTATACATATTCAGCACCATTGAAAGTAGATATATAAAAGCTATTTCTTTTAAGGCAAGTAAAAACAGGGTTAAAATAAAATAACTAAAATGAAGCTTTTTTTTTTTTTGACATTTGTTATGTATTAATTTTATCTTTAAGGACCTCTCAGGAATATAACCATTGTGACTTTATCTTACATTATAACAGCGAAGATGTACAATGATATCTTTGCGAGGAGAGAACTAACAGTTACATAGTTACCCTGGCCCAGGTACTCTGCTAGATACTCAACAGACAGTAGCTTATTGAATAAATTTCCACAAAATCCTTAAGGAAGTAATTACTATGATTTTGTTTCTGTCCTCGGCCAATCAGGATGCTCACAGGAGAGAATGAGGTCATCAGCGGGAAGGGCCATTTAGCAAACATCCTCTCCACTGTGAGCTGCCAGGACAAAGGTGATCCTGAGGCTCTTGAAGTTAGAACCTGTGACTGAAATTTGAAACAATTATACCCAAACATCAGAATTTCCAGCCCTGTCAGGGAAGTCCATGCTGCTTAGTAAAAAGTTGCTTCTGTTCTGGCACATGGGTCATCACTGGATCCATCCTCAGCTAGGATGGCCCAGGTCCCCCTCCAGTCTGGCCACCCTTCTACCCACTGTGATGGGATAACGGGATGTAGATCTGGAGCCAGCACTTTCAGGCCACCTCATTCATTCCTCAATCATTTCCCAGGAAGTACCCATTATAAAGGTTGTGTTAATTCTGGGATCAATCCTATCTGGAGTTTTCCTGATCAGACATCTGGAAAATGGGTAAGCCTTCTCTTTTTTAAAATGCAGAAATGTTAAGTGAACACAACACAGGGACAGGAATTTAGCCAGTTATTCATTGTTCTGGAGAAGATATCTAATGCCAATAAAATTAAAACCAATTTCTGAGTCTGCTTAGAAAGAAACTTAAGCACCCCTGGAAGTGAGCCCTTTTAAGAGAAAAGCTAGGTTCTCAGCTCTCCTCACCATTGTAGTTGGCTGCATTGCCAGGTCCTGGTTTAAATTTGAAGGTCAAATAGTTAACTTATGATAAATGATACTACATTGAGGTTTAAGCCAAGGCAAAGAGTGTGGGAAAGCTTATAAGAAAATCATTAAGGCTCCAATTTTGCTGACCTGTGAGGCCTCTGGACAGAAAAAAATATAGATTCTTGCAATAAGCACTTGTGAAGAAGCCAGAGAGGGTATCACTGGCAGAGCTGAGATTAGAGGAAAGTGGGGCATCAGAACCCTGACAATAACACCATTTCAGTTTTTATTTATAAACCTGCCCTCTGAAATTTCAGATTTGCCTTTTTTTCCCCCCTTTCCTTCTCTAATTGGATAGAAGAGGATTCAGGTCATAATAATATGTTTGATTTAATAGGGCCACAGCTTAGGGTGTGAATAAGAGATTAGGGAGAGCTGAGGTAGGTGACATAGTAGGATCCAAGTCAAGAAGAGCTTTGCACGCTCTACTGCATACCTTGAACCCTTTCTTAAAACTAGCAAAGAATATTAAGGCAAAGGGTATCATGATATTATTTTTAAAGATAATACTGGTGGGTGATGCAGAGCAAGAAATGCTGAATCACCCACCGGGACCACTGGACTCCGTCTGCACGTGAAGCCCTTCTTGATCGTTGGCAATGGCTTTTGACAGGTTTCTAGAAACGACTACCCTTCAGTTGTGAGACCAGCCATACCCAATTCTGAGTAGTGCAGAAGGCAGAAAATGCGCAGTTGGACAACAGTTGGGAGGCAACGTGGCGCTTGCACACCTCTTTGCAGGGTTGTAATAGAGCAATCATGATAAATAATTTACTGGCTGATTTTGGTCAGTAAAACATCAGTGGAAATGTAAATTTGTTTTCTTTTGCCTATCTTCAGGCTCTACTTAGACACATTAATTATAGGTGCTTTAAAAAATGTCAGCATAACATGGCAGCATAATAATAAAGCTGAGTTGCTCATCACCCACCTATATGACATTTTCTCATCTAAGATTTGAGCTGAGGGGTTGATAGGAGTGAAGAGGGTGGGTAGGGAGAAGGTATCTGGCAGTTTGCTTTAGTTTAGAATGTACTGTTAAATGAAAACGAATTTGCAAATACTTTATTACTTATGTAAACACAGCTATTTGTACAGCTATTGGTCTTAATTATATGTTTGTATACACTATTGGATTCAGTTTAGGCTGTATTATCCTCGAGAGAAGAAACTGGATCTATTCAACTTGGTTTTAGCTTAATAATGAGTAAATGCAAAAAGGTAATGTTTAAATAAGTGCTACTTGATGTTGATATTTCCAAATTTAATAAGGACTAATGACTGAATAATAGTTTAAATAATTAGTATATAATTTAAGTCAGTCTGTGTAATAAAAAAAATGCCTTAGAGTTCTATAGTCACTTTTTCTTTTCAATTTTTATTTTTTGACATTAAATATTTTATATAATTTTCAGTTGTACAGCATAGCAATTAGACATTTATATAATTTATGGAATCACTTATCTTTTAAAATAGTTTTACATTTGTTGCTTTATGTCGTTCTCTGAAAACTTGCTACATCAGGAGAGTAGGTTTGAGTTTCATATTTAATGTGGAGAAAAGTGGGGTAAGGGCTTTGGGAAGCTGTCCCGGCTCGACCTCTTCTTCCAGATGCTTTGTGCCTTTGGTATCTTTCGTCACAACAAGCCCTCGTTGCACAGTTTTGCTGAGAGCGTTAACTCAGCAGACAGAAAGCACGACACTTGCAAGTCTGTCTTTCGCTCTGACTTGTGGATTTGTCTGCTTGTGCATAAAATGTCATTTTGAATTTTTATGAATTCCAGGAGAAATCTGGCCAGCTAGATTCTCTTCATCAATGCCCTTCAACTTAGCTGAGAGGTGCTAGGCAATATTCTCCAACCGGTCTGCTGCATATGTGCTGATATTTCTCATCATGTGCTCTTCTGGTCCCAAGTTTCCCACTGTCATTTTGTAAAAGTCCCATTTTTAATTACAGTTGATTTATCACAAAGGGTACAGTGGTCACAATATAAAATGGCTAGTTTCTCAGTTTCTGCTTATGGTTGGGTAGATACTTCGATCTGGAATCAATTATCTGGCATGATAGATGACAAGCGAGGACCTAAACAGATGGAAAGAAGGGTGAGTAAAGAGGACAACCCAACTGATCCTGATTATGTGCACCTACCCTTGGAAATCTTTTTGCCAGACATCTTGAATAGTTCAGGACTGGGTGGAGGAGAGATCCCAAGGACTTAGTGTAAAAAATGCAAACCTCAGTGATGAACAAAGGGGTCGTGTGAAAAGAAATGGGGAAAATTACTGTCTGACAAAGACACCTGGAGTGGAACATTTATGTTCTTACCTTTTATAATCATATATATTCTACAGATCTTGGCACCCTCTAAGAGCTTAACACATTTTAGATACTATTTTATAAAAGGGAAGGTTGGCATGTTTTAAACACATAGTTTCAATTATTTAAAAAGGAAATTAAAAGAGCATAATATATATAATAATTATCTGAGCATTTAGCAAGATTCTGTGTGTTCATCATGGTCATTGGTGAAGACTGGATTTGACGTGTGGCCAAAGTTTAATTATTAGCCTCTGAGAGCAGATGAGCTAGAGGAAGAGAACAAAATGGGAGAGAAAGTGGGCAAAGTTTGTTTACTGCTGTGTACCAGGAGCTTTGGTAAATCTTGTTGATCTGTTTTCAAGTTCACTGATTCTATCCTGTTATTTCACTCTACTACTGAATCTACCCAGCCACATTTACATTTTGGTTATTTTATTTTTGTAGTTCCATTATTTCTATCCACTTCCTTTTCATAATTTCTATTTCTTCACTGAGATTGGCAATTTTTTCTTTATTTTTCAAGGTAATTTGTAATTAACTGTTTAAACATTTTTGACATCTGCTTTAAAATCCTTAGCAGATTATTCTAGCACCTGATTCATCTCAATATAGATATCAATTGATTATCTTTTCTAATTAAAATTGTGGCTTTTTTGGTTCTTTGAACAACTTACATTTTATTTTATTTGGACACTTTGGTCATTATGTTAGAAGACTCTTGATTCTGTTTAAATCTTCTATTTTAGCAAGCAGTAGTCTTGTTTAGGTTTACTGTATAAATTCTATCTTACTTTTGTGAGATTTGTTTGCAACAACACTTTAGCATTCAGAGCCCTTATAATGCATTTTTTTTTTTTTTTTTTTTTTTTTTTTGCCCCTAGTGCTGGTGGGCTGCAGTGCAGTCCCTGCTGGTGACATCTACAGGGTGAAAGACACTTCCCTGGGTTACCTGGTATCACTGGGCCACCTTCTGTGTGTATACATGTGTTGGAGGGTGTTGGGGGTGGGGGCAGAAGCCAGTGGAACTGAGCACCCTTATGTAACTGGGTGGAGATGAGTGACATAAGCTTTGTTGCTAGTGCTGCTGTCAGCAGATTGGGTTGCCCACCAGTGAGCGCCCTGGCCACAGAGGGGGATGAGGCTGGCCTGGGATTGCCACTTGGCCACAGGCAGATCGAACCACTTGCTGGCTGTGGAAAGAGAGGGAAGTGGGCTTTTTTGCCCAGTTCTTTAGCCAGAGGACATAGCCCTCCAATTTTTTTTTGTTGTTGTTTTGTTTCGTTTTGTTTTGTCTTTTTTGTCTTCGTCTTAGTGGTTCTGGGCTGTTAGTCTCTGCAGAGCCCAGTCTGGGGTATATGGGACATAAGACGAAAACCAGTGAAACTCACTGCATTTTTATTCTTCAGGTCTTAAGATTTCTAGCCAGTCTACCTTCTTTCCAGCTTTCAAAGTTCTTTTATCATTGTCTGTTGAATAATTTCCAGGGTATCTGGTTAAACTTAGAACAGGGACAAGTGAGTCCATGCCATTTTTTTCTATAACTGAGTGTCTATAAGAAAAAAAAATGTTCTCTCAATAATAAAAAATGTCTATTAGGTATTAAGTGAACTTTTAAGCTTTGAAACAGTATTTACACTATGTACTAATTTAAGAAATATATAACTTATACTTCTAAACATGCATAGAAAACAGTTCACAGAAATATACAACAAATTTTAGCACTTTACAAGAGTAATGAAATTAATGATTTTTATTATCTTGATATTTATCTGGATTTTAAAATTATTTTTACAGTGAATATATATTGATTTTTATAATCCAAAAATAAAGGTTAGGCTTTATCACTTAACTGGTCTTTGGAAAAAAAAATACTGACTACAAAATTAAATGTGATTATAGGGGATAAGTTTCTAATTATGATAAGAAAAGGCCGGGGGTGGGTAATATGCTTGTGGTTTTTAAATCTTTAAAGAACCGTCAAAGTAAAGAGGGATTATACTTGTAATATGCTTGCCCCAAAGGCAAAATTCAGAATGAAGACAAATATTACAGGAAGGGACATTTTGGCTTAATTTAATAGAGAACTTCCATAAAACAAATTTCGTTCAACAACATCATGGTCACTTGACAAGTGTGTTATAGAGAGAATTCTGTGTGATGAAAAGTCCTCCAAGGTGACAAAATATTTTTTTTCTGCCAAGTTCACCCCTTGCATTCTAATCATCTAATTATCTAGGTGAGAATGCCTTACTGAAACTTAACTGCTGATCTGAAAAGACATTTGTCTCATTTGGAGAATGTCAAAGGCTAAGAGAGCAGACTTTTAATATTATGGTATCCCTATTTATCTTGCCTTTGAAAGGGCCACCCACTTCTTTGATTCATTCCTGGTACTAAGTACACGAGTCTGATCCCCATTTTGGAGGTGAAGGATGGTAGAGAAAACTTTTTCCCACCTTCTCCCCATTGTGAAAGAAAACAAAAAAATCTCACTGCAACGTCTGGCTCCTATCTTGGCCAAATCTTTGTCATTTTGGCAACTAGGAGTCTGTCCCTGAACATTTTCCTTTGTGTTCAACAGTTTTAAGTAACTTAAGAATGTCCCCCAATTTTTGGAGGAATGGAGGAGAGGCAAAGCAGTAGGATTGGAAATGGTACTAACAAAAAGTCAAGAGCTCTGAGTTCAAGTGTTTGTCCTGTAGCCCATTTACTGTGTGACATTGAATTAGCTACCCAAATCTTTCCTTAGCCACACTCCAGTAGATAACCCAGTACAATGAAGCATTTAGTAGATGTTTGCTAAAGTCGTAAATAGGTGCATGCTTGATTCTGTGAAATACGATGGTAGATCTATGCTAGTGATTTTCAGATTGTGTTTGGGGTGAACTGAGGGGTCCAGCACATTCTTTCAGAACCCTTTGTAAATAGAGCAAAGAAGTTGCAACAAAAACTGTTGATGTAGTCCTTTTCCTAAACCAACACACAGACCAGACGACATGGCAGAGAATCAGCTGTGTGGTATAGAAAATCAGCCTCTTTGACTCATTTCAAATACAGCTTTCACAGCTCAACCTGGAGAGTTTGCCATTTTGCATATGAGCAGTTCAAAACATCTCTTTTACTAGCTAGACAAAGCCAAAGCCAAAGCCACATTTTGGTATCAGAGCCATAGACCTTGGTACAGAACATGACAGGAGCTTTGAGCATACAGACTTTGCTCGATTCAAAAAAATGTGTGTGTGTGTGTGTGTGTGTGTGTGTGTGTGTGTACACATATATGTATTGAGTATTACTTAATAGTTAAAATTCTTTAGCTGTAATAATGTGCATAAAGCCTGCTCTTTCTGACTGCTGGGAGCACCCATGGATAGAGCCGGCATGAGAGGTCATGGAGAAGCCTGCAGGAGAAATGCAGAAGACCCCTGGGGATCTTCCCAAGGCTGTTGGCGCTTTCTCTTTGCTTCACTTCTCATGGGATACAGCCTGCATCCCTTCCTTTGTTTCTATAAGTTTTATCATTTTCTTTGTTTTCCTGAAGATTTAAAAGCTTTTTATTGACACATAATAAACTTGATACATTTTTTTCCCCTCAAAGTAAACTCCCCCATGTAATCCACACTCAGACCAAGAGGGAGGTTTACTAGGATCAGAGTTGCAACCCCCAGGAACCCTGCTTCTCCCAGCTGCTACCCTCACAGCATGCTAGACCAACTTTTAGCACAAAAGATTAGTTTTGCCTCTTTCTGACCTTTATGTAATTGCAATTGTTACCAGACAGTCACAGGATCTTGTCAATGTCACAAAAAAGTATTCACTGAGAGTGAAGGCAATGCAATATCTCAAGATTATTGGAAATAAAAATACACTCTTAAAAGTGAAAGCACACTCTCAGACAGGAGAGTGGGAAAACTCAAGAGGGAGCTGCCCTGCCTTTCTGTAAGTTTGGGGTTTTATCTATTGATCTAAGGGGTAGAATCATGATCTTCAGTGGGCTCTTCGTAGAAAGAAGATAGATTTTCTTGGAATCAGGGACACACTTCTTTTCTTGCCATGTTTGGTTTTTATGGAACTATTGTGGCTCAGATGTATGTTGGGTACAGTGTTAACCACAAAGCTAATTTGTTATAATAACTGTATAATAAGGGAAGAATTAGGTTAAAGTTGAATGGAGCCTGATCTGCCCATGTTTCTTTGTGGGAAAGACCACCTGTGTCTCTGGATCAGGATGTTCTGAGCTTTGAGCTCCACTAAGGGCCTGTCAGGGCTCATGACAACCACATCTGTGCCCCACTGGGTTTCTCTCTTTCCTGCTCATATCTGTCTGTCTACTGTAACAGAATCATATAGTAGGAACTGTTTTGTGTCTGATTACTTTTGCTCATTATGTTTGTGAGATTCATCTGTGTTGTAGTGTGTAGTTATGTTGCTGTGTATAGTTCATTCTCATTGCTATATGGAATGTCATTGCATGACTATGCCACTGTGCATTTAACATTTTTCTATTGATGAACACTAGGGTTGTTTACAGTTTGTGGCTGTCAGGAGTAAATCAGCAATGAATATCCTTGTGTGTGTCTTTAAGTGAACAATCTATACATTTCTGTTGGGTAGTGGAATTTCTAGGTCCTAGAGTATTTGGCTGGAATAGATGCTGCTAAAGAGTTTTTGAAGTGAACTGATTTGTCATCCCATCAGCAGTGTATAAAAGTTCCTGCTGCCTCATGTCATTGTTAGTGCTTGGTATAGCCTCTATTTCATTTAGGCATTTGGATGTGTATGGAGTATTGCCTTGTTTTAATTGGTGTTTCCCTGAAACTATATTAATATGAGCCCTTTTTATGTATTCATTGGCCACTTGGATATCCTCTTTTGTGAATTGCTTGCTAAATTCCATTGCCTTTTCCTCACCCCTTTTTTTCCTATGAGGTTTGTCTTTTGAAAAATTATTTTATTCTAGTTCTTTTTATTTTCTAGATCTGTAAATATATGTGCATTTCAATATATAAAAATATGCATTTAAATAATCCTTTTGTCCCTATGGTTTGCCTTTTTACTCTTTTAATGATATGTTGTAAACATAAATTTTAGTCCAATTTAAGATTTTTCTATGTTTAGAGTTTTTTGAAACCTTTAGAAATGTTTACCTGTTATATAGTCATAAATATATTCTCCTACATCTTTCTCTTGAAGTTCTATTGTTTTCATTCCACATTTAGGTATATAATTTATCTGGAATTGATTTGTATGCCTAGTATTAGATGGTGATCAAGTTTTACTTTGTCCCATATGGCTATCAATTAATGCAGCATCACCCTATCCCCACGGCACTGCAGTGTCTCCCTTATACCATATATAAAGTGACCATATATGGTTATGCTGGTTTCTGGGAACTCCTTTAGCATTGAATTGGATTTATTATTTTTTGCATTCGTTCAATATATATTGAGTGAATGTTTCAAGATTCTCCTAAGTTCTCCTTTACTCCTGTGAGGTCAGCAACTTGGGGATGCTTTCTTAGCATTAGGCAATCACAAGGGCATGAAAGTGCCCCTTATCTCATCATGACCCACTAGTGAAGAATTAAATATGGCAACTTTAACATTTAACTGCCCAAGAAAGGCACTGTTATCTGTTGATTTGAATGGGCACATTTACTCTTTAATTTGTTCCCAGGACCATAGCTATCCGTTCCGAGTTATTTCCAGTTCTAGGCTTTTACTTATTTGCAGTGTCTTCTACTGGCTCAGTAGTCTTTGTGATAATACATCAAATGTTATCAAGCATTGCAACCAATGGCCTTTTAAATCACCTTTGCAATTCTTATCTTGAATGTTACTTAAAGCAAACTTCATCTTTTATCTGAAATTAATTGCAACTTCGTAAATATTTAAATTCTTGGGAAAATTGTTGATGCTAAATAGGATAACACTGTATGTTATTAAACTTACTGTGGAGTTCGCGTTCATTTATTCTTTAAGAGGGAACAAATTAAAATAGTATAAAAATTGCCATTAAAGTCAGAACTATTCACTGTTTCCTGGAATAACATGACACTTGGTACCTCCATGATATTGCTTTGGTTTATTATTGGTTCAAGCAATTCCCTTTACCTCACAATATTCTTTTTCTTTATCTTTCCATAGATTGTCTACTAGTTCTTTAAATTTGAACTTAAATGTCACATCCTCCATAAAATTTTGTTCAGTGCAACTGACATTATTTTCTCCTTCCTTTATGATTTTATAGCTCTTCTGATAATTTTTAAAACAGCTTTTCATTGAATAATCTTTTCTGGGCAAGAACATATAAGAAATTCTTCTTGGCTAAATATATTACATATTTCTACTATAGCATTATGTGTCTCCTAGGCACCCAGAATTGCAGTACTTAGAATACCAAAACCCAAAACATTGGTGATCATGGAGATTTGTTTTTGAAGCACTTTGCTAATCATGGGATCACCACATGTCCCTGTTTGTCTCTTGTAGCTCTCAAAAGTATCCTGGATTGGAGCTGCATTGCAAAGTCACATTACTGATCCATGAGCTGTAGTCTTTATTTAACCGAGTATTGTTTAATTGGTTAGCTGCTTATCCTACATTTAGAAGTTACATCTTTTTATTTTTCCCCTCAATATAAGATTTCCATCATTAGTTGCTCTGGGCTGTACAACCAAACCCCTTAATCAAGTATTGTCAATGCCAGAAGTTTATAGTCATTCAATGGATATGTTGGCATTATTGAGGAGAACTTTGACATTGTTGGCTCAGTATCCTTACCTGTAGATAAACTAAGGCCATTTCTCTAGGCTGTTGAGAGTACTTAATGGGATAGACGTAAATGAAAGCACAAACTGAGAACTGAAATGCTTTTCGGAGTGAGCTACCAGCCAGTGGTCTAGGGTTTTCCGGTGATCATATCCTTCTCCCAATCCTGGTAAAACTTTCTGTTTAATTTGCATTTTTAGAATGAATGTACCTTACTTTTGATGCCGGTTTCTTTGAAAGAAAAATGAGCAGTTCAGCCTAGTCATCTGAGAAGAAATGGTTTTAGATTAAAAGAATGTTCCAGTTAAATGGATGCGATTGTGAGAGCTGGACAGGTGCAGGGGAGAGGCTCCGAGGGTCTGGGTGATGACTCCTGCTTTGCTGGCGAGGTGGAGCTGTCTACTGCCTCCCATTATGGTTCACATTGACTGGTGCCACCAGGTAGCTAAGACTGGGCTGCGCTTGAGTCTTCCTAGTTGGGTTTCTAAGAAACCTTTCCTATCCTGACTCAGCACCCAGGACAAAAGCTGCCACCGAAACTTTAATTGCTGAGGGTTATTTCTCTCTCTGGGAAGAAACATGGAACTTCAAGTTTAATCATCTCTTTGGCAGGTAGTGCAAAGCTTCCCTGTTAATTAATCTTTAATGTCATTAATTGGCTCTCTGTGTGATAAAAAGGAAAGGAGTAAACACTGTTTGCAAATCAATTGAATTCTCATCTGAACCAGCGTTTAGTTTTCAGGGTGAATAAAAACAATTGTAAGCCTTTCACTGGCTGGACTTTCAGTGACTGTCTGATAAGATTATTGAACCAAACAATATTTAGGCAACAATATCTTGTTGCAGATGTGATTTTCTTTGCCACCCACACCCCTCTCCCCCTCAAAATCAGTTCATTGGTTTCATGTGGATCAGGGATGAGATCAGAAAGCCAATATCGTAGGGTCAGAATTTCCCCCAACATCCGTTCCTCTTCATATATAGATTTTGCCTCTATGGTCTATTTAAATGTAAATCTTCATCCCAAGCAGATTCGAAGATAAGCCATTTGGTTGGGTTTACCTGTTGTCCCTACACCCACAGTAGAGACTTAGTATCGTACAAATAGTGGTCCACATAGTGAGGCCAGCAAGGTCATCATCACCTGAGAGTTTTTTCAGTTTTTTTCAATTTTTGATGTCTTTCCTCATTTATGGAGGTAAATAATTAGGGCCAGGGAGCTAGCATCTAAAGGAAGAGGAAGCAGAGGGCAAGCTGCTCCACATGAAGGAGAAAATTCTCCCAGACTAAAAATGGCACTGTGCTGTGGAAAGGAGAGGGAGCGAGTGTAATCTTGGAAAATCATTAACACTGGGCCGCGTGAGAGATCATGGGGGTGCTGGGAATGACGATTTACTGACTCTTGGTTTTGCTCTTGCCTCCTGGCTGGGAGGGGTGAACACCTATATCTTCTCCTCTTTGGAGGTGCCTATGGACCCCTGGGGGTGGCTATAGTGTCCTCTTTCATCCTTTTCTAGGCTTGCGGAGCCATGGTAACATTTGCATCTTTGCAAATATCTCAGGATCGAAAGCCAATCTCGCATTTGCGATGATGAGAGCAGCAATCCTTAATCAAGGGGCTTATCCTTCAGGCTCCCAACTGGCAGGGACAGGAGCCACGTAGGGACAGGCTGATGGTAGAGAAGCTTGGGCATAAGAATTAATTTCAATATTTGTCTATTCCTTGTAATTGTGTTAGGGAGCCAAGGACTGTTGGGGGTGGGGTGGGAGGGACTACATGGCAGCTTGTTGAATGGGATAGATTTGTGGCAGGCAAGTGATATAACTCCAAAATCCCATGTTAGTTTCTGCTTCCTAGGGCCCATCCTGGCACCAATGCCATTCACTGGCTTCTCTGAGAAAGGAAATCTTACCTGAGACTCTGAAGTGGACATCGTGTGTAGGTGGTTTATTGGGGAGTTTTCTCAGGAACACTAAGGGGGTGAGGGAGATAGGACTGGGCAGAAGGAGAGGTCGAACTGCATTGTAGGTGCAACAGATAATTTTCCAGAAGGAAAATTAGAGTACTGCTGTCAACAAAGAAAGGGGATTATTGGTAGGCAGCCCAAAGCAAGAAATGTCCCATACACATATCTTCCCTGGTGAGTTATTTTCTTTTCATCTTCTTGAGAAGCATAAGTTATACGGATTATAAGTTATAAATGTGTATTTGTAGACAGCACTTCCCTATACCTTGTAAACTTGTAAGATGGCAATTTAGCAACTATTGTGGTATGTGTGTATGATGTGTGTGATGTGTGTGCACATGTGTTCACTCTTATTTACATAAGCATCGAGACACTTTTTGGATTTTGATAGAAGCAAACCACTTTGGATTGGAGTTTTCCTATTTACTTGTTTTTACTTGTGGGGGAAGCCTGTCTAATTATGCTTTCTTTTCCAAGAGAATAATATGCTCTCGGTCTGCGATAATTAGGCAGTCTAATTAACCTTTGCAAAAAGCAACACATAGCTTTATAGTGGCTATATCCCCTTCATTAGTTTAGTTTGGCTCATCTTAACTGGCATAGTTAATATTGCTGATTTGCATATCTTTTCCCACGGTATTTAGTGCCGTAACTCGTAATGAAAACACATTTTAGAGTACACTAGAGATTGACTTAATGGAATTGGCCGTATCGCAAGCAGAGATTCTTCCAGTGGCTACAGCTCTATCTTCATATTTACTGCAAGGCACTTAACAGTGCAATTTAAAGTGGGGAAAGCTTTTTGAGTAATCATTCTTTAATAATTAGCTTAGGAATAATTTGGAAACTATCACTGGAAGCACTTTAACAACGTAAAGTAAGCTATTTCTGGAAACGTTAATGGAAAGCAAGCTCCTTGGAGACTGGAAAGAGTTAAAAGATCTGTAAGAATGACTACGAATTATGGCCCAAAGCCCTCTTTCTGTTATTAGGCAACACAATTATAAAGCAAGATAATGCAGCATTCAGAATTCTTAGCACCTCTCCCTTTAGACGCAGAGGTAATCTCAGCCAGCATAAGATTCAGACATTGGTAAAGGCAGGCACGTCACACATGGAAGGACTTTTTAGCCTGTACCCTCGCTGTACCTATACACAATTCCCTTTGACTTCACAAGGGGGTATACAACAAATAGTGAGGATTAAATTAGCAAATACACCATATTCAGGCATTCCAGTATTAAAACATCTAAAATAACTATGCTTTTCAGCACCTGCTTTTCTTCCACTATGTCAAAGAAAAACTCAGAGTTCATAGTATCTCTACAGAAATGCATAGAACAGGATCCATGAGAACTCTTTCATGTGCACCTATGCCCTGTGGCAAGACTGACGTGTTCTTAGCCTTAACTCTGTCCTTTCCTTGTCCCCCTGCCACCTCCGGTCCCATCCAATCACCCTCTCCTTGAATAGAGTTCTCAGAACTGCATCTGGGTTGCATCTTAACTGTGCACAGTAGGTCCTGTCTTTCCTTCCCAAAGCATCTCCTGCATACCCAAACTTGTGAAAAGACGTCAGTCCCCAGATATCTGATAGATTCACCAGCTGTGAGCTCCCCCTTTCTCTTTTGTTTTTGTTCTTCTGCTTATCCCAAGGTGTTTCTGACTTTGGTCTCTCTGCATCTTGGCTTTGACATATCATCAGAATCACAGGTGGTAGCCAGCAGGGATATTTTTTATGCAGTGCTTTCTGTCCTAAGTGGGGCTTGCTCGTTTCAGACAAATGTTCGAAGAGCTCAGGTAGAGGTTAACATTGTGCAGGAAACATGCTTTAACAGAGAGCCTATAACAAATTTAGGGTTTTCCTTTTAGCTCTGAAGGCATAAAAGAGAAAGGGTCTGACAACAGCTTTCAGTCTGTTCCGCTTATTCACACCTCCAACTATTTTAAAACAAAAGAAATGTAAAACCTTCTCTGCACACACTTCTATCTGATATTTGCCTTCTTAATGGAGAAGCTTTTTTAAACAAGAGGGCTCCTTGGGGATCAACTACTATTTGTTCTTCTTTTCTACTTGCACCAAAGCCATAGTATAAACTAATTAGAGATTTGTTATTCGAGAAAAGTTATAATAAGTTTGCCAATAAGGGCATTGTCTAATCTCATTGCAGACACATCAGTGGCTGTACATGTGTGAAATTAAATGGATTGAAATGATTCCTGCCCGCCTTTCTATTTTTTTATCTTTAGACGACACTCCCCATCATAAAACACATTAATGGCTGCTACCAAGGGCTTACTGTAATATATGAGACTCTGGCAGTGTCTCTTTGATAGTTCTTTAAATGCTTTGTTGGGAGGGATCAGAAAGTCAGATTTAATACCCTATAAGATTTATCCCAAGCAAGTGAAATTTGACTGAGAGAAAAATTGTAATCTTGGCTGTGGAGAATGGATGTGTTACTGATGGTCTCAGATTTTGCTGGGAAAATAGGCTTTGCTGTGTAATACTGGGAGCCGTCCCAGTATCTGTTACAGAAGCACCTGTCCATGTGCAGTCTGAATTAGAATGAAGAGTGATTCAGGGTAGAAATGAAAGGTGAAGAAGTGAAAACGTCAGTCCATCAATCACCACCAAGAAATGGCTAATTTGAGAGCCCTCTCAATCTTTTTCCTTGTTTTAAAAACAAACAGGTACTACCTTGGTGTTATTTGAATAAAGAGTAAAGCACTAGGATGAAGGAAAAAGCCCCAAAATCTCATTTGTTGAGGTTGTAAATGTGTAGTTACATATTTATCCATCCAGTACACATATATTTGGCACCTGCTGTTTTTCAGGTGCCAAAGACCTCACAGTGAGTAGAACAGACAGGTCTCTACTTTCATGGAGTTCATGCATTAGGAAGAAAGACAATAAAGAACTGAACATAAAACTAAATATATAAGATAATTTAAAGCACTTCGTATATACTAACTAACTAGTGCTTGTAAACAGAAGGAATAGAGATGATAAAAGGCTGTTAAAAACATAAAACCTTGATATGATAAAGAAAAACAGAGGCAGACGTGGGAAACAGTTGTCACTGTAGTAACACTAGTCTACAGAGCACGGAGCTGCTCCTAAGGTGTCCCTTATTCATTTCATGTGCATTTATGAAGCAGCAACCATAAAATGACAAAAAAAAAAAAATAGGAAAGAAGTTTATATTGCTGGAGAGTCCTTGATTAGTGTTCTTTCTTTTCAAAGATCAAGAACTTTTGAGAAATGTCTCTGTTCTTATGTCAGGTAGGATTGAAAATAGCAAGAAATCCCATGAAAAACAGGCACACACAGTAGGTTCTGTATATCCAAGAAAAGTGTGATCTGGTCCCTGTCTCCTCGGAGAGAAGCCAGCTCTACAAATGCAGAACTGAAAAATAGTGAGTGAGACCTGCACACAGAAGCTCCAAAGGAATTGAACACTAAAAAATTACAACCTTGGAACTGAGTTTTATGTGAACATGTTGTCAGAACCAGCTCTTAAGGAAGCAATCACAGCTACTTGCAGAATACTATAAATGCTTATTGCACCCTGCTCATAATTAAATTGTAAACAATAATACAGAAGCCTGACTTGTCTTTCACAGCATATCAGAGACCTTTTATAGCAAACTACAGTCAATAGCATCATGATGTGTTTACTTATTTCTTGCAGCAGTGAAGAAGGAATGGTCCCAACTTGAGGGCCCTGATATTTTTCACAAGGAGAATTTGGTAGAACTTGATATCTGGTTTCATTATACGTAATTTTGCTTAAAGTTGCAGAACTTATGGAGGACATTACGTGAGGACTTAACTGTGCCACACAGTCAATAGATGTTTAGGTGCATGTTAGTATCATAAGCCCTTGTCGGTAAGATTCAATGTGATTCAGCATTTTAATCAGGAGAATGTATGGTCCATCCACAGCACAGACCCGAGGCATGAATGCAGTTTTTCAAAGATAGAGCTTCATGCTTGGTGGCCTTCATGTGCTCATTCTGAAATGAAAAATTAATAACCTCCTGGAATCATTCATTATAGGATTTGATTAAAGAAAAGATAATTAAATCTCCAAGTGATGGACTTGCTGATTTGTCTGATTCAGAATGATTAAGATCAGCTGATCAAGGGCATGAGAAGGGCTTCCCCCTCCCCAGAGGGAAGTGCCCCCCTGCATCAGCCTGCCGGCTTGCTCGGTTAAGGATATCTTTAGGGACACTTGGAGAGAATGGCCCCATCTGGCTGTGCACTCTGATATTCGCTCTGCTTGGAGCACTGAGGGTGGGCATACTTTTTGAGCACAATGTCACCCCAGTGCACTGCAGCCTGGGTTTCCAGGGGCACAGATGGCCTTAGCTTCCCACTAAAGCTTTGAATAACTCCTCTCTTTTCAGTTCTCACTAACCATGTCTCATTTGAATGCTTTTCTATGCCTTTTTAAAGACTAAGGTATAACCAAAGCAAGTTGAGAACTATATAACCACAGTGGCTATGATTCTAAATTAAAAAAAGAAAGAAAGAAAGGAAAGGAAATAGCAGAATGTTAAGGGTGAGACTATTGAAAATAATCACCATTACATCATGATTTCCTTCCTCCAGAATCTTTCCTATCTGTGCCAAGGATTTTTGTAAGGACTTGAACAATCTAACTCTCTTTTATCCCATAAATCTCAATGAGATGGTTTGCTCTGAAGGGTGGGGTGGTCCTTTGTGTGTTGTATTGTGGAGGAGGAGGGAAAAGCATTCTTTATTGGGAGGTTGTTTTCGTTGCTCTTAAGCAACTTGTAGGAACAGAAGAGGGGACTAACATCTCCTTCTTCATTTCCTAAAAACTTTATATCCCCAAAGATGAGTCTGCCTTTCTCCTCCCATGGCAAAAGTCTTCCAAAATAGCAGCCACCATCCAATACCCTCATGTCAGTGGCCTTGGTTTCTTAGAATTCTGTTACCCCCACTGCCTAACTGAGCCATCTTGGCCAAATTATTTTACAAAGGGCAGGGGCCTTAAATCACGTAAATCTTCAGAGGTTAATGTCTGCAGAGAGACAAATTCCTCCTCACCTCCAGCCTCTTTCTATGCCCCAGGAAGCAGATACAAACTCTTTATTTGGCTGTTAGAACTGATCTCAGTTCTAAGGGTAGGCTGAGAGCTCAGAAAGTTGGAGGGTGGTCAGAATGTCTGTGCATTTCAATGAGAACATACCCTCTGTCCTTCTGCTTCATCATTTCCTCTCCATTCTCTTTTGGTAAAGAAGCAAAATGAGTCTCACATGCATTTTCCTGTTGGTAAAGAAGAATGCATGGATGATTCTCTGCCTGCAGTGGGTCCAGCTTCTTAAAGTTCTCTGTCAGCTTGAAGAGAAAATAACACAAAAGGGTTATGTGGCTTAGGACCACCTTTGCCTAGATGGTCTTCAGTTTCCTCACCTGTAAATAGAACTAATAATGCTTGCCTTCCCCAAGTTGTTCTGAGTCTCTAAATACTGTAAATGAAAATCTTTGCAAACCATAAAGGTCTACTACAACTCTAAGTTTTGAAAAAATATACATTTATGATTAGAACAGCCATCACAATGTGGAATGGGAAGTGGGAAAGGGCTGAAAGGGAGACACTTAATTATTATCTCAAGAAATTTTTAGCTTTGCAAGAACTAAGCTTTAGGAATTACAAGGGCAGACAGATTTAATCAGGAGTCCCTACAAAAGCAATCGAGATCAAATGAACTGTAATTATGGTAATCAGTTCGTGAACTGTAATGCCATGTTCCCAATTTTAAATATTATGAAGTCCTGTACAGTGAATCAATCTGTCATTGCCAAGATAATAAAATGTTCATGTGTGATGGGATATATTCTGTCTGATGGAAAATTTGTCATTCTTTTCATCAGAAGCCTCATTAGGGTCACCAGTTTTTAATTTTAATTAAAGTAAATGAATTCTATGAATTTATCATCTGCCTATCTGTCCATCTATATCTATCTATCTATCTATCTATCTATCTATCTATCTATCTATCTATCTATCTTATACTTAAAATAATAGATTTAATATAACTTGTTATACTTATATAGCTCCTGTTCAAGTTTCTATTTAACAGTTATTTCCTTCAAGAAGCCCTCCCCACCCCCAAATGAAATCAGGTTCTTTGCTTATAAAGCTCCAAGCTGATCTGGAGTCTTTCTCTGTAGCATGCTTCGGTCTGTAGTTCCCCTTTTGTTTTTGTGACTCTTCGTTTCGTGTTTGTGCCCTATAGTCTAGACTGAAAGACTCAGGAGGGCAGAGAGTGTGCCTGTGTAACCCACATGGCCCAGCACATGGCATTAGAACAAATCTTCACTCCTCTCCTTGACCTATGAGGTGCTATGCATATTGGCCTCTGCTTTCCATATCATTACTCTTTCTGTTCCTCAAAATCCCCAACATGTTTCCACTTTTGACATGTCTTACTTGATGTTTTCTCTGCCTGGGATTCTCTCGCCTCAGATTTTGCCTGGCTGTCTTCCATGCAAAATGTCATCCAAATGTCACTGCCTTAGCAGGGCTTTCTATGGCCTAACTTATCAAAATTAGAATCGCCTTCCCCAGGCACTCTTAATCTCATTTCCCTCTTTTATTTTCTTTAGTGCACTTGTCACTGTATGAATTATCTTTCTTGCATAGATATCTATGTTCTTACATGTGCCTTTGTGTATTTATTACCTGTGTTTCTTCTAAGATGGAAGATCTCTGAATGCAAAGCTCTATCTTATTGATTTGTTTACATTTTTACCATCGGAAACTAAAAGGATTCTTGTAAGCATCCAATAAATACCTGTTATATGAATAAATAAATGATCATTAGCTGCTCTAAGGTGTATTTGGGGCAAATGAAACAATAAATTTTATTATAACACATTTTATTCAGATAATTTTATTTTTATTTACAACTCATGCTTTGGCATTGTATAAAAATAGGACTCTGCTGGAAACAGGTTTTCCTGTGGATGTTAACCTGTAAAACCAAGCAAGACTTCTCAAGTAGATGTGAACTTCATTCAGAAGTAGGGTTAAAGGAACTGATACCACCAGCTCAGGTGTTCCTCGACTCCTCCTGGTTCCTGGACATGCACGAGATTAGTACGGCTCCTAATTTCCTAACTGGATTCTGTCTTCAGAGTTCTGTCCTTGAGAAGAGTCTACTCTAAGCCATCGTGCATAGGATTCTTCTCACCTAGTTTATTTGTGAGGAGAAACAAAGATGAAAATTGATGGCTCAGGATCATGTAAAACTTCTAATAGCTCATACTACATAGGGTTCCTGATCCTAGGTGTACACTAATTGACATTAGAAAACTACTGTCTCAACTTTCTACCAGTCTTGGTATCATTTGCATTTTTAAATTGGAAGGCCTATAAAGGGCAATGCGTCACCCAAAAAATTGAGACTGGGACTAGACCCCAAAGGTACCTTCCACTCTAATCTTCTACGAATATTAAAAGAGGGAATGTCAAGTATATTTGCACTTTAACCAAGGGTGTTTTTCTTTTTTAGGGAGGATATCTGTCCTTTTTGGAACCATACACTGTAATAAACCATTTGTTTTACCTATAAACATGAAGGCTACTGACGCCATTTATCCTGGTATATATATCTGTCATTCCAAATCTACCCAGAGCCAATGCAACGGGGGATTTATGCTGACCAGGTTTCAGCATCATGTTGAAAACTTCTCAGTAGTGGCAGATTTCTCTCTATAAAAATGTTTATAGATGTATGTGTGACAGATGTTTCTGATGAAGCACTTGACAGATTTGTTCTATGTAGATAAAAATCTTAATACCTTTCAGTAAAAATGAATTGACATTTGAAGAAAAAACTTGAAATGAAAAGCCATCTTTAATAATTATTTTTGAGTTAAAGGCTGGTCATTGGCTTGATTAGATCTTTCATATCATCTAGAATCATTGGGACTAGTTTTCAATTTTCTTTTTCTAGTCTGATTATCAAAACTTTAAGTTAAATGCACATAATTTACCATAGGAAATAAACTTGTGGCCTTCATTCAAATTGGGGAGCATTTTCTTTTGTGGGGGGCATAGAGAGGTGTTCCTGAGAACTAATAAATATGAGAGCCCTCTGAGAATTGCACTGGCAAAAATCTGTACAAGTGCAAAGATGTGCAATACTGTGAATGTATATATGCTGAAAGGATGTGGGAACATCTAAAACTGTAATTAAGGCTTTCTGGGGGTTATCTCAGAGAGGCAGTGTGGAATGGATGTAAATGCAATTCAGCCACCTGAAATCTCATTACTTGTGTTCACTCTGTTCAGAGAAAGCCATGGAAAATAGATAGTTTAGTCATATAATGAGAGGACTACCAAGCCATGGGCAGTGTTATAGGTCTACAGCAGTAGGTAGCTGGTCTTGGCCAAGTAGACTCATACATCATGATCTCCTAGGCCAAATTATTCCTACAAAATGTGGGGTTCCTCAAGTCTCCTTATCTGAGAAATAATTCTTGAGATTAGCTGGCACTCCTTGTTTGAATCTCCTATTTACCAAGTAATGATGATTTTCCATTATATTTTTTCTTGTAATAAAGGAGTGAGTTTGTGAGTCCTATCTGAGAATGGTAGTGTTTCCATCTTAAATTAATATGTTGGAATTTTGCTTAAATACGACCTTGTTCCTGAGTGGCAGAGTAACTGTAAGTGTTCTGACAAGGTCTCCCTGATCATAGGATTTTGGACTGTGTTGAGTTCACTTTGGGCATTCTGTCTGAGCAGCTCTCTGGCCTTTATTAGGTGACATTTAAGCTCATTTTATTCACGTGAGATATACATCAAAACTGTTAGGAAAAATTGGGTGGGTAGGCAAGTTTGTTTTCTGACTTCTAGTGTTATTAGTCTGTGCCCAATTTCTCAATCTCAGGTTTTTTCCCCCTTACCTGACAATGCATCTCTTAAGTGGTCCTTGCCAAGATGTAAATGTCAGATAACATTGTCTGGTGCCATCCTGCCGCCTTCATGTTGTTATACTCTAGACTGAAATGAAGGAGATTGGAAATTTATACATTGTACTGTAGTAGACAATTAGGGTGTGAACTCACATCCACACTGACTCATCTTCTGGTTCATAGGAGGGTGACATTTTTCTGATCCCCTTTGCATGTAGAGTCTTGTGACACATTCTGACAATGGGCTATGAGCAGAGTGATATGTTTCTCTCTGATCCAACACATTTTGTGCTCCAGTGAGATTCCCCAGAATTCTCCGTGCCTTCTGGGGCAATAGAGAAAATTTTATTTTCATCTCTCTGCTCAAAATGACAGTCCCTCCAACATACCAGCCCCCCGAGAGACTTGTAGAGTTCCTCACTGGTTTTATAGATGTATCATTTTGTACTCTTTTTAGATATAGACCATGAATAAGAAATTGACCATTCTTGTATTATTTACTACTGAGAATTCAGAGTTTATCTGTTATCACAGCACAATTCAGACCAGCATTATACAATAGAAATACAATGTAAGCCACATAGGTAATTATAAATTATTTAGTAGCCACATTAAAAAATAAAAGTAAATAGGTGAAATTAATTTTAACAATATATTTTATTTAACCTAACATATCCCAAATATTATAATTTAAGCATGTAATTCATGTAAAAAATCACTGAGATATCTCACACTCTTTTTATTATACTAAATCTTTGAAACGAGTTATGTATTTAGCTGTAGCTCATTTATTTCACATTTCAAGTTCTCAGACTCCACAGGCAAGTATTTGGGTGGTACTGTATTGAACAAAGCAGATTTGTACCATCCCGACTCAATATATAATTATATAAGCATACATTTATAAATCAGTTATGACTCAGGATCCTGGTATTGTCGTCTTCACAAAATTAAGTGATGCATTTTTTTTTTTTACCTTCTGGGAGTTTTTCTTTGCTTTGTATTTCTCCCCAGCTATTTGGGAACTCTAAGGCCACCTTCACTGTGTTAATCACACCCATGGCTCTTCTGAGGGCTTCCTGAATTGTGCAGCACACTGTCACGTGAATGTACACAGAATGCTCTGCTGGGTGCATGAGGCAGCTATAGGACTATGTAGTTTTACACACTGGCATGCTGAGCTGTTTACTCAGCAGGGAAGGCAGCTAAATAATAGCATCGAATTCATTCAGGTACCTCCCAGGATATTGGTACTTCGTTCAGCTATTCTCTCTCTGGAGATCAAGAGAAGAGAGAAAATGTAAAGAGACTCAGATACCTGAAACAATACTTTGAATTGACTTTAATATCTATGTGGTCTTAGTTCAGATTCCCCCAGAAGCTGACCCTGAGATAGGGTTTAAGTACAAATAGTTTATCTGGGCTGTGCAGGGAGTTGAGGGAGTAACACAGGGAAGAGAAGGCAGCAACAGAGTGTGCCCTATCGAGCCAGCTGCCACCTTGGGTGATTCGTATTTGATCCTGAAAGCAAAGTCTGAGAAATTGTGTAGAAGGCAAGGAATGCAATTAACTGAGCTGAGGGGCAAGCAGGCTGGGGGATTTATACTCTAACTCTTAAGAGTCATTGGTTGTGGGTGCTCCCACAAGATGTCAGTTTCCTGACACTTGTAGCCAGCAGCACTTACGGCCTCAGAGATGCCAACACTCATATTTAGAATTCATCCAGACAAATGAAATGGTAGGTTCAATGGACATGAGTGAGGCTTTTGGCAGGGGCTGCTCTGACAAGATTTTCAGTTCAATATTGAATGAAATCATAGAATTGTGGAGTCAGATTTGACTAATATAGCCAAAGAAGAGAGTTTCTGAAGAGAGATTCAACGCAGTGTCACAAATTTAGTTTATAAGAGAAAGTTTGAGTGTAACAGCTGTGTTTCAATGAGGATATTGAGGTTTCAGAGATGAACATGGCCTGAGGTTATATACCTGAGAAAAAGAAAGGCACAAGACATCACTGAGAACAGGAAGAATTCTGAAGCCACTGCGTAGCTCCCTACCCAGCTTGGGCACCACAGAGTTTTGACGTACTAAGGATGTATTAGGTGGGATGTGATGGAAGTGGCAGCTACCTCCAAAGGAGTTTTGAAACATGTGGAGGAAGGTGGCAGAAATGTCTTAGCACTAGTGGTCAAAGCTCATAGTAGTGGCAGTGTGTGGCAAGTGTAGCAGACACAGCTATTGGTAGTGTTCAATAGATGATAGCAGCAGTGGTACCTAACAGAGAGATGAGTTCCCCAGGTTTTTAGTGGTGATGCTCCATGGATGCTGATGAGCATGTACATAAGTACATGGAATACATCTCACAGGGACTCCTAGAAACCCTTGGGGGTATAACAGAGGCTCCACAGGGAATAGAGTGCCTTGTATGAGCAGGAAGAAGCAAGAACCAGTAAAGTCTGGATTGGAAGCCACTTCCCAAGTGGGGCGGACTTGTAGGAAACTCAAGGCAATTTTCCTACTCCTTCACTTCTTTAAAAATTATTATATTTTAGTATTACTTTTTTCATCATATAAGGAACTTTTACTTATTGCTATAGACCCTTAGATATAGGACAAAGTATTTTTACTTTTATCCTTCTATAATGTCAAGATGATGGTTTTGGAATAATTAAAAATGAGTGACACTCATTTTGAAAGAAACCTTTGTCACCTTTATCCTTATTTTTCATACCATCTGTATTCATATTCCAGGGTATTGTCACAGCTTTAGCTTAGTAAAAAATGGTGATCGTTGTCAATCCCCTTCAAAGAGTCTTGGGTAAATGACTGACAAATCTGCTTTTACTTGCATATAATTATGGTCCATCATATTCTTGGAAAGGCATCTCCTGTCATTGCGAGAGAGATGCTGTGCAATCTTCATGTAGTTATACTTTTCTCCCCATGGCTCTTTGATCCGGTAACATTCCATCTTCCTTTCTTCCTCTTCACCAGAGCTCATTATTAAATTTGCTATTTTCTGCTGATCTCTTTCCCCACAATTTATTGTTTGATTCCATGCCCCCACCATCAAGGGTTCCAGTAGATGATGCTCTTTCATCTTTGAATTAGGAAATTTCTCTTTTATCCTTTAATTGCAGTATGTAACTCCTTTTGATTACCTTCACCTAAAACAATTGGGGGAAGAGTTACATAAATGCTTATGCATTTTAGCCAGCTCCCCTAGAAAATAAAAGTAACCACAACTGGCTATTGAGTTCACGAGGGACAGGATGACCATGGGTCCCCATAAGAATGAGTGTGGGGAAGCATTAATGGCAGCACATCTGAATCCCCTTGGCTGGCAGCTGTTCTGAAGCCTTGTACTTGAAAGAGGTACAAAATATGAATTCTTATGAGAGCATGGGGAATTTAGAAATTTTCCAGAGGAAAAAAATGAGTTCGTTTAGCTTGACAATTATTAGCAATTTATTTTAGTAGGTCTGATTATAATTGTAAGTGAGTGAAAATTTATGAAATAAACAGCTTTTTCAAAGCATTGGGAGTGAGCCTGAGAATTCTTTTTATTTCTGCTGAGTGACTGATATTAGACATTCAAATCACTCCTCTCCATGTTCATTATGTGGGGTTTGAATAGATTCATATAATCCTAACCCGCTGCGTTCTTCACTTGCTAATCTATTCCAGCACTAGCGGAATATTAATGACTGTGGAGCCATAACAATTTCCATAACCTCTGCTATTTACTGTGTGACAACATTAAGTACAGTCTGCATTTAATTATTTAACGTTGGACTTCAGTGGAAAAAAATTCAATTTTGTAAAATAACAAAATTTTAGGTAATTACATGTATAATCAATGCATATTTTGCCCATTCAATGGCGATCTTGAGGGCTGGGGATTATTCCTTTTCTGGTTTAAAGGAATGTTACACTCTTAAGGTCACTGTCCTCATTGCCTTAATGAACAGCGAGAAGAAAATTAATTGAACTTCAGACATTTCTTTTTTAGTTTTAGATCACCTTTTTACATTTAACATTGAGGCCACAGAATTTTGAGGCCAAAGCAGGTTTTTCTCTGGATGTTTTTCTTGGACCACTTGTCAAGATGAAGTTTGTATTCTGGTAAAAGGTGGCATATTTTCTTTTTGTTAGAAAAATAATTATGTAACTGTCTTATTGTCCAGGGTTGAGAAAAAAATAAAAGTCCATATGACAAAGGACAGCTCCTCCATGACACTAAATACATGTTTACAGTAAAAATGCAACCCTTAGCCAGAGAGGCATCAGTTGGTTCCTTGAAGCATTAATTTGGTAAGAAAAATAAGAGCAGAGGAACTTTGCTTCAGGCTCTCAGATGTTGGTGTAGCCTGACGTGGCCAGTTTTCTAAATTAAGATGTTAGTTTTAGCTGCAGCCCTCCAGGTCCACTAATTTAGCATCAATTCATGAATCTTTTCTTTTAGTCATTTTCTACCATTCTTCCACCCCTCCTTGTCTAACTGCTCTCAAAATTAGTGTGCACATACAGGATTCTTCTGAAGTCAGGAAACAAGCCCTAAAAATGATGTTTTATCAGTGTGGTACATTCTGGGTCATCTTTGAAAACAAGACCACTCCTAGTATTTCAGCTGAGGAATTTTATGAGACCTAAAGTTTGTGAACCATGGGAAGAGTGGACGAGAAGCAGAGCCAAAGGGGGACTTGGGAGGAAAAGCTAGCACTGCCTTTCTCCTGACTTCTCAGGCTTGATGTTTTTGGGAAAGAGGTGTTTAAAAATATCTTGACCAATTCTACCGAGTTGAGAAAATGAGAGGTTCAGCCTCTCTTTTTCTGCGTTCTCCACTCCCCACCCCTTTCAGTTCAATTCTGTGTCTCTTCTGTTTACATGGCTTGTAGGGAATGTTTTGTTTGAAGGAAGTGCTCTGCATCTCAAAAAATTTGAAAAACCACTGAAGAGTCCTAAAGTGCTTCATTTTAAAGAAGTGGGATCTGCAGCTCAGAAATGGTAGGTGACAGAGTTACAGAGCCAAGAGGAATCTAAGTCAGGAGTGGAACTTAGTTCTCTTGAGTCTATGCCAGTTGCACACTTACCCATCTGTAGAAGCTTTAGTCATTAGAGGAGGCAGCCAAACCAGCCACATTCATAGTCAGGAGACAGGCACTTGGTTTTATGGATCGTTACCTTTGCTTCAAGAATACATAGCTTCTCAAAAATGAGCTGTGGGTAACATCAAACTTGGGTGTCCTTGCTGTTAGCCAGTCGTTTAGTTTCAAGGTTTAGTGATTCAAATCTCTGTAAAATTAGATCCAGCCCCTACCCTTGTCCACCCCCAGCCTCCTCTGTTAACCCTGTTCATGCAGCTGATTACATTCTCCTCCTGTCCCCACCTGCCACAGTGTTAAGCAAGAAACACAAAACACATGGATGCTCATGAATAATTTCAGCCCCTAAGAGAAGGCTATTTATAATGACCCAGCACAAACCTTGCCCATAAATCTGCATTTTTTTAAACTAACCCTGGGACAGTTAACCTCCTTCCGACGTGCGGATACAAGGCAGTTCTGATTTGTAAGCCTAAACGGTCCTCAAGTAAGAAAATCAATTCAAACCTAAAGTGACATTTCAGTTTTACTAAGTCGGAATTGTCTGGCCTGAATTATTTAATAGGCTATATCTATGATGACCCCTGAAGAGTTAAATCTCATGAATGGCAGGACAGAATGCTATCTATTATAATTTCAACTTTAATGATTAGAAACACAGGATTCACTATTCTGCTGCAAGTAGGCTCTGAAATGGTTTTCATTTCACCTCATCCATCAGAAAGGACCGTGACTCAGGAGATTTTATTGACTCATTTCAGTCTTGTGACCCATTTGTTTAAACATTTAGAATTAATACTCAACAGGAACAATGCTCAGGGACGTTGTGGCCAGCCCTAGTTTCCAGTAGAAAGTGGCATCCATAGACAGGCAAGGTGGAGTATTATCCAGAGACACCAAGCTGAAAGCCTCAGGAAGAACATGACTTTTTTCAAGACTGACAGGTGAAGGGCCCAATGGGAAATACAGGTTTGAGGAGCTTTTGGCTGGAGAGATGTGATTCCACATTCACACACTCTTTGACATACAATTTAAGGCCACTGTATTCACTGAAAAAATTCAAAATCCCAAGCAGTTTTGGGGTTCAACTTATATCTGCCAGTTTGATAGGTTACTTTTCTCCCCAAAGGTATGTTAGTTGATTGATTGGATTATCCAAATATATAGTTTATCCTGATGTAAGAGAGTGCCATTACCCTCACTTATAAAGCAGACATAATAGAAAGTAAAACCTCTGTATATTTATACAACCTGAGTTGGAAAATCAAAGGACAAGTCAGACAGGGGTTTGACAAACTATGGCCTACAGGCCAAATCCAGCCCACCTTCTGTGTTTGTAAATAAAGTTTTATTGCAACACAGGTGCCCCATGCATTTTCATTTTTCCTCTTTCTGCTTTCACACTACAGTGACAGAGTTCAGTGGTTTCAACAGAGATCATCCAGGCCTGAAAAGCCGAAAAGATTTACTTTTCAGCTCTTTGCATAAAATGTTTATGAATCCATAAATTAGATTATCGTACAGATAACTCATGAGAGGCAGTATCTGTAGAAGCCCTCTGAAAAAACAGGATATTTATTAGGTCAAAAAATCAGAAAGAGCTGGCCTGGAAATTAATCAAGACAAGATTGCCGAACATAACTATCTGATAATTAATTATTACAGCTGAAGAATAACTACTCGAGATCAGATAATAGAACTGGAATAAAACCCAGGTCTTATGACATCTACTGGTTAATCTTTTCACCAACTTGTTTGCTTCCAAAGTCATAATTAGTCCTGGTACAACAATATACAATAGAAAAAGGAAAAAAAAAGCTACATTGCAGCCCACTTCTCTAGAATTTCCAGGCTAATTTTATAGATTTAATTGGATTGGCATGGACAAGATTTGTCTTCATAAGAGAACGCATTCATTAGATTGTAAGTACGACCCCAAGCAGGAGACAGCATGTGACAAATTACAGAAATAACAAGGCTCTGAGTGGCTGAGCAAGCGCACCTGCAGCCATGCCACCTGGGGCTGTGATTTCATTACCCCCATAAACCAAGGCAAGGTCAGGCTTAGTCAGACTTCGATTAAGAGGCCCCCAAGGAGCTCCCAGGTGCAAAAGGAACTGGCATAGATGCAACGAGAGGTATGCGAGAACGTTTCTTTCCTGTCCTGAAGCGGGCCTTGTTGGGCCGGCTGAATGATGAGGTTTAGTGAACTAGGTGCAAGGAAGTGGGGCAGTGGGCCAAAGGCCAGAAAACCTGGGTTTGATTTGTCTTTGGCCTTTGTTAGAAGTGGGAGCCAGGGAGGGTTTTCATCAACGTAACCTTGCAAGTTTGTTCAGGTGCAGCTGTTCCTCTGGGGGGTAAGGTGGGGGGCGGGGGCGGTGCAGCAGGAAGAGTAAATCTGTTCCTTGATTTGCTGGTAAGGGGCCTGTGTTCTCTGAGTTGATGCCACTTGGGTGAGAGTGAAGCCAAAGTTCGTGAGCCTTGGGAATGGCATGTGAAGCCAGTTGACCTGGCCACATTTCAGGTCTCCCAATTAGATCTGCTTTTCCAAGTGGTTCCTGTAGTTTCAAATTTTCCTTCTCAGAGCTGACCATGCAACACAACACCACTTGGCAAAATGCCTTGAGAGAGATTGGAGGTGGAGGTGGCATGAAATAGTTGGTCCGGGGCTTTCCAAATGCGCTCTGTGTAAGGTGGTCTTAGGGGTTTCTTGAGAGACAATGTGATTAGTGTGGCTGTAGCTGATTTGGGGGCAGTTGGGAGCAAAATATTCTGTCACCTTTAGGGTTTGTGTCTATTCTGGCAAAGCCTGAGTTTTTCACGATGTCCAGAAATTACAATGGGCATCCAGTGAGAATGAGTGGAGGTACTCCTTGACTGAGAAACAGGATCCAAATACTAAATTTGAATATGCCATGATCTTACTGTGCCCTGGAAATCATTCACAGAGCCCCGGGTACCTAAGGTCTGCAGTGTTTGATGCAGCTTTGTTTATTCTGTATCATGGAGGGGTACTGAACCTAAAGGCTAGAATGTGGATTGATAGCAGCTTGATCATAGCACGTGCATCAGGGAGGTGATCCCTGGGGATTCCTGGGTTTAGGAGAGCTGGGCAATTACTGGAAATAACCACAGACTGCCAAGTCCAGAGCATGTGTAAAGGCGACATCTAAGGAGCACCAAGGGCTGGTGCCTGGGAACATTACATTTTGTTTTCAAGTGAAAGAACCAAGCTGACGGCAGGAAATGAGGGGCAAAATCCAAGGAGATCTGAAACAATACAGACCTGGCAATGAAGCGAGAAAGAAGTGGGAGAGACAGCCCAGAATCCTGAGATGTTGTCTTCTCTTGGAGCTGAAGTTGTTGTGCCTTTATTTTACTTCATTTCATTTTTTGTTTTGATTGGCTCTGTGGTGCATGAATATGCCCACTTTGAGCTCTTTATTAACTTCCCCACAAAATGTTTGGATTTTGTTGTTTTTGCTAGAATTACTCAGACAAACGATTCCAAGGCATACCTTGAGGCTCAGTTATTGATTGATTTGGCAAGGTCCAAAGTCTATTTTTTAAACCTCAATTATCTAGCTGATTTATGTCCACACGTGCAATTGCAGATTTTCACTAGGCTTTTGGATCACATGCTGATGTTATGAAAGCAAAATTAAATGAGATTAAAAAGAAAAAAAAAGACAGGGTGACTGTGCCAGATACCTTTTGTGTCCATAGCTTCATAACATTTAACCCTTCTAAACCTTAATAACAATGATTATTTCTGTGCGATTGTTGACTTTGAGTGGGAGCAGTTGGTTCAACTACATGGATGAATGCATATCTTCCAAATATCAGGCAAGCATATGTCAGCTCTGTTCTTGAAGCATTTGCCTCCTCCCCCAATTAAAAGTCTAATGAAGAAAGCTAGTGAACTTACTGTGGTCTCCTTTCCTCCTTTATTTTTGTCTCTGGAACTTGCAGGGGCAGTGTAATGGCAGTCAGAAATCTGACAGTGACCAGGTACATCCCAGGTTATATTCCTGAACCCACATCAAGCATTCTCATATTATGGACATCTAGGAGGCTTCCTGGAGAAACATGTGGGACTTCTTAGCGGTCACTTTGAGAAAGGCCTCAATGGGAGGGCCGCGGTGATGGCAGCCTGGTGAATCACAGACACAGCTATTCATGCAGTGGCCCTGTGACAGGCTCTAGCTCCTCCATTTCCAGAGCTGCTGGGACTGATAAGAGAGATGGGACTATTCAAATGACTCTAGATGCACATGACATTTCGATATATTTTTTTGAATTTTAAAGTCCCTGAGTCATCATTTTCCAATCTGGCCAGAGGTATTGGAGAGGGAAGAAGAGAAAGAAAAACCTTTAGAAAATTGGAACAAACAACAGAGAAGAGTCCTTTGTGAAAAAATAAAGCACTATGGGAAATGTGTTGGAAGATTATTTAATGAAGATTATTCCAAACAGTGGCTTGGATTTTATTTTGTATCAAATTAGTTTGTCTTAAATAGCCCTGAGTCCTGAGAATAATAGTTGGTACCCTGTGCTGCTGAAATTTGATTTTTGATTCATGCAAACTGGGCTTTGGAGATCCCTATGGCAATAAACTATGAGAAAGACTTCTTTCTTTCCTTTCCCTTGATGGCTTTAGAAGTGAAATTTTCCTCTATGTATCAGTGGTCATGCTTTTGTACCTGGTCTGCGAGGCGTGTTAACTCAAATAACAGATCCTGAAATGAACAATGGAGTATGTCTTGTCTGTTTGTGTTTCTTTAATCCATTCTCCCTCATGTTCTTAATATTGTTCAGAATCCTTAATTCTCGATATTCATTACCCATATATTTATTTATGTATTCATTTCATGTTTTTTAACGAGTGCCTATCTCCCATGCACCAGGCACTTTTCTAGGTACTTGGGAAACAGTGAATAAATATCTTATTCTTATTATTTATATTTATATATTGTATTAAATGAAGATAGAGTCAATATTTTAGTTAAAAAGAAAAAAATTTAGACTAGATTAAAACACAATTGTATGCTGCTTATAAGAAATACATTAAATTTAAGAATTCATAAAGCAAATTCTAATTAAAAGAAACCCAGTGTAACAATGTTAATAACAAACAATACAGATTTTAGGAAACAAATATTTTTGACGATCAAGAGTGATATTTCATAGTAATAAAAGATACAATTCACTAGAAAGACTGAAACATTCTAAATTCAGATGCTCTTAATGACAGTGTCTCAAAATATATAAAGCATAAATATAACTAAAAAGATAAACATATCAATTCATAATCTTTTTGGGAGATTATAACACAGTGCTCATAGTAATTGATAGAACAAGCAGACAAAATCAACCTATTAAAAATATGATTATTGTACCGAATCTAATTTATGAACACAAAATACTGCAACCAATAACTGCAAAATGTATAGTCTTTTCAAGAGCTGAGAGAACATTTATTAGTAAATAAACAATGTTGAGCCATAAAAACAAGTTTAAACACCCAAGAATTTAATTGCTTCAGAATTTTTTTACCTTATCACAGTGGAAATAAACTATAAATCAGCAATAAAAATAAAATAGTAAATTTCGTAAATTAATGAACACACTTCAAATAACCCATGGATCAAAATTGAAATCACATGAGGTTTAGAAAACATTTCAAACTAAATGATATTTAAAAAATAGTGGTATACAGCTAAATCTTCATACTCAGAAAAAGTTATAGCTTTACTTGCTCATATTTATTAACATCCAAAAGTCTGAAAATCAATTATCCAAGCATCTAACTCAAGAATGTAGAAAAAAGACTTGCAAATTAAATAAAAAATAATAAACACAAGGAAATTATAAAGATAGGGTCATAGAATATAAAACAAAGATATAATAAGGGTTGTCAAGAAAGCCAAACATTGGTGCTTTGAAAAACCTAATAATGATCAATGAGTCCTGTCAGGAATGATCAAGAAAAAAATAAAAGACACAAATAACTAATATCAGGAATGTAAAAGGGAATGTCATTATTACAGATGCTACAGATATTAAAAAGTTTATTAGAGGAAAGTATAAACTATAATAGAACATATAATAAACTATAGTTCAATATATTTGAACATTTTGATTAAATGGTTAAAATTCTAAAGTGAACATCTGCATAGTCTGATATCTATTGAAGACATTGAATTGATAATTTTGAATCCTTCCAAAAAGAAAATTACAAGATCAGATGGCTACACTGGAATATTCTACCAAATATTTATTTAATAATTCCGGATAGCCAGTGCAGTAAGGCTTTATATTTTGTTGTTGTTGTTGTTGTTCTTTTTTTTTTTTTTTTTTTTTTTGCAAATTTTCATATGATGATACAACTAGTGGGGATTCTGTTAGGTTTATATATAGTTATTTGATGTTTTGGAAACCACTATAAATTGTACTCTAAATAGAAAGAGTACATTTTATTTCTAATTTATTGTTGATATCTTTAAAACAGAATTGGTTTTTGTATATCAAATCTGTATCTAGCAAACTTGAAAAATTTCCTTAATAATTCTAATCATTTGTAAACTAAAACTGTCACTCACAGAATGATAGGGTTGGAATGTGTAGAAAATCTAAAAAGAATCTAAGTCTAAATATGAATGTAAATATTAAAGATATAGGAGAGAAAGAAGCAGTATTTTTTTCACCTTGAATGGTAAAATATAAAAGACAGAGTGAAAATGGCCAATTAAAACTAATTCTTTTAACGGGGGACAAATGAATGGATTAATAGTAAAAATTTAATCTGGAGGCGGCATGCACTTAACCTTGTATCTGGACAAAAGGTCTCAGATTAATGATATTAAATGTGACTGTCTTGTGCATTCATGGTACTTGGCATTAAAAGCAAGACCCGGTGATGATAAAGAGATATAGTGACTATTAGAACGAAGTTTAACCCTCAGGAGTGCTGAGTCTCTGATGCCTGCTTTAGATGTGGTTGGGGTCATCATGGAAAAGAAAGAACTTTTCAGAGTGAAGAACCAAAGGCCAAGAGGAGAAATGTATCATTATCTCATTTATCCTCAAGTCCAGCTAGGCTTCTTGTTGATATTTTGGACCGAGAATCAGTTTCCATTTACCAGGCTAGGCTGGGTGGAACCATAACTGACAATATCCCAAGAGACACTGGCATTTAATACTCTTGAGAGAGTCCATCAGAATTATGTTTTCTTTTTTCAGGCTCTGGCTACTGCTTCTCCCACAATGCCTCACTTGTGTTTCTCATCTTCAGTAGAAGGATTGCAAACATTTCTAAAGATGTCATAGTTTGCCGTATTCATAAATACAAGTAAATGTGCATGAAGTTGCCTGTGGCTTTTATCATTTCTTTCATCCCAAGCCTTTTTTTTAAAATTCATGTCTCCCAGGCTGCAAGCAGATAACCTAATTTAGCATAACATGCCAGCTAAGTGGTATGAAGAACCAGGAGAATCATCAAGTAGGCTTGCTGTGTTCTTCATGTACTGTCTTAAGGAAAAGTCGCTTACTTTTTTTTTTTTTTTTTTTTTTTTTTAGGCCAGTCAGTAAGGGTTGAGAAAAGGGCTAATGCTGGCAAAGACAGTGAAACATCTCATGAGGGCTCAATACCTTGGAAGCCACTGCCATATCTCTATAATTTGAATCAAGATGAGGAAACATGCAAGACAGAAGCCAGTACACTGGAAACCTTAGGTTCTTGTACATTCTGCAGTACTACTTTTCATTTTGCTTTAGTGTGGAAGAAAACGTGAGAAAATTAAGATGCTGTCTACATAGGTTAATGGGTTAAGGACTGAGGAAAACTAGCGGCAAACTTCTATCCTCAAATATTGTCAGTTTCTTCAGCCCCATAAATCGCATGTGGTTGCAAAGATCCACTTTGCCTTCAAGTTATTAACATACAGGTGAAAGGAGACTCATGGGATTAGTATGCTTGCTCCCACAGCAGCTAACTCGGAAGGGAAAAAACAGTTTGAAAATTGTGCCTTTCAGGCTCTGGCTTGGGTTTTCCATAATTGGATACAAATATGAAGCCCTGGAAGGGAATTACTGTGAGATTTAGCATGGGATTATTTAATCATGGATTTAAAAAGGCAGGATTCTGTGGGTGCCAAGAAACCGCAGGATTTTGAAGCATAGTTGTGGTTACAGAAGAATGAGCTACTACCTGTATGTTTGCACCTGGTTACTGGGAGAGTAGAAATTGTTTCTTTAGTCATTGATCCATCTATTTCCTCATCAGGATAGCATAGATCACCTACTGTGGGTTGGGCAGTGTTGTGGATTTAACTGTGTCCCATAAGTAGATAAATGTTGAAGCCCTAACCTTTAATATCTGTGAATGTGGCTTTATTGGGAAATAGTATCTTTGTAGATATAATTAAGATGCAAATTAAAATGAGGTCATAATGAAATAAGGTGGACACTTTCTCCAAAATGACTGGTGCCCTTATAAGAAAAGGAAAAGAGATATAGAGATAAACACACACACACACGGAGATGAGAATAGCAAATGAAGACAGAGACACTCAGAGGGAAGAGTGCCTTATGAGGATAGACGCAGATGTTGGATTGATGCAGCTGTAAGCCAAGGAATGCCAAGGGGTGCGGTCAACATCAGGAGGCCTGAGAGACACAGAGAATTCTTTTCTAGAGATCGTAGAGGAAGCATGGCCCTAATCACACCATGATTTGGGACTTCTAGCCTCTGGAAATGTGAGACAATAATTATTTGTTTCAAGCCACCAAGTTTGTGGTCTTTTGTTATTGCGGCCCCAGAAAACTAATATAAGCAGTATGCTGGGTCTGTGTATACTAGAAGAATGCATTTTCTACCCCATTCTTCGTGAACTTCCAACCAAAAGACTGGGATATGAACCATGATTTCAGTATCTGAAATATGATTTATATCAAGATATTAGCTTGGTATTAGGGAGGCACGAAGAAGGGGCACAGAAGAGCTTTTAAAGCAGATGCTTTTTGAGGTACATTTCAAAAGATGGTTAGGAATTTGCCAGACAGATGGCAAGATAAAATATGGCAGCTTCAGAGATGAAAATTCCATGCTGGAGAGAGGCAGTGGGGAGGAGTAAGGGATTGAAAGAGGAATCACTACTTTGCATGTGATACCCTTGGGTAGCAATAAAATGAACTTGTTTTCTCACCTGTGATGATGATGCTTATGATGATGATGATGTTTTATCAACATTTGCTATGTTTCTAGTAGGCTACCTATTCTTATTTAGTTCTCTTAGCAAATCTACATAGCAACTATTACCATCTACATTACACAAATGAGAAAACTAACTCTCAAGGAGTTTAACTCTTTTAAAAGCCACACAGCTGGCAAAGTAGAAGCAATTCATGATACTCCTTTTGTATGCTATAGTGTATATCTTTTTAAGATCATAAGCTCAGATTTAAAAAAATCAGTGCTCTGAGTTTGGTTTATGTTCTTCTAAAGTTGATGGTAGATTTCACATTGCACATAAATCATCTTACCCTTTGAAATTAAGTTCTGCTGTAGGAGCCTGTACCATAGTCACTTCTAGGGCTCTGTTCATTTATTTATATTCATCGATTTGACACATGTGCCAGGCACTACACTAGGTGCTGTGTGCCATATGACACTGTGTATGCTGTTTCATGACCACATTAGGCATTTGTCTGATTTCTGTTTTCTCCTGTGGGGTGGACCCTGTCTTTGAATTCTGCTTGTTAAAAAGCACTGGATGTGAACCAGATGGGCCTCCCCTAACCCCCCAAAATTTATCATACAGCTGCATGAAATAAAGAACGCTCTCTTCTGTAAATATACTACCAATTTTATTCTTCTGTTTTCTAATTTGCTTAGTATTTGGATGAATATTGATAACTCTTATATGTCTTAGGGATTCAGATACTTTCCTGGAAATATCTAGCCATACCTAAGTTTGTAAAGTGTTGGAGAAACAATGTTCTTTATCTCTTCCAGCTTTCAAAAGATCAAAATGTAATTGACCAAGTGTCACAGCTAAGCTGAGCCTCAGGAGAGGTGATGACTAAATGTAGTGTGGACCCTGAATGAGATCTTAGAACAGAATGGGACATTAAGTAAAAACTGAGGAAATCTGAATTAAGTATAGACTTTAGCTAATAATAATGTATCGGTATTGGCTCATGCATTATGATAAATATATCACACTAATGTAAGATGTTAATGATAGGGAAAACTGGGTGTAAGCTATGTGGGAACTCTCTGTTCCCTCTTTGTACCTTTTCTATAAATGTAGCATATATGCTGTCAAAGCAAGCTCCTTTTTCTGTAAATTTAAAACTATTCTAAAAATAAAAAGAATGAAACATAATTGGCACAACAGCTATTTAAATTTCTATTTGGATGATTCCATCTTTGCCCCTTAGCTTGAATCCCACTTAATTTGTTCAGATATTTTTCTGTGATTTAGAAGGCTCTGCATTAGATGGCTTGGGGCAGATTGGGTTGGAAGCAGCTGACTTCTTCTCTGGGTGGTATCGCTATAAAATGCGAGAAATTGGTAGATAGGAACAAATGAGGAAGAGTCCCATCCAGGATCCGGGGAAGAGTGAAAAGTATGCAAGAATCTTGCCAAGAAGCCTTGAGGAAAATTCCTCCCTGAACTGAAATTTATTGACTAAGGTAACTCAATCTATGTCAGAGATAATCTTAAAAGCCGTATCACATGGCATGTCTATCACAAATCCCCAGTAAGAATTTTTGGGGTGAGCTTGTCAGAGCAGTAACTTTTTCCTATTGCTTTTAAAACTGAAACTGAAGTTCGTTAGATTTTTTTTCCATTTAAAATTAATACAGACTCATTTTAGAAAATGTCTCATTAAAGAAATTTAGGGGGAAAAATCTATTTATTTTCCACATAGAGGAAAAGGAAAAACTACTAATGTTTTGGTGTATTCCTTCCATTTTAAGTTTTGCTTTACAGACTTTTTAGGTAATTTCTCAGAAAATGCAAATGATTTTTCTAAAAATAGATTATCTTGTTTTATGTCCAGGGATTCTGTTCTTTTTAAAGTTTGTTCCTTGCCTAACTTGTAGCATTTGGGGATTTTTTACATGGAAATGTATCTTTAGTTATAGCCCATTGGGGTGTGTGAAATGCCAACAGATTCCTTCTGTGCTCCCTCACCTCATCCTTGTCTCCTTGCTCTGTGCTCTGAAGAAGCATCACCAAGGAGCAAGGGCTTTGGGAAGAACTCAAAGATAGTACCCATGAAACGTCGAAGAGGGAGAAATTGGGGCAAAAATGCAGTGTGTGTTGGGTGCCCGCAAACTGTAATCTCACAAGTGAGAAATGAGGTTTGTATTTGGTGGATCTCCTCTGCAACCACACCCCTCCCCCATCTCACTCCAGCCTCGGCTAGAATAGGAGTCAGATGATGGGAGTGCAGCATGAAACACTGGAAAAGAATAAAGACTTTCCTACTGGATACACTCACATTTGAATCCTGACTCCATCACTCTGGGCTGTTGTGTAAATAGCATCACTTCACTACCCCTGGAATTTTTGTTGGTAATACAAAGATTAATACCATCTCACAGAACTATTGCTCATGCAAAATGATGGGTACAGGGCACACCAACTAACACATAATTGCTGAGCAATAAATGCTGGTCACCTCATATTCCCTTATCTTCGATGCATCTCCCTCTGGTTTGGTCCATACTTCACTCACCTTGTCAGCCTTCATGGTGGCTGCTTTTGTCCAAGTTACTAAAATAAAGGGATAAATGTGAAATGTCATTGTTGGGGGGCATTTATTTGGTGTTTGGTTTTGATTTTCAGTCTTTGACTACTTAATTTTTGTTCTGATCATTTTCCCTTGTAAAGACTTAAAACAATTTTCCTCCCCGGGACTGTGCCACCATGATGCTTGAGCTCGATCAAATGGAGAAAAATCAAACTGCTTTGAAATTTGGCCTTGTGTAGATGCAGTAAATTGACCTATGTATTGAGTTTTCTCTTCTATAAGCTGCTTATCTTGATGTAGGGTTACATTTCTTTGTTTTTTACCCTGTTCCTTGAGCTGTGCTCAGAAACAGACAGACAGACAGACATGACAGAATGATAAAGTGGAAACAATGCTCTCTAAACACAGAGCACAGTATTCCTGAATTTTAAACAGCTGTCAAATGCTGTTACTCATGACCAGCCATTGTTCTTTCCCAAAGCCCCAGAGCCATGCTTGTCATGCCATCAACCTTGAACCAAGCTCTGGCAGTGAAAGATGTCCCATGGCCTGTCCCCTTAGACCTCTATAGAGTCAGCTTGGGGTGTGACCCACATCACATTAAAAACCAGTTTGTGCATAGGATTACATCATACCACTAGACCTCTGCTGGCTAAGTGCAAGAAGCCATGAAACTTTCTTTCTCTCAAGCTATGGGCCTTGCCACCCCGTAGTGTTCCCAGTTTTAATAGGTGCTGAGACAATTTGCAACAGTCTGTGGGCATCTTGACCCAAAGATGGAATGAAATGAGGAGAGCTGGGCCTTAAATGAATAATTACTGTTTATACCCCTGTGCCTATTTATCACTAGCAAAGTCTGAGCTCATGTCTGCTCTTAGTACACAGAGTCTATAAACCCAACAGTGGTCAAACTATTCTAGATTATTAAATTATGTAGTGGAATTTTATCATACAAGTCTTGGCCTTTGAAATTCATCATTTTGAAGAAAGATTATGGCTATATGTATATGTAGCTGTAAAAGTATTCTCAAATAAATATTCTATGTGGAGAGAAATATATCTTCTCTAACAGAAAGCAGTGACAAACAGAATTAACTTTCTACTGTTTGATATATTACAATGGTCTTACCTTTCATTATGGGAATAATGGTAAAAGGTGTATATTAATTAAAATTTAGCAAGAATAGTAGAGAAGCTGGAGGCTGTGTTGCTGGATGGCTGATAAAATAATGAGCTGGGCAACCATAAAAACTCTTATTGATGCCTGAGTCCAAGGTTTTGCAAAAGCCGTAGGTTTTAGAGAAGCCATAAAGGTATACATGAATATAAAAGAAAGTCTTTCATTGTTTTAGTTTTATCTCAGCAGTAGATTTTTAGCTCGTTCTTTAAATGTGCTGCAAAGTCTCCCAATCATAAAAGTCCTAAATTCTAGAGGAACTAAAGTAGTCATACAGGTCTAGACAGGATCAGCCTGAAATTGTCTCAAAGCCTTAGAACTCTGGGACAAAGAATTTACTTTATCTCCTGATGCAATCGATAATTAGCAATAAGTTTTAGTTAAAGAATGAATCTCATCTACACCACAAACAAACTCATTTTATCTATTTTAATTGCTTATTATGGAGATTGGGTATGGATTACATTTACACCAGGTGATCTGTGTGATATGCTGAGGGTTCTGCTCTCTATGGCTATTAACAACAGATTAATTTCATCCCCGGTTGGTTAGAAATACTTGGAGCCCAAGTCACTCTGCATGGCATTTAATATTATTCATAATCTGGCCTCAGTCTCCAGTAGTTTAGCTACATGAGTTGGTTCCCAGTTTTCTAAAGATGTTAGGTACTTTCTCATCTCTACATTATTTAGTTATGTGTCCTGCCTTCGATGCCCTCCTCTACCAATAGCTGGTGAATTCCTGTTTATCTGTCAAACTTCAAAGCACACGTCACCTTGTCTGAGCAACCTTCTTCAATTTCTCCAACCACTACCCTGGGCTGGTAGAAGATATGGCTCCCTTTACCTTTCAGTGCAAATTATCCAGCATTACTCTCTTCTCCCTGCTCCCAAAAATACTTTGTTTAGAAGATAAGTTCATTGAGTATAGAATCCTTGTCTAGTGCACTGCTTCTATCTGAAGGTCAATACCTAACACACAATAGGCACTCAGTAACTATTGGCTACATCAGTTAACACGGATTTTATTGCTCTGATTACAATATCTAACATATTTATGTTTAATATTGTGAGCAATGAAGGCAGTTATCATTTTCTGTTCATCTTTTCATTTCTGTAATACTGGTCATCTCATCGTCGAATGAAAATATGAATTCATTTGTGAGGCACCGTGTAACATATTCTTTAAGGAATCTACTTTTCCTTCTGACCAATGAAGCAATGTAAATGAAAAAATAGAAGAAGTGGGAAATATATCCATATTTATAGAACATTAAATCCAAATTAACCTTTGGGTGAAATGTTCTGTATTTTTATAGGTTAAAATTATTTTTCTTTTGACCTGAAATACCCTGGAGGGATATTAAATAGCCCAATTTTCTATTTGAAGGTGTTATATTATAAAATTATGATAGGTGTATTAAGTTAAATTGCTATGAATTACAGTATTTTTGTAATTTGTAGTTATCACCTACCTTTATGTGCTATCACACTTTCTTCCACTTGCTCCTCCTCATCCTTCTTCCAAGTACTTTAACATAAAAAATTCAGCACTCACTTTCATAATAGACATTTTTCAAGCAAGCTATAGCTTTATTCTATGATAGTTTAAAAAAGAATCTGCAGGTATGCGTTTATGTGAAGAGGAAGTGAACTTTAAAATTAAGCAATCGAAAGGTGATCGTTGGCACATAATTCAACCCAGTAGTAGCAAGTTCCTGAGTACTGGACAGGCCGTCTGGTGGATAAAGCCCTCGCTGTGGTGATGCTTCGCAGGAACTGGAGCTCACTGTACAGTTGTTTACTGAGTGGTCCTCTGGTCTCTGTCTCAGCCCTTCCCTATGTCCTCACTCTTTTCCCTCTTTCGAGAAAGTAAACCCCACTTATGCCTCTCTAGACCATACTGACACTGAGTTTCATATCTGTATTTCCAGTAGCCAAATCAATATTTCCATTTATATTTTCTACCAGTATGTCAAACTCAACACATCCCAAACCAAACTCGTAATTATGCTGAAATGTCAGCATTTCACATCTCAGTAGATGGAGCTACCTCAGCTCTGCTTCACATGCCATCTCCAGTCACTGGCAGAGTCCTATTCCATCTGCCAAGTGAACTTCTCTTGCGAATGTTTACTCCTCCCCTTTGGCCTCTTGCCGTTGTCCCTGGTCTTGGTGCAAGTCACAGTCATCTCTTGCCCAGATCACATCCACAGTCTTTTCAGCTGGTTTTGCTCCAGTCTAATTCTACTCATTCTTCATAGTGACACCAAAATTATTCATTTAAAATGAAATCCAATACATCATTTCTTGACTTGAAACCTTGAGTGGCTTCCTATTACTTTTAAGATACTGTCTGTATTCCTTGCCATGGTTACAAGTCCTCGCATAAGATGGTCTTTGCCTGCCTCTTCATTTCATCTCTGTCACTCACTTCATTCCATACTGGCCCATGGGACTATTTTCAGGGCTAGAATGTGGCCTCTTGGCTCTTGCACAGGGTGGACCACACTTTCATGACCGCCCTGTACTTTTCCATATAACTGCTACTAATTTTAGATCTTTAGACCTCATTGTAAACACACTCAGCATGGCCCTCCCTAACCTCCAGTGCTAGGTTTAGCCCCACTGCTAATATGTTCTCAAAACACCCTGTTCTTCTCTATTATGTCTCCCATCCTATGTGACTGTCAGTTTAATTTGTTTAATTTTCTCTTTTTTTCTTGATTGTAAGATCCGTGAGAGATTATACCATCTTTTTATACTGCTTGTATTCGTTTTCTATTGCTGCTGAAAGTATTACCATAAACTTGGTGGCTTAAACAATAGAAATCTATTCTTGCCTAGTTTTAGGGGCCAGAAGTCTGAAATCTACCACCAGATCTAAATCTGGGAATCCGTAAGGCTGTACTGCCACTAGAAGCTCCAGCAGAGAATCCTTGTCTTGCCTCCTGCAGCTTTTGGTGCCTGCCAGCATCCTTGGTTTGTAGCTGTGTCATTCCAGTCCTCAAGGCCAGCATCTTCAAAGCTCTGTGTTCCTTCTCACATTGCCACCTTCTCTGTCCATGTCAGATCTCCTTGCCTCCCTTTTAAAAGGACACGTGATCTCATTTAGGGCCCACCCAAATAATCCAGTATAATCTCCCCATCTTGATATCCTTAAAATACATCTACAAAAAACTTTTTTTTCTAAATAAAGTAACATTGACAAATTCTAGAAATTAGGACCTATTATCTTTGGGGGGTCATTATTCAGCCTACTACACTGCAGAATTCCTAGCTCCTGTTTCTTCGGGTCTGAGTTACATACGTATCTATGTTTACTTATTTATTCTGTGATTTTATGGGTCAGTTAATTTTAAACTTTTAAATATTATGCTTGATTAGATTCCGTGCAACCTTTGTTGTAAATAAGTTTTCACAAGTACACAAGCTGAAAACTCACATATCTTTCTTTTCCCCTGTTGTGGGGAACAGGTCCAAAATCTTTTAACACTGTCAGTTAGAAGTGAGGTTCTGTTAACTGTACTTTTCAGCCTCGTTTCTTAGCAATCAAACCATCTTGGAAATGACAGAAGTAGACTGGAGTTCAATAATAAGACTATGCTAGCACAAGAGGAAGTTTCATTGCATTGGCTGGGATGCAAGAACAAGGCTCATTTTTCTGGATAATAGTAAAACAAATAACCATCTATTGGTGAAAAAATGAGTTAAGGACATAGGGCAATACCCTTTACCCTTTGCGTGAGAATAATATTGGTGTAGATGACCTTTAGCTTTTATTCCAACAATAAAATAAAAAGAGTCTATGAAACTTATGTTTCTAATCAACAGTATTTTTTATTGCAGGAAATATAGGTTTTTTTTTTTTTTTTAATGAGTCCATTCCCTCTCCTTTTAAGTTACAAATACTGCATCATCTTTTCTCCTCTCTTGTCTCGGGGATGCCAACAACTGTATCACTTTCATCATACGCATCACTGATCATCTGATGTCGTTCTGGAATCCCTCCAGCTGAGATTGTCCCAACTGTTCCTGAATTTTATATATTGAGCTCTCATATTTAATCTCATTTTATTACCACAATAAACGTTGAGGAAGATATTCTTATTCATTCCCATTTTAAGGAGAGTCAATTTCAGTATATGTCTGATAGGCACAGAAGTGGAAGTTTAACTTGAGAGTTAGACATCTACTTTTCTTAAATTTCTTAGGCTTGGTGGCTGGAAGAAGAAATAATATCTATTGAGTATTCACTCCATATCAGTGGTCCCCAACTTTTTTGGTACCAGGGATTGGTGCTGCTATGAAAATCTAATGCCTGATGATCTGTGGTGGGGCTAAGGTCATGATGCTAGCTAGCACTGGGGAGTGGCTGCAAATACAGATGATGCTTTGCTCACTCTCCTGCTGCTCACCTGCTGTGTGGCCTGCTTCCTCACAGGCATATTGGGGACCCCTACTCTATATCTTCTACCACACTATGGATTCACTAGTCTTCCTGACAGATACATAACCCATTATTAATGTCATCATTTGGGGCCGATAAAGAAATATGTTTAGAGGAATTTCTCTGAGAATGCAGAGGAATTAAGTGGCAGAGGTAGGATTTAAATCCAGGGCTGTATGTTTTAAAATGTCAACTATCTCTTTCTCCCTGTATTGCCCTTGATTTAAATACTGTGTTGTTTAAAATAAGCCAGACACAAAAAGGCAAATACTGTATGATTCTACTTATATGAGGTACCCAGAGTGTTCAAATTCATAAAGACAAAGTTGAACGGTGTCTTTTAGGGGCTGGAAGGAGGGAGGAATGAAGACTTATTGTTTAGTGGGTACAGAGCTTCAGTTTTGGAAGATAAAAAGTGTTCTGTAGATAAAGGTGGCCATCGTTGCACAGCAATGTGAATGTATTAATGTCACAGAACTATACACTCAAAAATAGTTAAGATGGTAGATTTTATATTGCATGCATTTGAGCACAGTACAAATATGATTTTTTGGTATAGGTTCACTTGTTAATTGAGAAATGATTATAAAGGTGAAGGATGCAGGCCCTAACATTGGAGAGTCAGAAAAAATTAAATAGCATTTTGCCTCTGAGTGAGAGCCAAATAAGAACATTTATCCTTCTCATCTCAGATCTCTGTTATTCTATTACTATTATTGTAAAAGCTTTCCAGAGGCAATTTTCCCCCTATAAAAAGCCGATTAAGATTCCCCTTTAAAAAATATTTATCCTTCAGTTACTGAAACTGAGGGTGGTATAAAGAGCAAAATGTGAATCGTTTGGAGGAAAAAATGTGCAGAACACAGCCTCTAACTTGGTTTCATGGAGCATTCTTCATTTTAATGATCTGATACAACCTTGAAAGGAGATGCCAGGGAGAAGACCTCATAGTGCAGGTATTGCAAGGAAAGAAAAAAAATGATGAACCAACATGTAATGTGGGTGAAAAAAGATAAAGCAGTGAATATAAATTGTATTCAGAGACATGAATACAATGAGCTGTCTATTACTTTCATGCACCAAGGAGCTAGGAGTAGCGATTAAGCAAATGGATATAAATTCTACAATTTTTTTTGACTTTCCCTTGGTTTTATCTCCCTAGGGGTCCATTCAGCTTCAATTCACTTTGGTTGCCAGGTCCATAATATAGCAGACTTTTGAGTTAACTAGGCACCAAGCCGGCTTTTGCTTGGTTTAGCTGGTAAAAAAAAAAACCCAAACAAACGAAACAAGCAGATATAAGGAGTAGATTGACTGTCTACACTGCAGGTTTGGACTGTCCCCCATTAGATATGTTGAGACAACTTCCTGAAGTTTAGGCACTGAATGGAATAGTTTTAAGGCATCTATATTTGGTATCTGTGAAGCCAACAGTAAGTTAAGCAGGGCTAAATAGCTATTGCTTGGAAACTAAATTAGAGAAAGGATTAACTTTGCTTTATTTGGAACATCTCAGCTGTCATTGCATGGGAGGAGAGAGCCACAACATTTGAATTATATTTTAAGAGCAAAGAAAGTGAAAATGAGTAACAGGAAGAATCTCCTGTGTGCATGTGAATCAGTTTTTATCCTGTGTGTTTAAATCAAGCATGCGTGCGTGAGTGCGTGTGTTGTGATTGTAGTGGGATAGTGTTCATAGATTAGTTTTCACTGTGTGCAGGGAGGAGGCCCTGCAAGGAGCTTTATCGTATGGGCTGGAAGGCAAAGTTAGAGGGATGGAGCCGGGCAGTGCTGGGGGGTGGGCAACCTCGCATGCTATTTGCAGGAAGATCTCTCTGGACTGACGTGGAACCTTTTGGCAGGAGCAAGGTAGATAGGAGATGAGGGTGAGACAATTTTCCCTAGTGGACCCTGTGGAACTTAGAACACAAGCAGTCTTGCTCTGTGACATACAGTTGGGAAGGAAATATTCTCCCTTCTTCAGAGAAACATCTTGTCTCTTAGATGACAAGAACCAAAGGGAATGAATGGCTGTTTGGGTTGGCAACTTTGAGAGACTTGAGGGAATGAAACATTGAGCAGGAAAGTTAGTTCTTTCAAGAAAGAAGCTAGGTTTTTAGGTAGTGACATCAGCAAGAAGCCAAGGGCAGAAGATTTGTGAGTATATGCAGAGTTATCCAAGGACCTCTGGGAAATGAAGAGGAGGGACTATGTGAGGTGCTAGAAATCAGGCAGCTCCAAGACAGGAGCCACCCTTTAGGGAAGCAAGAGTGACCCTATCAAAACTGTCCTACAGAAGGTGATGCTGGGAACTGCTGGCTGTCCTCTGCTTTTTCACCAAGACTTTGTGTGCCACATATTAATTCTGTATTTCTGGTCATTGACTTTTTCTATTTTTAAAGAAATAAATATAGAGAATTTTATTCCTAACAAATGTCTAGACATAAAAAAAATAACTTATTCCACCTTGTCAAAATTTTGTGATGCTCTCTCAAACATCATCTCAAACATCTCCAAGATAAATGTTGTAATTTTTGACTTGTAAAGGAGGGGAAGGACAAGGATAGTCTCATTTATTAAGAACTAAATCCATTCTGGGCACCATATCAGGAATTTGACCTCCTTTTCCCCATTCAAGTCTCAGAATGATTTTGGTAGATATGTATTATTTATTCCCATGACAAAAAATGGAAACCGAGGCTCAGAAACACCTTTTCTCATATAGACTGACCAGTGACAGCTCTAGACCAAAGCCAGGTGGTCCCTTTCCTCTGCACTCTGCTGAACAAGGACTGGATGCTGGAGGTTTTGGGGAAACTCAAAGAGGGGAGATTGCCTGCTCTTGAGGAGCTCCAGGGAGCAAGAGGGAGAGAGTGGCAGACAGGGTGGGTGGGGGGAGTGTGCTCAGTGTGCAATGAGGTCTGGGGGTGTCTCTACCCAGTACCACGTGTGGTCTTTGTACCTGTTTTCCCAGGAGGCATCACTATAGGCATATTCTCATTTTCTACCATGTGGTTTGGTTAACTTTCTCTCCAGTTCAAGGACACCATTCACCTGATCTGCCATGAGCTTTAGGATGAAATGCTGCCTTTCTAGAATCAGCTGCCAGCTGTCATAATAAGTAAGCTCCAAACTGTTTCTCAACCCTGTTATTTCAAGTTTTGTGCCCTCCTCCCTCCTCAAACTTCCCTTCTTGCTGGTGTTAAATGTTCTTGTCAAAAGCAACTATTTACAGGCCATTAACACACAGACTGGATGATTAGGTCCTTTCCAGACCTGATGAATAATACATGCTGCCAGTCAGTGGGTTCACCATCCACTACAGGGCTCTTCAGAGGAAAAGTGTCACTGAAGATCATGCTGTTCAGTTTCTGAGATCTGAAAAATTTAAAGAAACAATTGCATTTTAGTGTGTGGAGGAAAAAAATTCTTCGTGAACTCCAGTTTTTGGGGGCCAAAGCAGAGGATAAGGAAGCTTGTCTAGTTCTATTCTTTCAGATATTTTTTCTCTCTTTCTTCCCCCCCCACACCCACCTTCCCCTGCTCCTTTGTAGTTGTATAGCACTCAGGTACATTAATCCAGAAGCTGTATACCTTGTTTTTGCTATTTAGTTTGTGCCTAGAGGAACCATTGCATTACCATTTAAACCCTAGCCACATTTCCTTTCCAGCTTCCTTTAAAAAATAAAGCATGTATAAAGTAAGTGTATTCACAGGACTAAGTACTATTTGTGCAACACGAGTCCTATAGGTGGCTCTTTACTCAATATCCTCTAAATAATGCATTTAAGCTTTGTCGGGTTATCTCTTGGGTCAGATCTGTCAGCTTTGAGGGGCTTGTGGGGAAAAATTCACGAAGTGTGGAAAAGGTCAAGATGCACTTGGAATTTTCTCTAGAAGGAGAAGTTTTCTTATCAGGCTTAGACTGCCAGGTGCTATGTCTTGCCCATCAGGAAGGAGAAAATAGGATTGATAATTTGTTGGTTGGAATAAGTTCCCATGATGGAGAAATAGAAGAGAAATGAAAGGCAGAACAAAATACTAACCTTTGCCTGGCCTTTGCAGACGACCTGGTGAAATTTAGAAATATATGCATGTCTTTATTCACCCAGGCTCTCTACCTGAACTAACAACTATTCGTGAAACTTTCCACATTAAACTTTCAGTTCCAGTAAAGTTCATAGCAGCTTCTAAAACTGCACTCGGAGGTGACAACATAACATTCCTTTGGGCCTGATGCATGGAAGCTTAGAGTGTGAGGGCTGAAAAGGGTTTCAGAGGGAAGGAATGTACAATAATTGTGTTTTTGCCATGTGCCCAATACTTAACCTGTGTTAATGATCCTAACTGGACGCTTTCTATGTATTATTTCTAACCTTTCTAAGAATACTTCAAAACAGGTGGTTTATAGAAAAGGAAACTGAGGCTCAAAGCAGGGTAAATAACTTACCCAATTTGCTCAACTCTAAGGTGCTGGCTGGAGTTTTGAACCCAAGTCTGTTTGATTCTCTCTCCTCAATTTGTTTGCATCAGTTAACTCAAGTGTTATTTCAAACCCTCTTCTGAGAAGCATTCTTTGCCTCTTGAGGGAATATAAATTATTCCCTTTTCTATAATTGTTTTATTGTGTGAATCACATAGTATTTTATTTCTGGGTCCACATAATTTTCTCTTCTACAGGCCTGTGAAAGTCTGGGGAACAGGGACAGTGTTCTCCTGGCCTCTGAATCCTCAGTACCTGGCAAATGGTAGGTGCTTAGAAAATACTCATCCAGCCCAAGTCACACAATTAACTAGCCACAGATCCCAAACTCAATCCAGACCTTTTGACTCCTGGTCCAGAACTATTTCACCACCACCTTATTACCTTTAGATTTTTAATCACATCCAATTTCCAGATTATTCTCCCCATAAATCTCCTAGTTCCCTCATTCTCAAACCCTATACATTATTTCTTTGAGAAGGGAAGGCTTTTGTCACAAGTACAAAAGCTTGCCATTTACTGAAGACCTTCTGTGTGTCTGTTGTAGGCTCACTCTGTGTCAAGCCCTCTCATGTCTTCTCTCATTTAATTCTGACAACTCTATAAGGCAAATGCTGTTATTAATACAATTTTATCAATGAGGAAGGTGAGAAATAGAGACAGTAACTAGACCAAGTTCTCAGAGCTGGGAAGTGTAGCCTGAGACAGGTATGATCTCTTCAGATCAGGGACAGAGTTCCCCGCTCAGGGTTGGAACAGAGAAGGAGGAAGGTTGCCATACTAAGGATTTATCTCATATTTGTGAGTTGCAAAATAGGATTTTTTTTGTGTGTGTGTGAAATAACTATGGTATCTTGATCCTTAGGAAACATGGGTATAACACCAGGTTCCAAGGGCAATTTAATTGAAGTCATCCACTACTTGAATCCTTGCAAACTTCCATTCAGAGCTTTTAAAACAGGTTGTCCAGCACATCCCGTGTTGAATCTCTGCATATTCTGGTTTCTTGCAAGGTCATGTGAAGGATAAGATTTCAGAGCATTCCAGGGAGATTATGCTCAAACTGCAAAAACCTGAAAAAGCCTTGATGAAGGCTTAGCTGCCTTACTCTGAAGACTGCTGTTGTGAGCTAATCATAGACAGTGACACTCACAAGGTTCTGAGGCTTACATCCCTTTATGTGCCCTCTTATTTCCCAGAGATTCTGAATCGTTCCTGGAGATTAAAATGTAATGATACAATGAATTGAAAGAAAAAAGCATCAAATATCGTACTTCAAGGCATTATAGGATATATAACATTATGCACAAACACAGAAGGGGATTTGAATGTAGCTGAGAACTCTGGATGAATATATATATTTATATTGTATAAACTTTTAAATAAGAGGATTGGAGGCAGCAGCTCGGAAAACCCCTACTGGAGGGAGTGGGGAGAATAGCTACTGGCAGGAACATGGGTTTGCTTTAAGGGGTGACCGTGAGGGAGGAAGGCATGGGCAAGGACAGCATGGCTGTCAACCTCAGTGAATGCAAGATGATCATAAATGGTTAAAGTTGCAGCTGAGAGGCACAGTTTCAATATTGGGGACTTTCAGTGGTTCATTCGTTTAACAAATGGTGAGCATTATTCTTACCCCTGGGGTACACTTAACAGTGAAATGGGCAAAGCCTCTGCCTGTTCCAAGCTGACCTTGTCTGAATGAACAAACAAAACAAATAAAACTTCAGCCCATAACAATGACATATAACGATAAATGACTTCTTTGTGAAAGGGATCCCATGATAATTTGCAATTCCACTAAAATAAAAAGGTCTTGGACTAGTTGCAGGTATAATGTCGAAATCTCTGACTGTTTTGGTGATTTAATAAGCCAGTTGCTAATAGGTAACCATTTACACTACTTACATTTACAGGGGGCAATTATGATTGGATCTCAATAATTAGAGGATTCTCATTTAGATGCAGCTCAATTATATTTAACTCACAAGATTTCAAGCCAGTATTCCATTGTGCCATCTACCTTGAAAAAATGTAACTTTACAGTCTGATCGTTGAGAAATATTTCTAAGGGTTGTTAAAGGCTAGGTGGGAAAATGTTCTATGAGTATGGGCTTTTCCACCTTGACATTGCTGGGCTTATAGAACTTGAGGAAGATGAGTATTTCTCCATGCGTGACACTGGGGTGATGTGTTACTTCTAACATGTCCATTCGGGCTGGGAGCACATCAGTTCAGAGTAAAGACACTCGCCTTTGTTGTAACCAGTGGGAGTTGGTATTGATTGAACAAGCATATTTGGGAAAGAGAAAAGCATGGATGACACACTGGTTTATCATGCCTGATTTACTTGGGAAGTGAGAAAGATGCTGACCTGGAGGAGTGGTGACCCTCGGAACTTCATGCACGTGTGTTAGATAAACTGTGAGCTGTGCATCGCTCCGGGGAGTTGGCACATCCGGTGATGGGAACGTCACTTGGTGGGATGACCTAGCTGTGCAGAGGAGAGAAACCATAACTGGGCTTGCTTGTGAACACTGCCTGCTAACTCAGCTCTTGGCAGCACTAGGGATGATCTTTTTCTCCAAAGTCAGCCTCGTCTTCATATTTCTTCTTTCTTGTTTTGGTAACTACTGAAATCGAGGTACTAGTTCTAAGATTAAAAGGCTGTCAGTTAGCAATATTCAATGATTTCTCTGAGAAGACACTGTTTTGGAAAACCATGGCTGTAGACTTCACGCACAGCCTAATCCTAACTTTCCCCCACAGAGAAAGAACACAGCACAGGACAAGGGAAACAAATTAGCACAGAATTGAATGGTGGATTAAATTTATTGTGGTTTTCTTTCTCCAAAATAAAAACGTTTTATATATCATCTCTTTGCTAAATGTGTGTTCGCTTTTTGAAACCATATCTGGAGCAGATTCCCTGGAATGCCATTGGGGAAAACAAACCACCAACAGCTGTTCAGGGGCTGTTTGTCCATATGAAGTGAATTACAATAATTCTGAGAGGCAGCAGGAGGGAGTAGAAAGAACCAGAGTCCGTAGCAGAACATGTCTCTTCTTGACTCCTGATTCTGCCACTTCTTGGGTGACTCATGGGGCTCTGGCCAAAATGGCAATGGTAGTTTATTATGACATTATCAAAATAACACATTTTCCTCCATTGTTGATTTTAGAGATACTATTTCATGACTATTAGGCTGGATACTCAGTAGCTATGAGGAAAAAAGACCCATTGACTCACTATGAGTCAACAAAACTTTAACTCCATTTTTTACTCAATGATTCCTCTTTTGTGATTATAACTGTGGACCTGTATAAAATGCCTGATTTTTGGTCTAACTTCTCCACTCTCTTTGTCAGATATTGTCATATTTGTTATACCTTAATGATTTGGCCAAAGGCAACCTTGTTTTAAGAAAGTAAATAAGAATAATTGATCTAATGGGAAAAATGGGGTGCATTTGGGTTAGAGAGTAATTTCCAGACATGTTGGATAAATGTGATATTAGAGAAACATCTCAGAATGTTTTCCTCTAATCAAAGTATAGAAAATCCCTCTATCAGAAAGGGACCCTGTATATATATGTCCCCCTGCTTCAGCCTCAGATATCTTTGATTTTCCACTTATATGTCATATAAATATTGATGACATTCGTGATGCTCTGTGCAGTAGGGAATTACATTTAATATATCTTCCATTACATTTGTTGTTATTTTGCTACCATGGTGAAACAATTTTCTTGAAATTAAGAATCATAAAATACTTGAGACTATGTTACAGCTGAGCAATTGAGAAAGACAGATGTAATGAAATTAAAGAAGCATGACGAATAAACACATGTGTGCATCGATTTAGAAAACACCAGTTTCTTCAATGAAATAAAGGGACCCAATGTGGCACTTTTATTTTTTGTTTAGCAATCTCTCTTACCTCTTCACTCTATTTCCACCAAACGTAGGGGTCACTAATTATTGCTTCCTGATGCAATAGCCACAACCAGGCAACAATTCAGTGATTGTATTCTGAATAAGCTATATGAGATACCAGTAAGCCATAATTTTTCCTTTTGTTATTTATTGGTAGTAAATTATTAACATGTTTACAAACTAAAATAACTAGCTCATTTGGCATTGTATGGATTCAATGCTAGAAAAGAAAGAACAAAGTAACTACCATTTATTTAACACATACTATGTGCTAGGCATTATACAAAGCACTTTGAAACCATTGTCTTTCATTTTCACCACAGAGCTGGGAACCAGGTATCATTCTCTCTTTTTAGAGAGGAGGAAATAGAGACATTAAGGGAATTCCCCGAAGTCTCATGTGCAGGGTTTGAAATCTGGTTCCTCTGATTCCAAATGCCATGACCTTTGCCAAAACTATCATTGAGCCATCAGTGAAAGTGAATGTGAGATATAGATTTGGTTATCACGGACTTGCACATCTGGCAAGGTGTCGGGCCATTTTTAATCTGACTGAAAAATACTTTTCCTTTAGAAATAGTTCCACAATTACATGGCTTCTTGGAGTTATAAATGTAGATGTTAATATTAAATTTAGTTACCCATCTTAAGGTATGTGTATGTTACCACAGAAATGCTGTCACGACCAGGGTGCTGTCAGCCGCCTCTCAGAAGGGAAAGTCAGGGGACATGGGAGAACTCAAGAGCGGCCCTTTAGCTGGCAAACTGCATGCACCTGAAAATCTTTGACATAAGAACAGACTGATAGTAACGTGAGACTCTGAAACACAAGGTCATTGTCTGGGGGAAACTGCAGGGAACCGAAGAGTTAGAAGCAGCTGAGGTTGAAATCCCACCTTCATTCACAGTCTGTGCGTTTCTTTTATAGACAGTTCAGGAGGGGAGAGTGTGGTCCTGTGTCAGTGTTCAGGGCAGGGGTTACTATCGCAAGTCATTGCACCTTCCCACTCACCTTTCTCCCCTTGCAAGGATCCCAGAGTCTTGCTTAGCTTAAGATTTTCAGCATGATGAAAATTCAGCTCACTGGACGGGCAGGTAATGCAACCTCTTTTCAAAACAACAGCCTTCTTTCTTTGAGCATTTCACTCTGGCCATTCAGGTGCAGGAAGTATGCAAAAGCCCGTGGGTCTGATTTCAAGCTTCTTGACTGTAATCCCTCCAGGTAGATATTTAATTAAGCTGAGAAAGTCAGTGTACCATCTATCAGGCAGCATGTTCTAGCTTAAACCATTTACTATCTGGGCCATAATGTATCACAAATATAAAATGAATTTTAGTATGAAGTGGAATGACACAAATGGAAAGTAGGCCAAGTGGTGACTCAGCAAGAACTTCTGATTACAAGAAAGCTGTTCCCTTCCACACGCACCCCTCCCCCCCCCAAAAAAAAACTCACTCAAAAAGAACAAGTGGCTCTCATTACAGGTATCAAACACTGTAATTGAATAGCTGACCCTAACTGAACCTGCCATTGAAATGTCACACACCCAGCCCCGTATGCCAGTCAGACAGGTATGTGCCCCGCAGACATGGCTGCCTCAGAAGAAACCTTGCAAAGGCTTGGCTCGCTGGATCTGAGTTGACTTGCATTGTACCTGCGTCTTGAATAATGATTGGAATCTAACTCATGCACGAAGGAAAGGGTGCATTTTGAAGATTTTTATAAGTTCTAGAAGGTGATAATATGTCAGCTTTATTCAGCATCTTGCATGTGCAGAGAACATCAGAGTATAAATGCCCTGTGGGCCAGGGTCCCGATCCTCAAGGTGTTTATAATCTAACACAGGAAAGCCTGAGTCCCATAAAGGATGCCTCATGGGACAAGGTAGCTGAGGGGTGATGTATGAGTGTTTTAGACTTTAAATGCTGATGGAGTTCAGAAAAGGGCATGATGACCTAAGGCTAGGCAAATCTAGAAAGACTTGTGACTGTGACGGGATTTAATTTTGCTTTGCAAGGTGAGTGGGATTTAACTAGGAAGAGAAGAGGAGAGGATACAGTGAAGGCAGGCAAGAAGGCAGAGGTATGATGGGCGAGGGGAGGGACAGAATTTGCTGGAATAACGAGTTACTCTTGGAGAGTGGTAGGAGACAGGACTGAAAGCCTTAACCAGGGCCAGCTGGTGAGTGGCTTGAATGGAAGGCTATGGAGTCTAAGCTTTATTCTGTCTATAATGGGTAGCCATTAAATTTTCCTAGCAGGGTGTTAGCAAGTTGAATTTGCGGTTGTGTGCAGGACAGATTGGGAGTGGGGCACAGGACGAGCTGTTCATCCCACCAGAGTCACTGAGAGCTTAGAGAATGATAGGTGCTTGGACTGTGAAGAGAAATCACACTGGTCTCAAGTGCTCACAAAGTAGTAAGAGACCTGCCTGTGAGCGCAGCTTCACCATCGTTTGCGTGGGCTTTAAGGACCAACCAGAGTGAAGTGTTCTTAAGAGGCCACTGTTGTCCAGATGGATGGGATGTGGGCTTGAGCCATGCTGGGGAGAAGGAGTGGGAAATAAGGAGGGCTCATAAGAGTGACTTGAAGTTAGAAATGACACTCAGAAAGTCAAGAGCTGGAGGTCAAGCCTGAGAAGAGGTTCGAGGTCACCTGGGTAGGGATGAATGGAAGGAGGTGGAGCTTGAACCTCTGAGAATGTCATTCTCGAGGGCAGAGTCAAGCCTGCACCTGGGCTTGGGGAGCCCCAGGAAGAAAGGCCGGGGGGGGGCAGGGAAGGAGACCAGGGAGAGGAAAGTGACAACCACAGGGGCCACCGCATAGAGAGAACTCAGGGCAAGGCAGTGGTTGGCATGGACGGACGCCTATTAGCTCTCTGCCAGGCATGTTACACCACCCCGCTTACCCCTTCCTGAGACTGAGCTGGGTCCGGCCCAGGAGAGGTGTGCTTGCTCTCACTAGTTTCTTTGCCATGTGAAAAGGACACAGGCTGGCCAGTGAGGGTCAGTCCTGTTTTCCCATAGCACCCCCATGCTTTCCTTGTCCTCAGAGTGCCTCTAATGTTTGCATTTTCACCCTGTTCCTTTTCAGTACTCAGTTCAACTCCACTTCCTCTGAGAAGCTCTTTCTGCACAAGCCCACCTCCTTCCCCCATACTACCCCCATCATTCTCACTCAGTGGCAGTCAGACTATCTGGGTTTCGATTCTGATGTCACTCCTTATTGCCAAGATCTCAAGTTCAGTTATTTGTATTCAAAAAGATAGAGATAAGCATATTTACAAGGGTAAAATAAGAAAAGTCTTATACAAGTGCCTAATATGTTGTCTGAACCACTATAGGTTCTCACTAAGTATTAGTGACCTTTCTTCTCTTCCTATTAAATTTTCAATAGCTGGTGAGTTAGCATACAAAAGACACTCAGAGTTTATTGGATTAATCCTCCTTCCTGTCTCTATTAGAAATAAAACATTTTAAGGGCAGTGTCCTCTCTGGCTCTGGCATATAGAGACACGTGCATGGTGCCTACTAATTAAATATTTATTGAATAAGTAAGAAATGTGGTTAGGAAAGCAAAGGTACTCCCAAGTGACAGCTGGTTGTGATTTTACACCATTGGTGTCTGGAGAGGAATTGTGTCAGAAACCCTCGATTTTGCTCAGAATGGGCTCTGGACCCAGAGACTCTCCACTATATCCAAACACATCCCGGCTTTTATATTTTAATGAAATGTCTCAATGCCTCAGGAACACAGGAAGGAGTCGTTAATCAGGGGCACATATGCCACTCCTTTGGAACCTGTCAGACACGTGTCTGAAGAATTATCTGTATACTTTGCACAGTGACAAAAACAACACATTCTAATCTCCTGCAGATTATTAAATCCCACCAGCAAAACAAATGCCTGGTGACAGGTGATTGATGGGCATCTCCCCTGACAGCCCCTGGTACAGAAATCTCCCCTCAAACTAGTCTCTAAAGGGGACTCAACAAATATTTGAATCATCCAACTAGCCGTCGCCCCCATGCCAAATGGTACAGCATCTAACTGTGCCTCACAGTAAAAGACATAACATTCAATTGACCTTTTGCTTATCTATAAATGCAGAATGAGCTGCACGGATCCTGATCTACCAAGGAGCCATTTCAGGATAATTTATTTCCTTTTAGCATCCATAAAAATAAATCGCTCCTCACAAAGGAGAGACAAAAAGACCCACTCTCTTCCCCTAATAAGATTATTATGAAAGGGATGTTTTCTCTGAGCTATCATAACTAGGTGGCGCGCTGTCAAAATTTTTAATCAGGCTTTGTTACTGCAGTCAGATGGTCTGGGCTTCAGAGAGAGGGCATGCAGCAGGCTGGCCTTTTGTGTTGTTGATGGTATAACGGGGTCAAATGTTTCCAATGCAGGTGAAATTTTTCTTGTTATCGACCACCGGCTTTTTCCCCTATATGGGGCAAAAGCTGAGGGGAAGTGTGGAAGCAGCTTTAGAAGAGAGAGAGTGTGATGCTTGAACATTAATGTACGTACACATATGCATGCACATACATGCATGTGCATATACACACGTGTGCACACTCTCACACACACTCGCTCACGCTGGGTTATCCTACATGCACTGCTGGACTACAAAAGTAGGAAACAAATTCTGCCGTTGTCATAGGAAAAAAAACGTCTCCTCTAGCTCCTGTATTTCTCAATAGCATTTACTTTGGTCTCCATGACACTTCACTCAAATGATGATTAGCCAGAGGGACTGCCCTACGTGCTCTGCTGTGGACCTCTGAAGCCAAGAATGAAATTAACTATGGTGTGGTCAGTGTCTGCTTTGTGCCAGGAAGGATGCCGGTCACTATATAGAAAACGTCATCTTCACGAGAGGTGTGAATAAATGAGGAGCTGGGCTGAGGTCCCACAGCAGATGAGTAGAGGTGAGTCATCTTCTCCAGGTTGAGGGAGGACAAAAGTCTCCAATGAAGGGGAGACCAGCAAGGTGGTGACGAGGTCCCTAAGACAGGTGGACAACCGGGATCTCCTTGAAGTAGAGCAGTCAGTCTGTTCAGATAGTACTTTAAATGTGGTTGGGCTCCACCTTGGACACCTTGGGTATCAGGCTTAATAACCTTCAATAAACCTGGGACTACTCAATAAACTTTAAAATATCTTACCAGGTTTATCTTGTACAATGTGTAAGAGTGAACAACATGTCTAATGCTTTCCAAGTCAATGTCAACTAAAGATAAAGGACTCTGCATTCGTACGTGTGTGTGCACACATGTGTATGCGTGTGTGTTTGTGTGTTTGCATGCACATGTATGTTTGTGTGCTGTTTCAGAGACTCCCTGACCCCTGCCCATAGGGAACAGGGATGGGCACTATCTCTGAAAGCAAGAAACAACATTTCTTGATCCTTGCCGAGAGCAAGGAGCTCTGCCAGACCTAGAAGGAAAAATGTTATTCCTTACTGAGAACATGCCACAGAGCAAAAATAAAAAAGAGACAAAATAACAGGAAAAACAATTTAAAAAAAACAAGAAGTAACAATTTTTTGAAAAGCCTATCAGTTAGGAACATAGATCCCTAATCTTTTCAAAATAGAAATTCCCTCTGTGTCATTAGAGTTGCAGCATATTTCTCAGTTATCAGGCGTTATTTCTTTTTCTGTTAATTAATCAATGTGAGGCATCTACAAGCCAAATGTGATACTTTAATCTAGCTTCTCAGTGTGTCTCTGGGGTTCTTCTAATATTTCATTTTTAGATTTAATTTGCATTTTTAAGAAACCACTTAGGTGACTTTGAAAAAATCCAGTGAGTAAATGAGGACACCCCACGCTCTCCATCCTCCCATAGTTCCTGGCGGGCGCACTGACTGACACCATTGCACGCTATGGGCCACATTAATTCCCAGCATGAAATCTGAATGACCTACGTACCACGTGGTTGATTTACTGACCACTGCTGTCAGGCCGTCATGTTTTTTATTAAAGTCATATTTTACAAAATGTGTGAACGTAGCATTACAGAAGGAAAACCACCCAGGTCCCTGGCATTCCATGGTGTTTTGCATAGTGCTGTGAGGAAATTAATTGCCCCTTCTAAAACGGTGCAATACCCCATGAAGCAAACCCCTGGAACATGCGGGCTCCGCCAGAGGCCCCGAACCATGCACTCCACATCTGGTTCCTTTTAGGGGTTTGTGCATGTTAGTGTGGGATGAGTGAACAGGGACCAGTTCTTACTGAAATATTAGAGCACCAGGGTACCTCTGCGTGGACCAGGTATCAATAAGTCTTTAGTACAAGAGGGGCAACCAGGAAATTGAGTTAATATTTATTACTCGATCCCATAACTCGCTTGACCTTTAACACAAATGGATTCTAACTACAAAGCTAACTCCCTAGAGAATCAAAATTCAGGATTGGATCACTATTACCATGACTATGATTTGTGTATTTATACATGGAATATATCTATATGGCCTAATATACGTCAGGGCTAAAACTCAAGTGGCAATTGATGTGTAGGGTAGAAAAGAATAACTTGCCAATTCAAACATGTGGTTTTGGTTGAAACTTCTATCTCAAAAGATAATTGTTTTTTAAATGATAAATTTCTAGAAACAATTGTTGAGAATCTTCACAGACTTGAAGTATGTGAAACATATTGTCGAATTGTCTCACAATAAAAATAAAGGTTCTACCAATTTATACAATTTATAAAATATTGTTTCCCCTATTTTTATATCAATAAGTGTTAATAATTTAATTTTTTCCAATTATGGAATCTGTCTAAATAAATTAATTATGTCATTAACTTTTTAATGCTAGTATTTGACTATATTGCAATAAAATAACAAACATTTATATTTAGTTTTATTTATGTTTATTATCAAAATTTATTATAAATAAATTCTCATGTAGTGATTGGCAGTGTTAGCACTCAAAAATCTTGATTGTTTAATATTCAAAATTTTATATTTCCAAAGATATTTATGGAAATTCCAATATATTTACCAAAAAAAAGTTATAGCTACTAATAAGCACATCAAGTTGTTGTTAAGTAGAAGGATGTCCTCTTCTCTGGGAACTCCATGTGTGTGAATTTTTCTGGCCAGCCAGGAAATGACATTTCTTAGCAGCCATGAGATTTTATAACCATGCGCTGAGTATTAGTCATTTTTTTCTGGGCTCATTTGGTAGATAGAATTTCTACACGTGAAGATATTCCTTATTCCTTGATAGTGAGCATGGCTGACTTACTTAAATGACATCTTTGTGCTTGTTTATATTTGCAAATCACATCTATCCAATTATATTCTGATAGAAAAGAGGATAAATTATTATCGGTTAGACTCAGGTAGATTTTATCTCAACGGAAGTTCCAGGAATCACTGTAAAAGGAAGACTCACAGACATATCAAGAAAGTTCTTGTTCAGTGTGTGTCCATGAGTAAAACGTTGGAAAGATTGAAATCTTCCATCACCAAATTAAAAAAACAAAAAAACACAAGTATTTAAAGCTAAAAAAATTAAAATTCCCAAGGTTATTAAATTTATATTAGTCCGTACTTGGAAAAGAGCAACTGATTTATGTAATGATTGAGTCTGGGTTAATGGGTTTATTTGTTGGGGAGCAGAACCAGTCAGATTGACCTTGTTATTTTGGTTTATCTCAGAGTTTTCAGAAAGCAAAGTGTTTTTTTTTTCTTTTCCTCTGATGATTTCATATGAAGGATTTAGTGATATTAGAAAAAAGGCAGAGTATCATTTCTTTTTCTATGGAATGAAATGATTGCCTTGAGTCCCTTTGAGAAAAAATACTATGTGTATCTTAGATATGGTGTGTGTACTCTCAGCACACAATCACATACACTTTTTTTCATTTGCACTGCTGGGAACATTTTTCTATCTTAGTCAAAACTGTAACCCCCTGAAATGTATGGAAATCTATTGAAAAGCAAGAAAAGTACCTTTCTAATCTCTGAAGGTTTACTTGGAGCTAAATTCTTGGTCCAGGTACATGCAAGAATTTCGGTAATCGTTTGGGTTTCTGCTCCTTTTTGAGAAAACTTGCCTAAAGAACAGTTCTTCCATTTTATTTTTGTTTCTTTAGATGATGTGAACCAGTAAATAAAATCGCGTCACTGTGGAGAGGGGCGCTTGTGAGTGGATGGGTGGGCTTCCACCGGGGGGGCACCGCTGGCACAGCCCTGCTCATGGCCTGTCACGCAGCCCGCAGATCCACTGTGCCTGGGTCATTTACGCAGAAGGCGAGGAACCCTCTCGCACATGCTGATGAATCTCCAGCTGGCTCTCTGCCGACAAAGTAAACAATTTAAAATATTGAGGTCTATAATATCCTTTTGGATTTTAGATATTTTATCATTTGGAAGGAAACATAAACCTGTCACTTGGATATCTGATTTCTACATATCACGTTTTCTTTTCCTAATTAAGCAATGTCGACTTTTGAAAAATTTTTCTAGGCATTTCTTCATTTTTCCTTTCAATGCTACTTCCCTATGAGAAAATTATTGAATAATTTTCTTCAAAGCTGAGTGGCCCAAATATAGAGAGACCTGGAGAGGAATTTTCAGGCTTCTCTGTCATATTTTAGTTCCCTATTTAAGTGGGTATTGAGGGTTCTGTATACTGTAGATCAGTCTTTGGATCAATCTCTGCGGTTTCCTGCGCCAGCTCCGGTCCCCTCCCAGTCCATGAGTCTGATTAGTCCTTCTGTGTTTATCCTGAGGCCTCAGTAAGCCCACATGACATTTTTCTGTAGTACAGAAAAACAGGCAGACCCCCGCGTGGCTGTCTCAGGCCCACCAGCCCAAGAAACTCCATCAGCCATTGCTCTGCTGTCCCTGGGGACCCCATGAAGATGGGACTCGGCTTTCCCTGGAAATCTCGGTCTCACTGGCAGTTCATGGGGAGAGAAACAAATCCCTTTTACTCTGCTCCAATTCCAAAGGCAAAGCTAGCACACTTGGTTTGCAACCATTGCCCTCAGCCCTCTCTCCCGAACCTTGGGTTTCCCTTTGAGCATCACAGAGGGTTTTCCCCAATGTGGTAGGAATCTAACATCCGGTTCTTCAGATTTTATTTATTTATACATATATGCAAAACCTCTTTGTTCCAGTTGTCTTAGCTTGGCTTCCAATATAAAAAGGTCAGCCTTAGAAGTACTAAGAAAACCCATTCTCTCTCAACAAAGCTAAGTATTTGCAAATGATAAGTATTGATATCATATTACTTCTGTGTCTGGGACAATTTATTACCATGTTGGCAAAGAACTGGAAAAGATCCCTGATGGGTAAACAGGAGAAGAGAAAAGAATGTATTTGTAATAAATAAAGGCCTTTGGAAGAGGCTCACTGAGATAGAAGTCAAGGTCAATGGGCTTAAGGATTTATAGTGAGTAAAGCTGTAGGAGCCTCAGTGGGCAGTGTGAATTTCACACCTGGAACCAAGGGGGACAAATGAAGGATACCAGACTCCTAGATCTTCTCACAAATATAGCTTCCCACCCCCTGTTCCCAGAGCCTAGGAAGCAAGAAAGAGTGTTTTATAGACATTTAACTGCACTGATCACTAACATTTATGTGCTAACTTTTTTTTTAATAAATGGAAAAACCCACTAAATTCTAAATGACTTTTAAAATGCTGGCCTTTGGCTTAGATTGTGACTGCAACATGGCCTGAGATCCCTGAATCTTTCGCACTTCATGTGGAAATAACATTGAGTGGGTTGGCAGTCAGAAGAGCAGTTGCAGAATCATTAAAGGAATCGTTTGAGCTACTGCTCTGATTTCATACTGCCAGTTTCACAGCATTGTTCTCCCCCAACCTCCCAGCTACTAGTCAAGGAATTCTCAGGTAAGAAAACAATTAATTTAGACCCAAAAGCTAATTGGAATCAATAGTTAATGTTTATTTTCATTTCTCCAGATTAATTACAAAATGATGTATGTTCACTTTGATGCCAGACTATAGATTTCTATCTAAAATTCCCTCCAGGGACACTTTTTCAACAAGAAGTCAGCTATGTGTAATTCGTCATGTCATCCCTTTCCCCATCCACCTTCTTAGTTTTCTCCCCTTGAAATTTTGTGTCGAGGACAATGTTAATATTGAGGCGATGAATTAGCTGTGCTTGAGATAAAGGAGAACAGGCCTTGAGACACACTCAAGCAAGCAGCAGGAGGTCACGGTCAAGGTGCAGGCAACCAGAGCAGAGGGAGGAAACCCTCTGGGCGAGGCACCGCAGTTCCAGGCTGAACCCTTCTGCGGTGTTAGCTGAGGAGCCTCCCTCAAATCAGCACAAGGCAAAGATGGCCTAAAAGGTGGACTGCAGCCACAGCCCTGGTTCTCATCTGTCAGTGAGAAGTTTGGATTTCATGAAGTAGGGGACATTTGCTGGTCATCTGGGTGCCCTGTATCTGATCATCCCTTACCCCCCAGGACTGAGGAGGTGCCTTCTCTCCTCTTTCAATCCCACAGGAACATCATCTGTCAGGTTTGCATTCTTTCATTCAATGAAAGCTATTGTGTAAACACATATGCAGACCTCAGAGAAGCAGAAATGAGTAAGAGCATCTCTGCCCTCAAGGAGCTCCTGGCTTAGGGAGGAGCAGAATATAAAACTCCAAGATTCAGCATTTCTTTTTAGGTAAATATAAGGATACTAATGGCAACTTTTAGTGCTGATTAAAGTAGGATACCATAGCAATAGAGAACATTTACAAAATAGTTACTGTTGCCAGGCACTGCTTTAAGCACTTTACTTGTATTCTTTGACCCTCATAATAGCCCTTACAACGCCCATGTTACAGGCGAGGAAAAGAGGCAGCACAGATAGGTTAGGTTAGCTTCCTGAAGTCACACAGCTTGGGAATACTGGGGCAGCAATATAAACCCACACAGCCTCCAGCAAAGTCCATGATCCTTTCCAAAGTACATTCACTAGAGAGATGGAGAGGATGCTGAACAGCACTGAGTAATCATCTGACATTCGTCTTCCTGCAAGGTTATATGTGAATGACATAATTAACATGCTTAGCTCTGCCTGGCACACAGTAGGCACGAAAATGCCAGTGGGGAAAAGTCAATTCTATAGCTCCTTTCTTTCACAGTAAAAATAAATAGTCTTTAAAACTTCAGAAGTTCCTTCTCATTCTTGGAAGAGGCCTTCCACAGGCGAGCAAGAGGAAACCAGAAATCCTTCACATTGAACAATTTACTTTATGAAGGTAAATTCAATTTCACCTTTGAAGAATAAAAAGTGAAGTATGAAAAGTGAATGTAAGCCAAAGAGCAGAGGGTCTCAGACAGCAGCACACCAGGGAGCTTTGGCGGCAGGGCCAGGAGAAGGTGAGAGGCCTGGGCCGAGGTGTGCTGGAGTCAGATCCGGCTGCATGGACATCTCCAAGAAACAAAGCCCGCATGAGAATCCGCCAGCGACTGCACATCTGGAAAACGGAGCACTGGGATGAATTATGCAAGGATCATTTTGCACTTGCACAGGAATTTCTGTTTATTCACAGTAGAGAAGCATAAAGAAGAAAACCTGTTTCACACCTGGCGTTTAATTTAGAAGAAATTGCTTCTCAGGCTGAAGGAAAAGCCATCTGACCTGCACTGTGTCCTGGCTCCGTTTCCAGCCTTCGGCAGCCAAACAAAGTGCACTGCGAGCACCTGGCACGTTATTTTGCAATGCGCTCTGTGTATGTGTCTGTGCGGGGGATATGTGTGCACACAGCCACCCCTGTGAGTGCAGGCACCAGACACAGCCTAACTGGGAAGGACCCGAGGCACACCCAGCCCAATTGCTAAGCTTCTCCCTTTCCCAGATAGCTCCATAAACATCACCAAGAACTAAGGCCCCATGCTGAGCTTCACATCCCAGCATCCCAGCACACTCCCCAAGCATACCTCTAATTTTGTTTGGAATTCATATTACTCCTTGGATTTGCTAACTGTGAAAACTTCGTGGAAAAACCGATTCATTCTGTTAACCTGAAAGCAATGGTGAGTGTCTATGAATACATCTCATAAAGCACTGTTTTGGGGATTTTTGAAAGAAGTTTCTTCCTGCTAAAGAACCCTCTTTGCCTTCAGTCAAGCCCATCTCTTTATAAGCAAAATGGAAATGTCCCTCGGTATTTGTAGCATACGCATGTTCAAGTTGCTTAAAGATACCCATTTAATCAAACCAGATGGCTGCTGGCTGCACCAATGCTTCTTGGGAGAGACGTGACACTTTTATATCACTTGGAAAGCGACTTCCCAGAGCAGAGAAGCAGGGAGAGTATTTCACTGACGAGGGAACTGGTTCTACCTTGCAAAAGATTTATTAAAATACTGGTTTCAAGTCAGTGTTTTCTCCCATTGTATCTACAGGAAGTGTCCAGAACAAAATGTAATAAAACTAACCCCCTTTTTCTGGTTGTTGTTACTAAGACAGGCACTGGCTAAGTTCATAGTTACCCTCCTTTACGATACCCTCTCAAGGAGTCCAACAACAGGTAATAGTTAGTGAATACTCACACAAGTCTAGATGTTTTTACATGTCTGTTCACACTCTCATCTGGTACTCACTAGCTTGTGCTTTTAACATAGTCAAGTAATGTAACAAAGGCTAAAATGTATTGCATATAAATACAGTGGACTTAACAGGTGAAGTATGGTATCATTTTTATCAGTGGAGATCTGTTCTCTTTTTAAGATCTCACATCTGGTCCATGGAAACCCAGTTAGGTATACTTTACTCCAGGAATAATTACAAAAGAAACAACTATGCTTGAGATAAAAAAAAAGACGTGAATATAGCTCTTCTGGCTGTCTCTGTATATATCTTCTACACTATAAAGTTTGGTTCATAGAATTAAACCTAAAAGGGTGCTTGGACACTCAATTATAGTTCCCATTCTACAGATGAGAAAATAGAGGCCCAGGGTACAGATGTTCCCAAAAGGATGAAAGACATTTGTATAAACTTGTGAAAACATATCCTTTCTCTGAGCTAGATCAGAAAGAATGGATTTATAAAAGCCACTCATCACCAATGTCCAAACCAAAAAGAAAAAAAAGAAAATGATTGACACAAAACTTTTGAACTTGACAGATCCTTAAGGACCATCTGGTTGTGATTTGGTGTAGTGAGTCAGTTAGGAGCTCCCACTCACAGCATTGCTTGACCTTGAAATCATGGATCATGAGCCACTCAGATTTTATTGTCTGCCCACTCTCTATGACCATATTTCGGACTTGGCCATCTAATATTATTTACTCAGCATCCTGATGAAGTAGGGATTATTATTTCATTTTTTTCCTCCATTTTTTCAAATGAGAAACTAAAGTTCAGAGATCTTATACAAGACTTGCCCAAAGGAACTCAGTCAAGTAGTAATAAGGATGGTCCAGGACTGCTAGATCAAAACCAAAACCGAGAAAATAAATTAGCAAACACTTTCTATGTGTTAGGTCCTAGTCTCTGCTAATCCAGTACTTGTTCTGTGTTGTATTGTTTTTGTCAAATACTCTGAAGAGTAACAAACTTTGTGAGAATGAACATCACTGAGACGAAATGATGACCATAGCTAGAGCTTTTCAGCTCTTAAGCTCTTAGGAAGGTGACTTGAAAAAGCAGTCTCTTGTCTTGCTGCAGAATAGACTTGCTCAGTGCAGGCAAAAAATGTTTCTCCATGTTCCTAGGCAAAGAGAAATCTCCAAGTAAGAATTTTCATAGCATAAAGAAAAAAATGAATTGGAATATTCCATATATTGTTGGAATGTAACAAGTATTAATCATAATCCAGAGTTTGAGTCATGATTGCTTTATTGCAAGAGAATTTTCTTCACAAATTACCTTCAGCCTGTCTTACCAGAGTAATTTCTCATTATGTTTCTAAATGCATGTGGTCACATGGTTCTTCCTGCTGGTCTCTGCTTACTTCCATACTTATTTGAATTTGCTTATTCGTGTTTCAGCATGAAAGTCCCCAACTTCTCCAACTATACAAACTGACATTTCTTTTTAAGTTTTCACTGAAATGCCCCTTCCTCCATGAAATTTTCCTCAATCCTCTATGTTTGAGCTGGGGGGAGGGAGGGACAACTTTTCTCAATCTCCAGTTCTGTACCAGGAAATATGCTAGGACCATGGCGTGTGTTACCTCATTTAATTTTCCCAATATTAACTGGTACATATTTTAAGCATGGAGAAAAGAAGGATTGTCTTAACGTTTGAAACCAAAAATATTCTAATTACAAAAGTTCTAACATAATATATTCTTTTAATGGGTGATGAGCATTCGTGTATAATAGATTTAAGCACATCCGCTAATTCTTGGCTTCTTGTTGTATTGCTAATGGAGTATTTTCACAAATACTTGGACAGCTAGATACACAGAAGCAATTAAGACTCAAGTTCTGCTGTGTATATTTCAGGAATAAATTCATCCTCTATTTTGGAATATGGAAATTTATTAATATAATGTCCTAATATTATGCTCATATTTCTAGTTCAGGGCCACTCATTTTTACAAAATCCAAAGAAATTATATCATTTTAGCAGGTGATATTCTACGGCTGAACAAAGAGTATGCTTTGAAAGCATTAGAGAGCTGTTAAAAATTATTGCATAATGGGATTTTAGGAAGTGGGTTAGGAAATGGTGGGTGTAGGGACAATTCTAATTTCTCTCATAGACTGAGATTTGAAGGGTGGGAAGGGCAGAAGAGATTGGTTGGTTAACTTGCTAACCATGGAAAATTATGTTTCTTAATAGGGCTGTCTGTACTGGAGAATGTTATCTAAAGGAGCCGAGATCACAGTTCAAACAAGGAGAAAATATTTCCACCTAAACACTTAGTTCCCCCACCCTCATTGGTCTTTCTCCTGAGAGTTCGCAGAGGGTGTTCTCCCTTTACTAATTTCAGAGCAGCTGTCTAGATGGGGCATGAGCTGAGCTCTCAATTCCATCCATTCACACTAGACCTTCATGCAGCATAAACACAGGTCCACACTCCTGAGCCAAAGGCAAAATGGAAAAAGATATATTTTTTCTCCAGAGACATAAAGTATTTTTGAGACTGTGAGCCTCTGCCAGAAAGCTTGGTCCTAACGCAGATGACGTAAAGGCAAAGACTTATTTTTTAAGACTTCAATTTAAGAATGCAGCTTTTGCTGAGTTCTAAGCAGTCCACATGGCCACAATTCCTCCTGTGCACAGACTTGGTGCTGAAGGCGTCCAGAGATGGGGAGCGGTCTGGATACACTTAGCCTGGCCCAGCCCTTCGCAGCCTTCCCTGTGCACACTCTTAGCCCCAGATCTCGTTAAGAGGCAGGTTCTAATTTGGTAGGTGTGACTTAGAGTACGGCACCATCTACCAGGAGTCATGTTTTATTTTCTAGGCAAAGGACAAGATGATCTCGTTGATATACATGTTTGGTATGCTGTAATACACCAGGGCTTGTTCTCAGAGGTCTTAGTAAAAAGGGTAATTTTCAGGATGAGTGAAACTCAATAATTTGAAAGCCTACAAATGAAATCTCCAAGTTGGAGTTCCTCATCTCGAAATCCTATAATGACAGTTATTTTCATTAAATATCTTGTTTGTGGTTTGGTCTAATCTAAGGGGTTTGGGAATTAAATTATTTTTATAGCAGTCCTGAGTTTTGCTGAAATTAATTTAGGAAAGATTTTTTTTTTTTCAAAATCTCTTAACTTCAAAGGTACTTCTCACACTTGTATCACCGATATTCAGTTTTAATTTAAATTGCTTTGATTCTATTACTTACCTAAAAATTTCCCTTGATATGCACTGCGATGGACTATGAAAATTATTTTAAAACATTTTGCTTCAGTATAAGCTAAATATGCAGATGACTACTTTGTTAGACTCACCTGGGGGCAATTGCATTCTGATTTAATGAATCTGGGAGAATCTCAACCACCTACATGTTTTAGCAGCAACTTAGATGGTTGAGATTGCTGGCCTAACAATATGGGTCTTTTAATTTTTATGCATTTGGCAAATGTTTATTGTATCTGCTCCAAGCTTGGCAGAGTTAGGGTTGGGAGATACAGAAATTTTTACCTTAAAGGATCCCATAGTCTATTGGCCAAGGTTTCAGCGTTTCAGGTTTTGTTCCTAATATTTCATCAGACATATCACCTTTATGTTTATGAATCTCAGGCTGTGGATTTGCATTCATAACGGCCTGTGTGTGCAGGTTAAGTGTCTCCACCTGTTTCTTTGAGTGGGAAACATTCTGTGCATGTGCTTTGGAGGGGGGCGGAAGGGAAGACATTTATCTTCACTTTTTGCTTCCTATGATGACCTGAGGCTTTCATTTTAATAAGGAATTCCTCTCTTGGCAGAGAAGGAAAACAGATGGTGTGTCTTTAAGTACCTAATGTATGCTTCCTCCACATTATTTTTGGAGAGCATGAAGTGTGGTTAAGGGAAGTGAACTCATGCTG
>CM053516.1:24717923-24757907 GCA_028627145.1 Eidolon dupreanum | reverse complement strand
CTAGTTCACACGAAACCAAGGGAAAACAAGTAACTGGGGATGTCTCAGGATTAAATGCAATGATTGAATATTTTCAGAGTATTATCCTCATTAAAAAATAGTTATGCTCTTCTTCATAGAAGCAGACAGGCACAACTGTGTTGTTTTTCCACTTAAGACCCACTGGTGAAAGAATATCTGTAGGAAAAATGTTTCAAAATACCCTTTGAATCAGACTCAAGCTCAGCTAGGTACATTTGTGGTTATTGGAGCCTGAAGTTTCTTCTTCTTTATTTGCTGTGGGCTATTATTGGATAATAAAAGCGAAAAATGCTAGTAAGTTTAACTTTATAGAAGGTCCTAGATATATTCTATGGGCCTAAGTTCAATGCCTACCTAATACCTTTTATAGATGCTCTGAAAGCTAACATTCCTGCATGAATCTGTGCTTCATCTGCAAACTAATTCCTTTTTTTTTTTTTTTTTATTTCTTTCATATGTTAGCAAGCAGCTCCATGTATGCTAACCATTCAGATGGATGGTTAATCCTTCCAAATGGTGACAGCATCCCCAGGGACAACTGGAGGCACACCACAGGGAGGGTTATTGATGGGAATGAATTTAGATTACTCATGCCGACTTCAGAGAGGTCTACCAGCTGTTAACAGCAGTGACCCATTAATTTAAAGTGTTACTGGCTGACTTTAAATCTGAGATCCTCTTCACATGATGAAACTCCTGCAAATGGAGACTGCTCCGTTCCCTGGGATCTGACCTGCCAAAAGGGAATCTATGCCAAAAAAAAAGAAAAAAAAAAAAAAAAAAAATCCAGAGGCATATGGATGTTGGAAAGACAGTGTTTCTACATCTAATTTGAGTTTAATTTTATCTCTTGATTTAATGGCTCTGATTTCCAAAATATTGACAGATCCAAGTCCTCATGACCCTTATGTGGAGGCATATGTCTCAAATCATCAAGATTAAAAACAAAAACAAAAAAAACCACAGTCCCTCCAAATTAGAGTTAACTCAAGGTGATGGTTACCTAACTCTAATAGTCACTGCTGTTGCTCTGAGTTAGTGGTTTATACCTTGGCTATATGTTGGAATCATCTGGAATGCTTTAAAAAAATAAGGATGCCTAGTTCTAATCAAAGAAATTCTGATTTAATTGCCTAGGGTGTGGCCTATGCAACAGGAATTTTTAAAAATTTCCAGGTGTCTATGAAATATGGCAGACAAGGCTGAGATTAACTACTCAAAGCAGCAACAGGTGCTTGAATAGTTGGGTGTAGGACGTAAGGGGACAGATGCTTTGCTGCCAATTGCTGCACCTGTTGAAGGTCAAAAAGGCATAATCGTGGTCCTGGGTAGGGTTACCAGTCATTTTAGTTTGCCTGTGACTGTCTTGGTTTTAATGCTGAAAGTCCCATATCCTGAACAAACTAGAACTAGGGTCCCCCTACTTATAAGGCCTGCTGGGAGTCCCTGCAGAAAAGGCAGGAGGGAAAGGCCTTGGCCCAGTGCAAAGGAGAGTGTGAACTCGTGGGAACAGAAGGGGCAATCCTTTGCCAGGAGGAGCCCACAACTAGCCTGCTCTGGCCCAGCAATATCAATGCCGATGGGGTCTTAGCCCCAGTAATCTTATTCCTTCTCACTCCTTGGGCCTGTGCTCACACTGTTCCTCCTGCCTTTCACTTCCCATGTCTCCTGGGGAAATAGCCCTCTTTCCTGGGGGAAGAGCCCCCTCTTTAAGAAGAGTGACCTATGTTAAATAGCAGCACTATGAGCAGATTCTGATGGACTGAGGATATTTGCAGCCATAATTAAGGACTTTGAGATGAGATTATCCACATGGGCCCTAAATCCAATAGCAGGTGTCCTTATAAGATAAAGCTGGGGCATTTCCTTGGACTCAAGTAACTGAAATGAGGCTTCTGAGGTGAGGTCCAAGACAATTTGTTTGACTCTCCCCAAGGGATTAGGCCGTCAGTGAGGTGGCTGGTTCAGGGCACACAATGAGATACTGTCTGGATCTTGACCTTCTGTTTTAGAAGCAGCAACAGCTTTAGGCAGCCCTGAGGGTAAATGGCATGATTAGAGAAAAGAGTAGTGGACTAGGAAGGGCTTAGGTGCATTAAAACCTTTACCTGTCTCTCTCTCTCTCTCTCTCTCTCTCTCTCTCTCTCTCTAGTAGCTGTAGCTGGAGTCCATAGGGCAGAGAATCCCATGTAAAAACAGGAGGCATGGCCATAGGTGATTTTTGTATGCCCCCATTCCTCAGTGAGTGGAGCTGTGAAAACCACATGTACATTTGGAGGGGAGGGGGGAGTTATGAGAGGCTCTCTCATTTTTTAGCTGTATTTTGACCTCATTAAGAAACAGTTTCTAGGAGAGTTATGGGTTACTCTGGAGGATGCTGAAGGGACATGTGGTCAATTAGGCAGACTGAGCTGCTGGGAGAAATCCCCTTTCTCATTTCAGGCACATGGAAAAGCTAAAAAAATAAATAAATAAGTGAAAACTGTTAAATGTGTAGCTAAGTTTAAATGCCCCATAAAAGGCAATCCCCAGGAGCAACATTTGGAGAAGCAACTCCAAGTCAGTCATGCATGGACATGAAAGCCAACAATCTCATGAGGCAAACCAGGGAATGGCCAGGCCCAGACGGCAGGGGTGTGGGTGGACTCTTGCTGCTGCCCAGTGCTAGGACTCTTGTTCTTGGCCAAGAACCTGCCCGCCTCCAAGGCCCAGGGTGGAAAAAGAGTCAGCCAGCCAGGACCGTAAGTAGGTGTGAATTCTGAATTCAGGCTACTAATGTGGTACAGTGACCCCAGGCCAAAAAAATTAAAACAAAAGCTCTAGGCTTAATGAAACCAATAGGGCCCATGACTGGGGCAAGTTTAAAACTGCCTGCTAGGGATGCTGACACAACTAATATAGCATGCAAGAGCTGAAGATCAATACCTATCAATTTAGAATCACAAAACCTACAACAGGACGAGAACAATAATAACATTTTTTAGATAATGAAATACAATCTCTGAAAGAAGAAAATTCAACATGGAAGAGCAGGATACCAAAAAAATGAACAAATTAAATGATTATTAAAGGTAAATTAGCATTGCTTGATTATAAAAATAATAACTTCTGAGATAAGGAAAACTAGGTTCATTAAAATAACATGACAAATGGGCAAGATCTGAGTCAAATCTATAATTGCTGACAAGAAACATCCTTAAAGCAAAATAATATAGTTGAAAATATGGTAATAGGAAAGTATATACTATACAATCACCAACTGAAAGAAAGCTGGTCTAGCAATTATATTAGAGAAAATTGATTGAAGGTAAATGGCATTAAAAGCAATTTTATATTTTATGTTTCTCTGGGATGATCATTACTTTTTATCATGTGATTAAAAACTTTATCCCTATCCAAAGTATCAATATCATATACATTGTATGCTCTGATTGCAATTCTGTTAAATTAGAAATAAACAAGAAAACCATAGTTAAGACTTAAAAAGACATTTGGAATAAACACACACACACACACACATAAATGAATCCCCAAAAGAAATACTTTAAAAATTAGTAAGAAAATATGAAAGTCTATATGATTTTGAGGTTGGAAAGGATTTCTTACACAGGACAAAATGACCCTAAGCTACAAATTAAAAAAATAAATAAGTTTAAGAAATTAGATAAAGAGAGAGAATAAAAGGAAAGGAAGACACTCTAATCAAACTTCAAAGAAAGCTACTAACTAGGAGAATATATGCATAACTTGTGTAGCAGATCAAAGATTAGTATTCATATTAAAGAAATGTTATGCAATAATAAAAAAGAAACAAATAGTATAATTTGTTCATATGGACTTTTATGTATTTTAACATATTTTTAACAAATACTTTATTATAGTTACTTTTGGGAAGGAAAACAGAAAAAATGGGCTGGGGAACAAATAAACTTCAACTTTATACTTAATCCCCTATTTCTTTAATGTAGAACACTTTAAATTAAAATTGGCAAAGTGTTTATATTTGTTAATCTAGGTACACAAGTAAATTTTACGTTTTTCTCTGTAGTTTTCTGTATTTCATTAAATAAAAAATTTTTCTCTCTTTCATTAAGTAAAAAAATTTTAAATTGGCAAGGAAACAGTGAAAAAGTACTAACAATGTGTGTGTGCACGCTGACTTGTGTGTGTCCTTATTGCTGGATTGTATGCCAGTATTTTTTTCCAGAGCAATATTGACACACGATCCTTCAAATGAATGAAAAATTTCCATTTCAATACAACTCCATTAGTCAAAATAAGTTAACATGCTAATATGTGGTTTATGTGCATAATTCTTCAGCTAAAGGCAATAAATCACATTGTTTCTTATGCACAGACATAAGGAAATCAGAAAGTGAAACTTTATCTTGAAGAAGAATAACATTAAAAAAACAAGTGGGGACAAATTATCAAGATACAGGAGGCAATACCCTAATTTTTACAAAAAGAAACAAGTACTAGTGCAGTAAGATGGCAAAGTAAGCCCCTATCTTGGGTAAAATGTGAAGAAGGAACGGTTTGCTTTGGCATTCATGCAGATAGGGCACTCTGGGCAGGAAGTAACAGAAAGCAACCTCAGATGGGCTCAGACACTGGTGACAGGCATTATTTCACATAACAGAAGGCAGGTGGTTTGATCAGGGCTTGCCTGGTATCATAAAGCTCTTTATAGGTCTCTGCTCTGCCATCCTGGGAACTATCCTCCCCCTCAGGCTGGCAGACTCCAGTCCCTTAGGGCAGAATTAGATTAGACACCCATTCCAGAGCCAGTTATAAGCAAAGGGGTGGAACTGTCATGAGTGATTTAGACGTGCAGGTGAGTCAAAAACTATTTCCATTGACCCCTCTGGGTTTGATTCTTCCACTCTCCCCTGGCATCTAGGCTCTTCCATTTGCTTAAGGCCTTGTTTTTCTTGTTTCTGTAAAAATTTGAAAAGCAAATTCTTATTACAATGTACGTATGTTTGTATGTATGTTTGTATTTAAATTTTAAAGTTCTTCAGTAAACACACTAATGGATGTCCAGCTCTAGCCACCCAGATAGAATAGAGGAGTTCTGGGTAGTGAGTTTGAAGTTACATAGTTCTCCTATTACCTTCTTCCTCTTTCACCCTCCAAGAAGTAATATCATTGCAGAAAATTTGGAAAATACATATGTCAAGAAAAATTAGAAAATAATCTCAGAAAACCCAGAGAGAAGTACTTTACATTTCAATGTGTATTCTTAGAATGAATTTAAAGTTTGGAAATCCTTATAATATTTGTTTGGAGAAATATATTGGACTTATACTGGTTTTCTATAGTATATTTTTGCAGAAATGGGAAAAGTCTTTGAAGGTTTTCATAAGTGCTTGATTCAATTTTTATCCCCCCTTCTGCTGGTCCCCCTTCCCCCCCGCCCCCCCCACACAAAGAAACATGTCAAGACCTATATGTTGAGTCAGCACTAAATTCTACACGAACAGTCATCCAAACTCTGAGGCATTAGGGTTCACTCCGTAGTGTCTGGCTTCATTTCAACCTTGAGGACCCAAACTGGGAGAAGAATCAGAGCTCACAGGTGCTGACTCGCCGTTGTGACTAACGCTGAGCTCTCTGTCCTGGAACCCAGAGACCAGTGGAGGTGTGGCTGGAAGAGAGCTTTCCCCTGCGGAGAGCAGTGATGGACACCCTTCTGTCAGGGAGCTGCGTCCGCTGAGCTAATGGCGCCCCACCTCTGAAGCAGAGAATCTAAGATTTGTGAGCTGTAAAAGTGACAGTCTTGTCATGCCAGTACGAGCTGGTCACATGTGTTTTACACTGTGTGCACTGGCCCTCCCATACTATCTTTCACCAAGGAAGGAACGCTTGAAGCCAGCGTGCTGTACATGGCCTTGCCACCCATCTACCCATCTTTGGACTTCTCTGCTCTTTCGAATTTGAGATATCAATTTGTTCCTTGAGGCTCTCTAAGGACTTTGCTGCCACTCTGTGACTCTTTCTGTTCTTGGTAGACTTGACTAGGCTATCTGTGCCCTGGCTTGGCCTCCAGACCCTTTGTTGGTGCTGAGCATTGTCAGCCTTCTAAGTGGAGGAGGCATCTGTGGTCTCTAAGGCTACAGTTCACACGGCAAGGGCTCTTGTGGAAATCAGCTATGGTTCCTGTAGACAAGAGCACACAATATATATTTCCTTCACATAAACCAGTGATCTTTTTAAATAAAACTCTTTGACTTCTCATGTACGAGGGTACAAGCAATGTGTCATGATGGATGCATTTAATCTATTGGCCTTTGATATCTCCTTAGACTAGGGTTTCTCAACTTTGACACTATTACTATTAACATCTTTGGAAGAACATTTCTTTTTTTGTGTGGAGGGGTTGTCCGGGCAATGTATAATATTTGTCAGCACCTCTGGCCTCCACCCATTACATGCCAGTAGCCTACTCCCATTACAACAACCAGAAATATCACCAGATATTGCCAAATGTCTTCTGGAGAGGTGGGCAAAATTGCTCTTGGTTGAGCATCACTGCCTTAAACATTTATCTTTGTGAGCCAGGTTGCTATTATTTGCAATTCTAACCTTGAAAACAAGTAAGAAATCCCAACATCTGACCTGGGGACTCGCAGGAAAAAAGTACATGCCAATCCAGTCCCCACTGTAGTTCTCTTTGGGATTCCTGGGTGCATAGCAAAGTAAAAACTCACCAGTGTTTTCTTTTCTTTCTTTTTTTTTTTTCTGCTATACTTTAAGAGAAAAGCAAAGTGATCTTGCTGTGCATGTGTGAGACAGAAAGGTGTATTCTCATAGCACAACTAGAATGTGAAGAAATCTCATACAATTAAGTTGAGGAATGCCTTATTTAAAATGCACTTGGCATAACATAGCCTGGAGGTTGCAAATTATGGACTATAGATTTTCATTATCAGGTCCATACAATGTATTTTTTATACTAAAAGGCCTGGATTTAGTGGGTTGATGGGAAGTATGTAAATTGTTAGGTGCTATAACTAAGGCTTAATATTTTCTACTATTTTTTTATTGCCATTTCCTTAATTTAAGCACACCTGCTATATTTGCTTTTTTTTAAATTACTCTTTTTTTCTGGTATGTTATTATCGTGGTCTCTGTCATGGACTATCAACAGAATATGAAAGATAATTTCACAGTCCTTGCAAGGCTGGAGAGAGCAAAGATGGGAAGTCTGACAGTCTCTAGCCTGGGCACACCCAGTAGGATGACAGGGGAAACCTGGAATGAAGTAGGGGCAGTCACTGCCCATTTTCTAGTTCCCAACCGACCCTCTGTCTCTTTTTATAATAATTCATCACATGACCATTTTTAAGTTTCTTTTTAAATTCAGTTCATCCTCTTTATTGTTTTGTTCAACATATTCCATCTAGTCTTTATTTTTGCCTTAATTAAAATCCTAGCTTACCACTTAGTAGCTGTAAAATTTACTTCTAATCAGGAATGATCATCAAAATATATAAAGTTTGTGAAGCATGAACAGATGGCAGCATAACTCAGGAGCAGATACTGGAGATTTGAGCATTAACCTTTGAGTCACTGAATCATGGAAAGCAGGGAGGGGAAGGGGCCAAGGGTGGTCAAAGGGGAGGTGACACAGATGAGGGCCTGGAGCAGCCAGAGTACAAGAGAGTGTCAGATTCAATATCTTACCATCAGTAGACTGTATATACCAAGCCCGATTGAACTTCACTTGCCTAACACAAAATGTAAATCAAAATATTGTACCGTGTTTTTGAAAGTTGCTAAGAGAGTAAATCTTAAAAATTCTCATTGCAAGAAAAAAAGTTGTAACTATGTGTTGTGATGGATCTTAACTAGATTTATTGTGCTGATCATTTCATAATATATACAAATATTGAATCAATATATTATGTACCTGAAACGAATATCATTAATATCGTGTTATGTGTCAATTATACAAAAAAAAAAAAAAGTATATGCAGGTTGCTCAAATTTCAATGTTATTTTCCTCCTTTCTACAAAAAAGAGAAAATGTGACTCATTGTATCTGTTTCTTCTAACATCAGACAGTATATGATTATTAGGAAGATGAGGCAAGTTCATGGTCCAGACCCATTCTCATGGAGTAGTGGAGAATGGACTCCACTGAGCCAGAAGTGGTAAGACCTGAGTCTGAGACTCAGCTCTTCCATTGCGAGGCAGGACCTTGACCAAACCACTTTTCTGCTCTTAAGTTCCTTGCCAACAACGTTAAGGAGGTATCCTAGGTAATGTTTCGTGTTGCTTAGAGAACTAGCATCCCACACCACTAAGTCATTCCTTTGTTCCTTTTTAGGGCTGTTGAAAAATAATCAGCAATCAGAATGTTTAGTCGCAATCTTGAATTATAAGAAGAAAACCACTACTGCACTTCTCTAGGCCTGGTGCATTTCAGGGCAGCTGGAGGAGGAGGCAGAAGGAAGCAGGGGTCGCATTGGGGAGGGCGGGAGGCAGGCCATCTCTCCCAGCTGCTCTTCTGATGAGGAAATAATTACTTAATAGCTGGGCAATTTGTAAAGCAGCTGCCAGTGGTGTACGAAGACAGCTGTTCTAAAAAAAAAAAAAAAAAGAAAGAAAGAAAGAAAGAAAGAAAGAAAGAAAGAAAGAAAGGAAAAAGAAAAAAAAAGAATTGGGCTTTTTTTTTTTTCTATATTCCATAGTATACAAATTAGCAATGTAGTCTTAAAATAAGTGATTAACTGCTGCTAAGGAATGTTCTTTAGAATGCCTTGATGAGTAAGGCCCTGAAGGGTTGATAAAGTTTCCAAGATCACATTTAAGAACCGATCTTAAAAGTATGAGACTGAAAGAAATAGAAGCTCATAGAAACTGTATACCAACTCCCCTACTTGATAGTGCTATAATCAATGGTCATTGTTCGTACTCCCTGAGTTAAATAAAATAAAAGAAATAACATGTCAGAGCAACCCTCGCTTTTTTTTGGTGGGGGGAGATGGGCACTGAGTTTAGAACTAAAGAAGGTTGCATTCTTTGATGGCATTTACTGGGCAAGCAGGGTGTCTGGTCAGTGCAGAAGAAGGTGATGATGAGATGAAAATGAGGTGCTTTGTCAGTGAGCAGGTAATTGGATGAGGGGCTTTGCATAAATTTTCTCATGTGATCTTAAAAGTCATTTGAGAAAGTCCCCCCCACCCCAACCCCCACCGTGCAGATGATAAAACTGAAGTCCAATTGACTTACTTGCCTACACACACCCAGCGTTGATATCTGGAATCATGTTGAGAAGCTGGAATAGTGATTAAGGAAACTAAGTTTTGAGTTGCCCTGTTTGAACTCAGAATCGCCGCTGTGTGACTGGCTTAGTGTCCACTCAGCACAGTGCCCAGTAGACTGTTATTAATCCTGTCTGACTTCAAAGCCCTAGCTCTTTTACTGTATTTGTCTATACTGAAAGTAACACAAGTTTGCAGGAAAAAAATTAAATAAAGTAAACAAATACATCCAGCCAAAAGAAATCCATTTGTTACTGAAAAACAGTATGTGTTAGCTTTCCTAATATTACATTACTGTTGGTAAGAAACAGGAATCAAAAGGAAAGTAATTCTAACTCTTTTTAGAGGATGCTCATCAAACAGCCTTTACTCACCTCTCTACTCTGAGTATTAACTTGTGAGTTGTCAGTAGTCCAAATACAACCTGTGCAAATTTTATATTCTGAGAAGTTGCAAGAGTCCATCTTTCAATTAATTCTCTCCAGAAGGAAGGAAATAATAACCTAATTTCATCATCTCCAGGTTGAACAAGATCTACTATATTACTAATCTGCTTAGCCAAGGAGTAGCTCTCATCGTTGCCTTCCTCCAGCTGTCTAAATATTTCTTAGCTCCCAGATCTGTCTTATTCCTACTTGCCCAGGAATCCTGCCCCAAGGCCTGTAGGATACACTGACTTCTTTCTCTTTTCCAGACTTCTAAAGTCCTTTGCATCTGTGTTTCACCTTTGGGAACTTGTTTTGATTATCTTGCATTATCTTCTGGTTCATTTTAAAGCAACATTGCTTGGGATTGGGGACCACGCTAGAAATCATTTTTTGGCTCTTGCAAAGTTCAACATTATAAAGGAACAGTAGCCGAAGAATGAATATATACTCAATTTTCAAACTCTGGAGTTAATGTTTCCATAGCTGGAATTGCTACAACCTCAAAAGCCTCATAGATTCATTTAATTGAGGCTTCGTGAAGTCATGATGTATTACTGACAGAGAACAGGCTTAGGTTCTCGTCTTGACCCCGCTGGTTACTCTGTGTGTGACTCCAACTTTTTAATCTGTACAATGGGAACAATAATATCTACTCCAAAGGCTGTGGGAAAATTTGAATTACATAATTAATTAATTAAAACATCAATTTCTGATAGACAATGAATATCATTTTCTTATCTTTTTCTTTCCTATAATGATCACTGACACAAGCCAGGCTCCCTTGTCCGTACTGGAGAACCTATTCTCAAGAAGAATTTATAACTTTGTTTTATGTTTGTAAAGCTACATTGATAATTTAGAACTACACCTTTTAAATAATTTTTTTAATATTTATTAAAAATTTTTTAAATAATATCTTAGTTGCCATGACATGGCAATGGTGATCTAAATGTGACAGGTCTTTTGGGGAGGGACACATATATAGTACTCAAAATTTATGTTTGTTTAAAAGGCTCAGTCAAATGTCATTGCTTTCTACCTGTGAGATACATTTATTTGGATGGTAATAACTTAGTATGGTTCAGAAAACCGGGTAAATGGTTGTCTAAAATAAGTCAGGAGTTCACAATTAAACAGATCTTTAGAGAAGACTCCTAAAGCACTGGGCTGTTGTAAAGAAGTATTTTTCAGACTTTAACATGCATCAGAATCACCTGGAGGTATGGTGAAGTGAAAATTCTTGGGCCCTCCTCCTAAAGATCCTGATTCAGTCCATCTAAGGTGAAGCCTTAGAACTTTCATTTCTAACAAGTTCTCAGGTGATACTGATGCCGTTGATTCTCCAACTAGATGGAATGTGGAATCTCCCAACCCTTGAAATGTTAACATCATATGTCTAACCTTCAAGGTATTCAGCTTTTATCATTTTCTTTCTAAAATCAGTATTTTTCTGAAATATCCAGAAAACGATATAGATGCTATGTCTTCACTAGGAAAGTACTTTATGGAAGTTAAGGAAAAAAGTTGCAGGGACTAATTCACCATAATAAATGGTCTGTCTCTAAAGTGAAGCAAGAGCGTTTTAAGTATTTTAAGTATTAAATGAAATACTTCATACATTTTAAGAATAAATGAAAACCTTCTCTCTTGACATATTGATCATAGAAGGCCACAGACATTTTAAACTGAACACAACCAAAACTAAATTTATAATCTTCCTCCCATTTCCTAAAACCTAGTCTTCTATTAATTAGTGTACTCTTTCTCAGTGAATGAAATTACCATCCACCCAGTTATCTGGTTAGCCAAAACTAGATTCACCCTCAATGCCTCATGACGGGCCTCATGTCATACCTATGTATGAGACTCTCTAAAGGCGGGATCCAGGATGTGGAAAGCCACACAGGTTTTTACAGCATGCAGCCAGGGTTGAGAACCCCTGTCAGCAGTGGCTGGAACCCGCTCTTGTCGTCTCGAATGTGAGTGATTATATAGCCTGCTGAGTCTATTCCATTTTAAATGTCTTTGTTGATTTAAATTTACTGAGAAGCTGCGCTTCTCATAGCTTTGACCCTTTACTCATACATTTGAAATCTTGCACAACCAATATTGATTTATCTCTGCTGTGATGGAGATGGCCTTTCAAGGAAACATCATAAATATTTGCTGTCAGTTTGAATCTCTTTTGTTTTTGATGGTTCTGTTTTAAAAAATTGGCAGTATTTTTGGTAAGTAGCCAGATTCAAGATATGAATACTATGTCAAATATTTGTTTGTTTGTTTTTTCTAATATTTAGTACTTGAAGTAGCCAGAATTTATTTTAAGAAAATACTTATCCCTGTGTCTTATTTATTTATTTTTTTCCTTTAGTCTTCAGAGGATGGGTGGAAGATACAAGAATAGGGACACTATTTCTCTATCCTGACCAGCTTGGTGAGGACCATAGAGTGGTATATGCAAAGGCGTGCATGGCTGGGATGAGTGATTAGTGTATTCCGGCTTTCCCATGGGCCTCACCACCCACTGGTGTTCCTGCCAGTTCTTTGCTCTCTCTGATTATTTATAAGTCTTGGGAAGATGACACTGCTTTTGGTTCCAGGATTGTTCACAGTCATTTTGCTCAGCCCAGAAAATTATTAAATGTTATATAATGGTGAAGAATGTGTGAAAATGATGGCTATATGAAATCTTATACTCTAAAATAAGACTAAACTTTTGTGATTCATCGTCAACCCCTCTTGACACTGAGGTTATTAATCTTCTCTTATTTTAAATGAATAGTTTGGACTCAATGACATTTTTCTTCCTGTTCTAACGTTTTTCACTCTATAATGGGTTGCAAAATGGGCCTTTCCTGTCTCAGGTTTGGCTGAAGCTACAAAGATCAAGGATAAAACAGTAGCCCAACTCAAGGAAGAAAGCTAAGAATTGGGCCCCTCGCTCCCAACCATGCCATGCCATGCCATGCCAGGCAAGAGGCAGAGCAAGGATGAATAAAAGCGCCATAAGATTTCTTACCATTTTGAGTGCAGCTTTTGGTTGCTGTAGATTTCTGATGGTTTCCAGAGCGCGGTAAAGCTGTTACTCAGTTTCTAGCTGTTTATTTGATGTTTCCTTTGTGGAATGAGGACCTGATGCATCTAGTTCACCATCTTGATGATTTACAATTATTTCCACTTTTGTGCTTAGTTTTATATTTAAAATTGTGTACCTTTTTGTGTAAATAGTTTCTACCCCAAGAAGTGTATGTGCCTTAGGCTCCCCAAACCTAGGTTTGTTCCTGGCTGGGGGAAGGAAAAGTTTTAACTGTGAGACAAGTTGATTTTTTTTTTTAATTTCACTGGAATTAAAAAAATTGAAAAAATAAGTCATTTTATGTCTAAAAGCAACCAAGTTTTTTTCTTGTTCTTTTCTCCCCTGAGCTATGATTTTAATCCATATATCTAGAATCACAGAAAGAATCTATTCTGGGTCATGGAAATAAAAGAGAGGCCTGTGGGAATTGAAAATAAAGTGGTGTGTGTGTGTGTGAGAGAGAGTATGTGTGTATGATCTGTCTATTATCTATCTATCTATCTATCTATCTATCTATCATCTCTCTACCTATCCATCCATCATCTATGTATTTAATTGCAAATACGTGATCCTATATTGGTTTATTAAAAAAGAAGAATGATTTTTAAATTGAGAGTCTATATATCATTTAAGGAATTGTTTACAAACACCAATTTTTTAGTGAGACGGACTTAAATTTTAACCTTAGGTCTGTTTTATTGACTTGGGAAAGTTGTTTATCTTCTAAAAGCCTCAGTTTTCTCTACTGGTAAAGTGCAGATTGTAGAACATATTTTGAGCTTGTAGTAAGAACCAAATGAGCTAATTCAAGGAAGGGTCTTGGCATAATTTCTAACATGTAGAAAATGCTAATATTCAAACAGGGGTTATTATTATCATCCTTACCATTACTTGTTAAAATACTTGGAGACACAGGTAATTAGATTCGCCTAGTTTATAGTCGGGTAGCTTGAGGCCAAGAGTTTAAATATTTTGTTCATAATTGCTTAGGAGTGATGACTATACCTATAACTTATAAAATGTAGAAATTATCAACATCTTCCTTTCTCTTTCCATCAGTTCATTAAGAACTGCAAATTATAAATGTTTCCAGATTCTGAGCTGAATATTCAAGATCTTCTGGAAACATTAGGCAGGTGGGGTTGAATTTGGAACTTTTCTAAGAATTTAGTCCCTTTATTGCTCATATTGCTGGAAAAATCAATGACTTGTGCCAAACACGTTGTTTTCTTCTCTTGACAAAAAGCAGATCAGCAAGTTTTCATATTGCACTATTTTTAATGGCTGGAACATCAACATTTTATAACAAGAAAAAAATTAAAGTTTCTTAATATTTGGAAGAGAAGCGCTTATAAAAATTTTCACATCCATTCACCATCTGGAAAAGCAAGGTTTTAGTTAGGCCTGATGAAGCTTAGAGTCACTAAGCATCTTGAAAAATGACCACTTATTTAAGACATTTCCTCCGCAGGACCCTGCAGTGTTCACCCTTCTATAGCTTATACTTGTGAAGGTCTTATCATGGAAAAATAAGAGATACATAAATAAATGGCCAAAACCATAGGCTTTTCACTGGGGAATGTTTTAAGGCCAAATGAATTTGCAGGTTCACGAGTAAAACCCATGGCTATTTATCTACTAAAGTCACATTCACAAGTACTTATGGACTGGTTCTCATGTGCCAAGCACTGTGTTGAAGGTAGATCATTCAGGTAGGAACCTGTGCATCCTCACTCTTCTAAAGTGGAAACCTTGCTTTTGCAAAGTCCTGCATCTAGCCAGACTTGTACTGAGGGGGAACACTCATGCATACTTATATTGAGCCTAAACTGCTTCAAAACTTTTTTGAAGCCAAATAGTCCTGCAGAACATTGTGCTAATTAATTGCTTTCATTTCAGTTTACACGTTAAAGTTTGATCTCAATATGCAAATACAGGGCAACTAATATAGTGAGTCTCTCCATATCCTGTCCCCCATTATGTGAACTTACTGCTTGGCAGTGGAAGGCTGTTCTTTCTGCCCCACTGATCACCTGATCGCCTTATTAAGGGCACATAGAGATTCATGTAGGTCACTTGGTAATTATTCTAAGGTTGAAGGCAGGTCTTTCTTTATAGTAGTGGTTATTTAAGTGAACTGGAGATTTAAATTTTATTTCTTTCCATAATAAATACATTTGTTATTGTCCTGAGTAAAAAAAAAATTTTTTTTACATTTTAAACACTTAAATCTCCTTTTTAATTTGAGGGGTACAAGCCCTTGGGTAAAGAGTGTATCCTTTCCCAGGGTACATCTGTCAAAGGCACAATGCAGAGCTGTCATCTGGCAATGCTCAAGTAAAGTTTGCTACTGAATATTGCTACCATCATCTCAAAAGCTGCCTCTCTTCCTCTGGAAACCATGACATTTCATATACTAACTGCTATTTAATAAATGTCTACCCCTCAACAAGCAAGAGCGTCAAAGAAATCTAACAAGTTTCTACTCAGTCCTCTGGAGAGTGAAGTCCACACATTAGAGCTAGACCATATAAAATTCAACCTGTGGTGTTACTAGCATTGGCAAGGAAGGCCAGCGTCTTTGAGCTAAGTAGTGGGAGAGAAGAAGTGGGAAACTAGTCTGTCTTCAGAGGTTCTGAAAATGGTCCCTGGGCCAGCAGCTTCAGCGTCTCCTGGAAAATGTGTTATAATTGAAGTTCTCAGACTCCATCCAGACTCTTTGCATCAGAAACTCTGGATTAGGGTCTCACAATCTTTGTGTTAACCTTTTGGGTAATTCTGGTAAATGTTCAAGTTTGAGAGCCATTGTCTAGCACTTCATCATGATACCTCCCATCCCCCCAACATGACACCATACTAGAAGGTATTGGATACTGTTTAGCATGACAGTATCCTTACTTTTAGGTAGGTAAAAAAGTCATTCAATTATTGATATCTATTGTACAGGGTCCTTATACTATCTACTTTTGTCCTGAAACACAATAAATGATCAGTAGATAGTTGTTGAATGAGTGTGGATTGATGAAGTGTATGAGTATATACTTCTGTCAAAGGCTAGAGCCAGAACCATAGCTCTGGGCATCTTGGGCTCTGAGGTGACTGCAGATCACAAAAGAGGATGAGCCCCTACAAGGAATGGGCAGCAAAGCAAATTTCTTCCTGAATACTTATAAAGTCAGTTTTGAATGCCAAATATTATTTCTTCAAACATTACCCCACTGGAACCTGGACTGCTACAATAGCATCCTGGACATTTTCCTCCCTTCAGCACTGGCCTATTCCGATGTATTACATAACTAACATTCAGAACAATGTTTCTCCAGGGTCACTTTACTTTCATAACTCCTTTTAGAAATTCTCCAGTTTGCAGGTCAGCAGTTCTCTCTGTGCTGTGCATCCATGTCATTGTGTGAATCTCTCTATACTAATATAAATGTCTCTCACGTAACTGGATTTTTCTCTGAACTAGGAGATTGTTATGGAGAGAAATAATGCATTAATTACCTTATAAAATTCATTTTTCATCGTCCTGGGCTTTAGCAATTTTCCTGAAGTTGGCTTATAAAAAGGTGTCATGTGTGTTTATTTAATAAGTGAACAAAATTAGTTCCTTGGCTGGATGTTGATGCTCATCCTGTACCTTTACCCCAGTCTCCCAGTCTTGCCCATTTCCTTTTCTGTCCCTCTCATCTTTGCCCCACCAAATCCCCGTGGAGTTCTTTTTGCTCAACTGGTTGCTCAAGCCATTGTTGGGCTATACCTTCCGTATCTTGGGATAACACCATATTTGGGGGGTTACAATTACATGGATCAAAGCTAGCAGTGTCATGGAGAGCACGGTTCACATTTAAGGTACTTTGTACCTCTTTTGTTTTGGGAATCCATAGCATGACATGTACATAGTCTGTGGGGTCATGGAAGGGAATTGTCATAATATACAGGTTAAAGTTCAGGGGGAATGTGTAACCGCCATGGTAGGAAATCCCTGATCCACCTGCTACTATACATTTTGGTTGAGTACCAAAAAATGATGGACGAATAAATAGACAAAGCTTAGGGTAGAGTGGAGAGGGAAGAGCATATGACGTGGGTGAATGCCTGAAAAATTCAAAGAAGCCCAAGAGAGCTATAAGGAAAATAAAGGCATGGGCCAGGCTTGGCCTGAATATTCAAGGCCTCGTGGGCCCTGTAAGGAGCACATTACTAAGTGTGGGATATGTGGTATGTTCTCAGTAGGTGATAACTATTTATTACTCAAAAAGCATGAATGAATTGACTTCTAGGAAGTAGGTAGTAGTCTTGTTAGTAAGTATTTTAGAACTGATTGTTTTTATTTTAATTGTTTTCTGAAAGACACCTAGCAAAGCCCTCCCACTGTGAGTAAAAATCCATAAATATAGATATGTGTCCTGAAAACAGATTCTCCTCAGGAAACAATAGCTTTTTTTCTCCTTCCCTCCCTCCCTCCCTCCCTCCCTCCCTCCCTCCCTCCCTCCTTCTCTCTCTCTCTCTCTCTCTCTCTCTCTCTCTCTTTCTTTCTTTCTTTCTTTCTTTCTTTCTTTCTTTCTTTGTTTCTTTCTGTATTCTACATTTCAGTATTGGCCAAGGTCTCCACTAACCCCATGGGACACTTAAGTCCAGTTGTCAATATAAGCAGTTTAAACTGATTCTCTCCCCCAGAAGAATGCCAGTCACCGCGGGTAAGAGCTTTGGGCAGCTTCGCAGCTTTTAAATGCCTTCTTTTGAATAAGCAGGCTATTTCATGGAAGGATTTAAATCCATATTATTATATAAGTTGCAATTAGTGGCTTCCCACAAATTATATATCACTTCAGCAAGTGCAGTCTTCCCCGAGTGATTCGTTGAATGGCTCACAGGATTGTGTGTCATTGTTCTTCACTGGTCAAGTATGCTTTTCTTCCCTTTTTATTTTCAGCACTCAGATCCATTTCTTTCCAGGTATGAGCCCCAGAGGGCTCCAGCTGGGTGTTTATAAGGTCCCTAACTGACGACACAAGAGAGCGATGTCACATATTGCCTTCAATGACATTTTATTTTCTTGGCAGCAATATTGTTCCATTTTATTTTCAGTCTGTAGGTGATGCCTTAATCTATATTGGTTTATTACCTTTATTATCATAAATAAAAGATGTATAGCAATGAAAAAAATATATTTACAACGCTTAAATGTGGCATAGTGCCAGTTCTGGGCCAAGTGGATTTTTTTTCCACAGACAATAAAAACAAAATTAGTAAATATGAGAGGCCGATTCTCAAGGCAGAAAGCACTTTCGATTGCACCGACCCATAATCAGACAAAATAGTGAATCCATACCATTGAACTTGGGGACAATTTTGTCCCAGTCTTTTTGCCTCTGCTAAACGGGTGTTGGGGAGACTTCAAAAGAAAAAAGTGTGTGGCAAAGACAAAGTAGGTAGAATCATTTCAGGGCGATAGCTGGTTGACATGACGTCAGCTTTCAGGGAGAAGCTGAGAGTATAGTGCTATATGTCTGGTGGCATCTGTTACAGAGACCTTAACCACGACAGGAACTGGAAGGGCCCATGGGAGGAGTTCTCATATCCTGTGTCAGGAGGGAAGGCCCCCCAGGAGAGCTCGATGGTTACAGCAGCCCCTCCCTTTAACTTCCCCTGCCCCTCAATAAGCAGCTGCCTTCTCCTTGCACACGTGGCCACACTTACCTGGTTGCAGTCCTTTCTTTTTTCCTAGTAAATCCTCTTTGCTGACAGAATACTTAGTCAACTTTTGTTTATGGTTGGCACATATAACAATATTTTATTGTTAAAGAAAAAATAAAGTGACACAATAGATGCTTAGAAGCATTAGACTCTGCCTGATTCTGCCATTTTTGAGCTCTGGGACACTAGACAAATCACTCATGTGCTTTTGGTCTCTAGTTCCTAATCTGTGAAATGAAGGGAAAAAAACCCCCAGATAACCTGTAAATTCCCTCTGGTCGTGAGACTGCCCATCACCTGGATTCAAATCCCAGGTCATTGCCTAACTCTGTGTCTTAGGATATCACCATTTAATGCCTGGACCTTAGTCTTCTACATCCTAGAATAACAGCAATAATGCATGCCTTATAAGGTATTTCGAAAATTAATTTAAATAATGTATGTGAGAATTCCTGGCAAAGGGCCAGTAGTAAATCTCTCGATACATGTGCAGGAGCCTTGCTAACAATGACTTGGAAAAGAAAATAATTTTTTCTTGAAAATGGCTTCTGGGTATCAAGCAGACCCTTCCCTAAGCAAATGATTTCTCAGAGCTAACATTTGATCAGATTAGCAGAGGTGAGCGAGACCTAAATCAAGAAAAGGTAAGGTTAAAAACATCCTTTGCAGCCACCCAGTAGCCCATAGAAGCAGCAAAATGGTCATTGACAAGGCAAGTTTGTAAAAAAACTGCAGTAGGATACATAGGAATTGACCTCAAGATCCATGAGATACAGAATCCGTGGGCACTATTTCACTGGTTTGTAGGGTTTGTGTTCCTTCTCTCCTTACAGAGGCACCCAGTAAAGAGCCTAGTCTGAGAATCGAAGTCAGACATTGTGGCAGAGATGACTAGCTTTCCATTGAAAAAGCACACTCCTGCTGTAGTGTGGAGCAAGGGGAAGAACGAGGCCGGCCACCCAAGGTCGATGGTCCCCACATGTATATATACATATGGCCATGTGGCCCACCTTCACCAATGAAATACACTTAGAGGTGACGACGCATGGCTCTTCTGGGCTGGGCTTATAAACAATGGGGGTTACCTTCTGCCCTCTTTTCCTGCTCTGCATCAGCTGCTGGATGCAGTAGTCCCAAGGCCTTAGGAAAAGGTGAAACCAGTCGATAGGGGCCTAAAGTCACTAAGTTCCCCACGCCGAGGAAAGTTGTCTTTGAAACAAGAATACCCATGTTGTACTCTGACATGACGGCATATATCTCTATTACATTAAGTAACAGGAATGTCAGGGTTTATTAGTTCTTTTAGCAGGAAGAAATACTGATATGGCCACATGGGTAGACCTCAAAAACATTATGCTGGGTGAAATCTTATGTAAATAACCTTATGTAAAAGAGTTATAAACCAGATTTTTAAATTCACATGACACTGTAGAGCAGGCAGAACTAATGGGAAAACATTAGAAAGTCTGCTGCTTCCAGGGGGTTGGATGGGGTTTGGCTGGAAAGAGGATGAGGAACTTTCTGGAGTGATCGCAATGTTCTTTACCTTAATAGAGGTTTAAGTTCTACAATTGTATGCATTTTCGAAAGTTAGCAAATATACAATTAAGATTTGTGAACTTCCTTGTGTATAAATTTCACATCCAAAGAATAGCCATAAACAGATATTAAACTATAGCTATTGAAATGTGTGCTGCAAATCTTAAGGGAAAGATTTATTAATATCTGTAATTTACTTGGGAGTGCATCAAAAGTAAGATGAATCACATATAGTTCATAGATGAACTACTGAAATTGAGAGAGGTTAGCAGTTAAACAGTACAATTTTTCACTAATAAGAATAAAATTGTGTGGGATTTGAACCCAGCTCTGTCTCACTCTAAATCTTTGCTGCTTCTACTCCCTCCTGCCTATACTGGAATTAATGGTTAGAAAATTTAATTGACTTCATATGAATCACTATGAGAAGAAAGACTCAGGGGGAAGAAGAAGAACTGTAGAAAAACTAGAATTCTAAGGATAAGCCAGGTAAAATCATATAGAGTTTCAACAATGTACTGCTAATTAGCTCAGTGCTTAGATTAATGTAGGGTTTTCTTAGGGCTGTGACATTCATAGATGACTAATTAACCTATGCAGCAAATCCATTTTATTTGCTTCCATGACACAGCCAATCAAGACTGGCTTACCATTTGCTCATTTGGAAAATGATTAGAATTCCCATTTAGACTTAATTACAGTGCAGAGGTTGACAATTATCTTCTCTATAGAAGCCTCAGATGCTTCAATATCTCAGTGAACCTGTGCCTATAATTATGTATATAATTTGTCTAGCAGAAAATATAACCCAGTCATTACCTGGATCTTATGCTTATAATTAGAGATCATAAAAATACCAAACGTGAAAAGTGGGTTGGTAAGATATAATGTTATAATGTAGGAATCTGTGTGGAGTAGTTAGTGAGAATGCAGTAGCAACCAACCAACCAATAGTGGATTTCTGACCACTATTAAAAATAATTAGGAAATGTAAGAAAAAAGTGAAAATTATGGTAGAATGAAAGCACAGTACAATCACTTTTCCAGGACTTGACTGCAGTCATTAAAAGTCTCATAGACACTCAAATTCAACGCAACTAAAACCAAACTCAATAACCACCCCTTGGCCCATCATACCTGCTCCTCCTGCTCTTGTGTCTGCTGTCTTAGCTAATGGCTAGGCATTCTAGAGTCATCTGTAACCATTGTTATCTAGCTCCTTCCAATCAAAGAGGTGTCATTCTAATCACTAAATGTTCTTGACTGTGTCCACTCCTCTCCAGGATGTGATACTCTCCATATTTTGCCTTCATCATCGTCGTATGGTCATTTTCAAAAGAAAATACAGGCAATTCTGTATTTCAGCCTCACCTCTTGGTTGCCCATCATCCACATTTTCCCTAATGTGACCATCTCTAATCATAAATCAAATTAGGTCACCCTGTCATTCAGAAGAGTTGAGAATGCCCACCTTTCTTTAAACAGCATTTACCAGGGCACACCAAAAATTTCATAGTTTAGATTCTGTGCCAGCTTATGCTCTCCTGCCAAACTCTTCAATTTAGCAGCTGGCTTCATTTAATGACTTACTGAATATGTAATACTATATGCTCACTCTTTCAATTGTCTCTTGCAGCATGTCTAATTACCACAAAATTTAGAGTCTCAACGTAACCTTCTTTATTTTGTTCATGATTTTGTGGGTGAGGAATGCAGAAATGACTCTATTGGGTGGCCATTTCTGATCAACATTGCATTAACTGAAGTGGAAGAATCTTTTTCTAAGACAGTTTCTTCATGTACACATATGATGTCTCAGAGCTCCTTGGTCCTTCTCAGGTGGCTTCTCATTCTCCAGAGTTTCTCCACTTGGCTTAGCTTCTTGCAGAATGGATGTTTAAAGGGAGTTTCACTTTTTACATCTGAATTCCCAGATGTAGGCAATAGAAACTGCACAGCTAGTTCAGGTCTATGTTAGAAAGCAGGATGTTGCAGCAAAAACTAGATAAAAGGGGAAATGTCATTCTTAGGAAGTATCCCCATAGCTAAGATCCCTGAATAAAGAGCTCGTGATCTTTAGTTCTGAATAATTGAGAGGGGTTCCCCATATATGAGCATCTTTCGCCTTGGCCAGAACTGCTATAACAGTGTCAATGACAGCACTCCACGTTAAAGATTTTCCCCTTGGTGGTACTTTACTATGAAATTAACATTACTCTGTTTGATATTTTTTACTTGAATTTCCCTCCTTTAGGATTCCTGAGAGGCAGTGCTATGCTCTTTCCTGAAAATGCAATGACTGCACTGAGAGTCATTGGGTCTCTCTCACTATCTGTAAAAATGGAATGCCCACATAGAATGGAAGAGATACGCTCTGAAGTTCCATGTAACCTGACTCCTTAGAGGTTCTTAGGACAGACTGACCAATGGGACTAAGAAGGAGATTGATCCCTTCCCTCCACCTAATCCCACATCTTCAAGTAGGTGGAGAGAGGCATACACCCATATAAGCAAAATAAATGTTTTAGAATGAGTTGGTAGTTGATGGATAAAGAAAGAATAATTGCATTAAGAATATTTGCCTTCCTGACATGTTAAAACGCTCATTAACGCAACTCAGAGAATTCAAACCACAGGCTTTCTGATTTAAAAGGGCAAAGGGGCCCTCAATCTGTAGTGCATTTCCAATTCCAAGCAAAATTTCCATCAACAACCTGAATATTTGAATGGAATTTCAGGTCATACATTTGGAGAACAGAATTATTAATACAAATCTTACTGTGTTACCCCTGGTGGAGACGGACCCAAGGGTTTGTAAACCTAGCAAAAAAGGAGCCCATTCTGGGGCCTCTGTGGGGTGGTAGGGAAGGGAGCAGAAAGGACCCCTGTTCTCCAGTCTTCCACTCCCTTCAGATGGTTTCAATATGCAAAGCTGCCTTCAGACTCTTGTGATTTTACATCACAGTCCAAGGAGCAAATTATCTCTCCTTTTACTCTGTCCTCTCTTCTGCGTCCAATGTAATAAATAAAATCTGTATTTTAATAATTCCTTATTCAATATTTAAAAAAAAACTGGTTTAACTCCTGAATTTATCATCATGAATTGCATCCCTGTAGCCATGGACAAAACACCCCCAGTGGCCTCAATTGTATTGTGATTAAAATAAGAATAACATCTTCCATGCTCAGCCTTCTCTATTGTAAAGTTCAATAAATCACTGCAGAAGACATTTAATTTTATTTCCATAGCACTTTGTTTATAACACATGGAATGATCATTACTGGTTTATACATCTATCAGTTCATTAGAAAGAGATCTGTCTCTCCATGTCTATTCATCCTTTTATTATATATAGCACTGTGGTCTTTTCTGACCTCACCTCACTATTATTACACAAGCTCTCCTTGAGTGATTTATTTACTTCTTTTACATGCTTATCGCTCACAAATTTGTATTTCCAATGCAATTTCTCTTCTGAACTATAATCTCACTGCTATTTAGGCATCTCTTCTTGACTATCTTTCAGACAATTTCCACCTTATCGTATCTAAAGATGAACAAGGAGTGGCACAATTTTCAGCCCATTTACAGACACTAAAAAACAAACAAAAAATAACCTGACATGTTTCCTCGACTTATTTCTTTCTCCTACCCAAATTCTCAAAATAAATTCAGTTAATCACCAAGTGTTGGTATTTCTACCTCTTGAATATTTCTTGACTCTAACCCTTTCATTTTATTTTTACTCTTACCACATTGACACTGGCCATCGTAATTCATGTCTCGTTATGCTGTGACAGGTTCCTAACTGGTTTCCTTGTTCCAGCCTCTCCCCATTCTAAACTACCTTTGCCACAGTAACATAAGGGAACTTTCTAGTTTGAGTCACGAGAAAAGAGAACAGGAACATGGCTGAACCAGCATCACACAGGACTCTGAGCAGAGCCAGCATCTTGCAATGCCTGGCACTTGGCATGTTCTCTACGCTGCTGGTTGGTTTATCTAAAATATGGAAAGGACATTTTGAAAACCACAGAATTTTGTAAGCTCAGAATAACACATTTTAGCTTAACAGTAATGATATTTACTTCTTTTTTTCTTTTTCCTTTCTTTGTTTATATGTAGTTCTTTTGAAAACTTTAATATATAGCTTTCTGCTTATTTAGTAGAAATTTTTAGATTTAGAAGTACTGAGTAATAGATGTATATATTTAAAAACGTTTTTAATGAGCATTCCCAGATTTTCCTTGAGGGACAGTTACCAACTTATGCTCCATTAATACTCTATGACCCTGGCCATTTTTCCTCATTTTTTGCCCAAAATTGGTGTTAGCATATTTTAAGTCTTGTTTTATATTATTATATTTAACTCTCTTTATATTTGGGTTATACTTTCCATTAATAAGAATTTATAGTTTCATGAAAAGTGAGTACTGCTGTTAGATAAATTTATATTTTATACTATAAAGACAATATAATTGACATTTAATAGTTAAGTTTCCTGCTGCCCATTCAAGATTACTTTAGATGAATTATCTCCTAAATTAGCACGCTAAGTCACCTTGTCATACCTTCCTGCAATAATGTTGGATTTTATCCACTCAGTATTATTAGCAGTTAGGGACAGTCTTGTTCTGAATGTAGTGGCAAAGTCTTTAAAGGGAAGAATTTTCCCTTGTTGGATTAAGACATAAAATAGTCTCCTTTACAAAGATTGCCCCTTTAATTGCATTAAAAAAATTTCTTGCTCTTTATGTATTGTATTAAATGTGATAGAAAGCTCTGTTAAGTGACTTTCACTTAACCAGCTCCCAGGATGATGCTGTGATCCCTTGTGGATGCCCATAGTACATTGAATGCCCACACACTTCTTTTTACATCAGGAGATAACTTTTATTTTTTTCCTTCCAAAGTTGTTTGTGTAGGGTATATTTTTTATTGTGATTACTTGACTTAAATAAGCACTCAAAGCGATAAAATAGGAGCTGAAAAAGAAATTTGTTTTTCTGAGACTAAGTTAAATGCATTGGAAAAAAAATGACAAAGGAAATTAATTTTAAAATCTTAAATGAGAATGATTAAGGAAAAATTAAAACTCTAGAACAATTCTGCGCTGATACAGCTTTGCTTCTATCTTTAAATTTCAGACATCCTTTAAAAAAACCAAAATTGGAGATCTTACATGATGAAGCATGCATAGAATTTGTATAAAAGACATGACAGAAATATTCACTTAGCAGTCCCCATCTGCAGTAAATACACACACACACAAACACACACACTAGTCCTATGTCAAATATTGTGAAAATGGGTACATTAATATATAATATTAATTTAAAATACATTCTCTAAGACATGCATATATCATTTTTAAATCATTTCTCTCTCTAATCTAATTTTAAAATTAACTAAGCAAAGCAAGTATTGTTAAATTTTGATTATAAAGAGATTTTCTACAAAATGGAGAACAGCAAAGAGTGTAGAATTCAGGAATAGTGTGTAATTTCTCAGGTTTTCAACTTCTATCGATTATTTCATAGATGTACGAGACTGTCACAAATACTGCCACAGAAAATTATTTGCTAATTCTAGCATAATTTTTCTAATACAAACACAAGATAACCTAAAATAACATATGGAGCATTATGTTTTTACTTTATAAAGATCCAAGAGTTTCTCCTTCTAAATATTTTCCACGTTCGTTGTCCTCCACTTTTTCTATTCCCTTGTATTGTTTTTCACCTCCATGAAAAATAGTTACTGAAGTCAAAGTACACATTAATCTGTGTGATGATTAACAGCAGATGAGAATTGATTGTTGAAAGATCATAAAGTCCATTAAATAATTAATCCTGGGGAGATGAATGTATAAGTAGAGCAAAGCCATCTGTCTGAGGTAGACACGTTTGCCACAGAGGTAATCTAGCTCCCTGGATTCTCCTTTTTTTTTTTTTTTTTTCCAGTAGACTCTCAAAGAAGACTGTATGTAAATACTTCTAATGTGCTAGTGTAGACATAGAACTATGCTCAACGTCTTGACATTTCTCAAGATGGCCTATTTGAAATGTATGGGATAAAAATGTTTATTAAAAATATTTTACTTGAATGGCCACATGTAGGGCGATGATGGATATTTGGGGCTGTCTTCATGGAAACATATTGTCTCAGCAGTCTTCCGATTCTTCTTCATTCCATGTTAATATTACTTGCATTTTCCATCAATACTATTCATTACTGGAAACAAATTTATTACTTCTGAGTCCTAAACATCACTTCATTTATAACCTCATTAGAATTTAAAATATAAACTAAATGTTAGAGAACAAGTTGATGACAGAGTTCTAGAGATGAAAGAGACTATACAAGCTTTTTACTACATCAAGACAAGCTCTGGCTTTCAAGTTCATCCTAATGCGATTCCATCGACTTTCTAGACATTTATCCTCTGCGATTCCTGCACCCACAGCCTTCCTCCCTGCCACTTTTGATGGCTTCCTAGGCTTTGTCATGGGTATTTCTTGCTTCTATGGTCTTGCTCCAGCTCTTTCTCCTGTATGGGTTATATGTGCTTTTTCTACTATATATTTATGTCTATATCCCCCTCTAGATTATAATATGCTGCAAAACGGTCTTTTCTAGACAGCTACATGCTTTGCTTCCTCTTTTCTCCCACGTCTCTATTCAAATGCCACTCATCTTTGAGTCTTTCCCCTCACCCTGTTGTTTCTCCATAGCACCAGTCACTACCCGACATTATAATATATCTTTGTTTGCTTGGTGTAGCTTTTCTTTTCTCTCTGCCCACTGAGTATGTCAGTTTTAAGAAACAGGAACCATCTTCATTTTGTTCCTTGTTATATCTCTAGTATCTGTTCCAATGCACACATTCGGTACTCAGTAAATAGTTCTTTAATATAGAAATGAATGAATCAGAGCTGCATCTCCTTTAACAACATATTTTTCCAATAACTAGCACAAGGTCTAGTGTGGGGTAGGAACCCAATGATTGTGTGTTGAATGAATGCTAACTCACTGAAATATTACAGTTGGAGAACAGTATCTTCAAAAAACAATGAGTTATATATAAATCAGAAGTATTTAGTGAAAAGAGCTTTTTAGTCTGATCACTTGGTTTAAGTCCTGGCTTCTCCTCCTTCTAGCTCTGTGACATTAAGGAAGTCATCTCACCTCTCTGTGTCTCAGTTTGTCCATATATAAATTAATAGTTACTGTTTTAAATTAATGCACACATAGAGAACAGTTACTGTGAGCGCTCAGTGTTAATTATCATTATATAAGGAAATAACAAGGGAAAGTTAAAGAAATAACTTTAAAATATAATTTTAGAAAAAAGTTTAATAATGTAAAGTGGAAAATTTGTATTAAAATATTATATAATATGAGGTTATTTATAATATTTATAAATAACATATATATACATACACATAATAGGGAATGAAAGTATGTGTATTAATTTTTTTTATAGTAGTTATTTCTGGATGGTACGATTCTGGATGGCTTTTTCCATTGATGCTTTATTGAGTTTTCTACTTTTGTATTATAATCATGTAGTGCCTCTATAATCAGCATAGTAAATACTGTAAAAATTGGCTACTTACTAGTCTAAAGATATAAAAGGAAATGAAATGCATTTTAGATGTCACTCTGCTCCAACCTGGCTACTTTGGTGTTGTCATCAAGGTGAACCCCTAGGAGAATATGCAGCGTCTGGGTGTAACTCAGACCCACCCAGCCAGAGTTGCTAGATTTAGTCCCTAGGGGTTTTGGCAGTGGGAACTGACTTGCTGGAAGTGTTGGGCAATTGTGTTACCTTTTTTACACAAGAATCTCGATCTTTGTCCAAACTCAACCACTTGATTAACTCTCATTTAAATCATAGAAGTTTACTTTTGAAAAGTTGGGTTTTTCTTCATTTTTTTCCTCTGCAGCTGTCTTGGCAACATCTGCTTCCAGCCTGGGCAGGATGTATCTGAGTCAGAGATGGGATGAAACAGTTTTTCTGGGGCTGTTCCCAGCCTTTCGACTGTCTTTCTTGGAGTTGCTTTTACAAATAGTTTGCAAAGGGTAGGAGGTTGTATGTAAGAGATTCAACCAAAGATGTCCTCTGGCCCACCTTTGACTGTATTCGAAAAAATGTTAGTCATTGGCATAGATCCTGTCGTCTTTAGCATTCTCAATACATTAGCTGTTCTCAGAAAACCACCCATATGGAAATGGGAAGAAATAAAGACAAAGAAGCAAGGAGACCGAAGTGGTGTTTATACCAGATTAATTTTATAAGATACTCTTAGATAAGTAGGGCACATCCTACTTACCCACCACTAAAAAGATAAAAAATTTTAAAAAGCAAAGCTTAAGTTCTAGATTCTGAAGGCACATTTTGAGTCACTCATCTAAGTGAGCACATTAATATTTCTCCTTCTCTCTCCTTCTCCTTCTCTTTCTTCTTGTTTTTCTTTTCCATTTCCTGTATTGTTGGGATGGTGGCAGTTGGTGGTGTCACTTGCATGAGATGATCACACAATTCATCAGCTCCTCTCTTCAATACATAGAAAGTGCGGCCATTTCCTGTTTCTAAACAGAAAAGAGCAAAACATGTTTGGTTTAAAGAGGACTCATCACAAGATGATCCCAATGATATTATCTCCGAACTCTATCTTTGAAGACTGTAGACTTGAGTTACTTGTTGGGAGTCATGAAGCAGCTTAACAGGCTGAGAACTGTGACTGGGGAAAGGCGTGACTTGGTGGAAGCGATATTGATATTCAGATAGCTGGACTGCTCTCTAAATCTCAGTTTGAGCATTTATGGGGTATCTGGCATGGGGCAATTTCTTAACCTCTCTGAACCTCAGTTTTCTAATTTATAGTAACCACAGGGTTATTATTTGTGCTGATTATAGAAGCACTGCATGATTATAACATATGAAAATGCCTTGTACATAATAGATGCTATATTATTTCCCTATATCATTACTTTGAACATACATAACCTCTTACGTATAGACACTAAAGTTGTTGTAAATAAAAACTGTAAGTTAAATTTAAAATTGTCATAAAGACAAGGCAATAATCATAGTTATATATCTAATGCTCAATTTTGTTTTTAATAGGATGACAGCAAGTATTATATTGAAGTGCCTATATATTTCAAATAATATACCTAGAAGCTAGATGAAGGTCTTTCAAAGTGTGGCTTGAGATCCATCTCAGTGGGAGGGAATAAGATAAGAATCACTTGAGAATTTTGCTAAAATGCATATATCTAAACCTATCTGAGACCTCCTTTACTCTAGGGCTCAGTAATTTGCATTTTCATATTATTCCTATGCACATTAAAGTTCAAACAACACCAATTTGCTGATGCAGATTTTAAAAATGTTTTAAATCAATTAATTAGCTTGGCATTACCAATAATCCACTTTTATCTGAAATAAAGTATCACAATGTACTCTGACATGATTACTGATAAATACAGAGAAATGAAGACATTTGCATAATTTTATCTCTGAATGAGCCCACATACCTACCATACAGTGTCATTTCTGTGCTTGCGACATGTGGAGTTTGGAACACGGTAGAGACCTGCTCTTTCCCTTCCCGTGCGGCGATCCATCATTCACCAGGGGTGTATCTTGCTCAGGGTCCAGCTCGCACCTAGAGTATTTCACCGACCTTCCTGATGTGAGTATCCCTATGGCACAAGACCAAAATATACTAGAATGTAGTAGTATTTACCAATCTTGTCAAATGTTCCAATTTTATACAATTTAACATAATATCTCGGTGAATCCTCTCAAAAGAATAGATATCATCATGAAGAAATGGGAATTCAGAGATGATGTCATTTGCCCAAGAAAACACAGCTGGTCTGTGTAGACTGTGGGTTCCTCTCTTGTGGGCTGAACTGGTCCTAACACACAGCTCCACATTTATGTCTCAGGGCACACGCCTGAACTGGGGTTGCCCCTGGAGTTACATAATTTCCTAACAAGTAAACATAAACTTCTCAGTCACAAGAAGAAGCTATAAAATGCCTCAGGATACATCAACAATGAGCAATTTGTAGATTAGCACAGGTTTTAAAAGTGCAAGTTCTGAGGTTAGACAAAACCTGGATTCAAATTTAAGTTTCAAGACTTGTTGCTTGAGTGATTTTAGGCAAGTTATTTAATCTCTCTAAGCCTCAGTTTTCTCATCTATAAATTGGAACAATCATGGTGACTGCCTCATAGAAATATTTTTAGCAATTAATGAATGAGGGACCTAAAACACTAAAACATCTGGCACATGGTAACTCCTTATATATAATAAGAATGACCTACTATGTCTTACCTTTTCAATGACTTTCCATTCTGCTTACACCATGAAAGAATCAGCTCGTTTGTGATGTGAATTTACATCAAGAGTTGATGGGATTTTCCACAGCTAGCTGCAATCTTTCTTTCTGTAAGATAAATTACTTGGAAAGAACAAAGTTTTACCTCCAGTGTCTTTCCTCTCCTAGTGCTTCTGTTTCTGGAGTGAGGAACTAACTGATGGGCTTTTTGCTGCTCAATTATTTGGACTCCATAATCTTTCTTTATTGCCTTGCTATGCTCAATAAACCTGAGGGATTTTGCTCACATTTGTACTACAGGGTGTGTGGTGCTGTGATGATGAAAGTAAGACCTGAGTTATAATGTTTAAGGCTATAACTATAGAGACATCTTTTAATCTTCCTGAGCCTCTATTTCCTCTTATGTTAAATGAGACCTATCCCACATATCTTACCAGCAGATACAGTGATAGTAACGTATATTATAAAGTTTAAAGTTCTATAAAAATATAAGCTCTTTTCATTATTTTATTGCTGTTACATGATAAGGAAGAAGCTGTAGTTAAAAGTGATCACCTAACTTGTTCTAATTGCTAGCTCCTACAATAGGAAATTACTGGAAGAAAGTGTTTAGTTTGAAAGTAGCATTCCTTTAAAAAGAGCCAGAAGATGATTTATCTGAAACTTTGTGTCTCCATTTTGTTAAACTTTATAGGAAAGGAAAAGAGGCAGAGGGCTGACAGTGCTGATGGGTCTTGGGGATATAAACGTCAAAAGACCCACATGTTTTGACCCATATACATCTGATTTGATGAGACTTGTGCATACTTAATTATAAAATTTGAAGAAGGAGGGTCAATGTTGAGGTATTTTTTTGAGACCAACCCTTCTTAATAACTGTCAGAAAACACACACAAGATTCCATAAAAAAATGGAGGCGGAGTTTCAAAGGCAGGCATTATTTAGCCAGTGAGAATCAGCCCAGGAGCCCCTGGGGCCTAGAAATATCTCACCACTGACAGGTGCTCTTCCTTCTCCCCAATCTTAGTCTCAGAACAGTTGCTCACTTTATGACCTTGAATAAATAAGTAGTCTCTCTGAACCTTTTTCAGTTGTGTGCTCTAAATGTGAAAAAATATGTATGTATATACATTAATAAGTTTATTATATAAATTTTACTGGTATGAAAGATATGTAGCATGTATTTTGTAAATAATAATAAATATATAATATTTATATTATGTAAATATAAATTCCCCATAGCTAGTTGTTTATCACAGAATATGTTTATTGATTTTTGCCAAATTCTTTACTCATAGCCAACCTACGATTGCAATTGACTAACAGATATAACTCTGAAATGAATGTTGATTGATATTTTGTTTACATTTACAAGTATAGTAAAAATGAAGCCATAAAGACATATGCAAGAATGTCACTTGCATATCAGTGGACCTAAGTGACATTTTTGCAGAATTGAATGATAGTTTTTGAGTACTGAAATAATAGTTTCTTAATTCGTGTGTTATTCATAATCTGATGGCTGTGAACATAACATTTAAAAAATTTAATTGAAATCATTACTATTTTTTCCATAAATTTCTTAGGTCTAGACAAGCAACAAAATAAGTTAGGCTGTTGATTGTGGCATTTTTCAATTTCTGTAGTATACATATTTACACTGTGGTCTATTTTAAGCAACAAGATGATCCCACATGTGTGGAGGTGGGAAGAGATGCACTTTAGCACAACAATCTATAGTTTTTACAGCATACAGTTGTAATAGGTATAAATAATCTTTAGAGCATAAAGGTTAGTAAAATGTAGTAAAGTAGGAATTGATGAGTTCTAAGAATTGCCTTTTGCATTTTAATTTATTTAAGAGTACACTTATATTCTTTATTTTAAGAAAACTGCTATGTTTAACAACTGACTTGCAAAATTCCTAAAATTTAAAAATCAGCTATTATGAGCCAGTATAGGTTTATTCCAACACACCACTAACCCGTTCCTAGTGGTCTTTTCTATGTAAAGAGGCTTATCGCATTGTGAGATTTTGAGAATGCATGCAGGGTGCTTGGTACGCAGTAACTGGTTTTTTAATGCCATTTTAAAATTAATTCAGGGCTCTTCGTGCTGCTCCAGGTGTCATCCTGACTAAGAAGCATTAGCAGGCCCCTTGTGAATTTCCCTCTGTACTGTGTAACACCTTGTTGCATCCAAAAGTCACAGATTGAAACCTTTCCTGGTAAAATAGAATGTAAATGCTCAGACATCACATTAGGGTTTGATGCTGGGAGAAAATGATACATTTTTACACAATTAATAAATAAATTTACTTTTCTGGTCTCTGGAATACACATATCTGCAGACATTGGAACTCTCTTTAAAGAACAATCTCAAAAATATGCTTTTTACCCTCCACTTGCCTCATTTTACCTTTCCCATTAGCAGCAGTTTAAAAAGTCTTCTAGATAATAGCTTTCATTATATATATATTTTCTTCTCTGCAGACTAGGTCTTTATTTTCCTTATTCTAAAGCTTTAATATTTAAAATTAGCTTTATTAATTTAAAAAGAACACCCATATGGTAGATTCTTTTAAAACTCAAGCAAATAGTTTTTTTATTATTTTTTTTTACCCATTTTTTTTTTCAGGGCAGTGGCAGAGTAATGAATACACATATAATCAACCCACATACAATTTGACAAGCAGATATTTTATAATATTGCCTTGTGAGAATCCAAATAGCAGATGCTCTTTATTGAGACCAATTTTCAATTCTCCAACTGAGGAGTAGGAGCACAGCACATTTGAGGACCAGCTGCAGGGACTCAACCTTGTCTTGCTGCCAACAGCTATGCTGAAATGCAGGACCCAGCTTAAAACAGAGACAAGGGGCTTTGTGAGCTCACACAGACAGAAATTTTAATGACAGAGGCTATTAGGCCATTTTCTGTCTGTCTCCCATATGCTCAATTGAAGAACTGGAGAATAAGACTCTATAAATTTAATGTGCCAAGTAGCTAAAATCACTGAGTCACCTGTCTGCTTTGACAGTCACTGTTTTTAGGCAGTTTCTGGCCAAAAGGGCTTTCAAAAGTTCAGGCTGTTTGCTGCTTGTTCAGTTGGATATTTGCCAGTAGAGGTCAAGAAATTAGGATGGAGAGAACTGTAGTTAGCTTTAGTACATGTCCAAATTGGAACACACCAGGTTTAGTCCAGCTGAGCCCAACCTGAGGAACGAGAGCTTGGTCCTTTATTCACTAAGGTTGGCCTGATGCTATATTAACCAGTAGAAGCAAGGCTTTGCAGATCTGTGTAGCAAAAGGCAAGGATCAGGAAGCTATGTCATAAATCCAGAGGAAGCATAAGACAAATCATCATGAGAATGCCACCTACAATGTGGGATGACATGAAAACCAGTGGGATAAGGAGACAGATAAGAATGGAACCCTGTTAACTTCAGTAGAATTTATCCTACATTAAAATGATAGAGATTTTAAAAAAATGATAGGGATTTTTGACTTCGAACCTCAATCCCTAGAGCCACCCTTGAGAGCAGAGATCAGGAAACAATGGTTGAGTTAGGTACAGCAAGACAGTTTCCATTTCCCAATTATAATTTGCAGTTCAGAGTTTACAGAGTTACTTCATGTACCCAGCTGGCTCCTTGGATAGGACCACAGCCCTGTGAAGGGCTCATTCATTTAATTATCATCCATGGCTGCTTTTGTACCATCACTACAGATTTAAGTAGTTGCAACAGGGACTGTACGGCCCCAAAGCCTGCAATACCTGGCTCTTTATAGAAAAAAGTTTGCCAGTTCTTACTCAAGACCATAAGCTCCACTAAACAAGAGGGGATATTTATATTGCTCATCATTTTATTCCCCTGTAGCTAACACAGTGTCTGGCACATATTTCTAGCTTTAAAATGTATATTTAGTGAATGAATCAATGAGCGAATCCACAAACATCATTAGTTACATATGTGTAATGTAGTCAGAATTCCACAGTAAAAAATTTTTATCAAGAGCTTAAAGAAAGAAAGCCTATTTTTGTAAGGCATATTTATTTGTTAAATTCTTTATCATTATCAAAATAAACAAAACATGGATATATATATATATATGCAAATGATTATGACATTCAATGATATTTGAGTTGGTCTGATCAAAATAAAAAAAAAAAAGAAAAGCTAATCTGATATAGGGTTAAAACATCAAACCCTGATTAACCATCCAAGGCAAATGTTTCTATGCAGGACATAATGTCCTTAAATTGCCAGCCAACAATTTAGCCTTTTTAAATGAGTCGTGTGACTTGCAGATGCTCGTTTTTAATACCATTATGAAACATGAGTTGTTCCTGGTTGGTTTTACTGTATTTTATTTATTTGTTTCACAAATGACCTAAATTACATATAAAACAATCACATTGCAAATATTGCTATTCCTTGAGCAGCAATGAGTATGTATTAGTTCTTCCTCCAGGGACAAATTACCATATGATTAAAGACACAGTCTCTGGCTTTCAGCTGTTAATTAATATATTAAACACACATACACATTTATATAGTCAGTGAGTAGCATTGTGCTTAATTTTTAAATTTTGTTTAAACTTTTATATTTTTTACTGGTTTTATAGAAATAATCAATGTGCAGATTGGGGCTGGGATGAGGTGGGGAGCTTTTTGACTACATTGTCGGGTTCCTGCTTGGTGACATCCTCAGCCTTTTATGACACACCAAGAATAATTTATGACAGCAATGAATAGCTGAGTATTTTCTGTATTCAAAGTAGCTGCCTGAATCCAGAAGAAGCATAGCCCTGCTTTCAGATGTGATCCACGTAATGGATGTGGAAGCCAGCCCCTAGAAAGGGAGGGCATCAGATCAGGAAGCAGCTGTCTGGCTGTCTCTGTTTCTATTCAGCAGCAGTTCCTGAGACGTGACTGTCACCGCTAAACAATTTCTCAAGGCTTCATTCATTTGACACTTTAGGATGAGCCTGTCCTGTCTCCCTCTGTCTCAAAAGGCAGGTCTGTGCTGTAGTCGATTAGAGTGTAGTCTTATCTCAATGCAGAACCTGCTTTTGTCATGGAATTGCTGCCTTGGGCAAGTGACTGGACTGCTCTGTCCCTCAGTCTCCCATCTGTGGAGGCGGAGGAAATATTGACACCTGTAAAACAAATAGTTTGAACAACATCGGATATACAGTAAATGCTCAATAAACTTGAGCTATTATTATCCGCTTTTAAATAGAAGTTCTGCAAGGACCTTCCTTAGGAGATCCTATCTTAGGAAGACATATATCTTTTCCCGCAGAGCTGGGCTTTCAGTTAGTATTTATTTAAGCTTATTCACATTCACAGTCACGTGTTCGATCTAATTGTTCAACACAATTATATGGTTCCTAAGCTTTAGTTATTCTAAGAAACCTGGTGCAGAACTTTCCAACTAAATCTTTGGTCCTAAAACTTTTCTGTGGTTTAGTTTTTATGCTAAAATCATCCCCCCCCCACCCACCCAACTTATAATAAAAAAGAATTAGAATTGCATTTATTGGCTACCTACATTGAGTTAAGAGACTACACTTTGCTGATTTGATTCATTTAGTCCTTATGATAGGCTTACAAAACAGGTATTGTAATCTCTGTTTGACAGATGGATAAACTGAGGCTTAGAAAGGTAAGACATATTTCTAAGGACAATAATAGGGGTAGAATTCAAACCTGTCTATCTTTCCTGTACTTGCTTAGTCATGTGACATGGGGAGCACGTGGTTTCTCCTGAATGCTCCCTTTTTTTGCAAGGTCGATGTTTTACAAGCAGGGGCAGGAAAAATGTAGTCTGTCAAGCAACTTAATTATTTTCTCCAAGTGCCTTGGCAAGTCCTGTGGCTTGCTCTATTCTTAGGTAAGGGACAGACATACAGGTTACTTCAAGTGGAAAATATGGTTTCTTTTCAGACATTAGACAATCAAAATTTGATTAAAATCGTATGGCCACTTTAGTAGACAGTTTGATGGTTTCTTACAAAGCTAAACATACTCTTATCATACATTCTAGCACCTTGGTATTTACCCAAAGGAGCTAAAAACTTATATCCACACAAAAATATGCTCATGGATGTTTATAGCAGTTTTATTCATAAATGTCAAAACTTGGAAGCTACCAAGATGTCCTTCAGTAGGTGAGTGGATAAAGAAACTATGGCATATCCAGATAATGAAATATTATTCAGCACTTAAAAAAAAAAAAAGAGCTATCAAGCTATGAAAGTACACAAAGAACCTTAAATTTATACTACTAAGTGAAAGAAATCGATTCAAAGGGACTACATATTATATGATTTTAGACTATAACAAAGTTCTGGAAAAGGCAGAACTATGGAGACAGAAAAGATCACTGGTTACTTGGGGGTGGGGATAAAGGGTGAGAATGAATAGGTGGAGCACAGAGAATTTTTAGGGCAGTGAAACTGATACTGTAATGATGGATCCATGTTGTACATTTGTCTAAGCCCATAGAAAACGTATAACACAAGAGCGAACCCTCGTAAACTACGGACTTTGGGTGAATATGACGTAGGTTCATCATTGGAACAAATCTGGTCATGGGATGTTGATAATGGGGCGGGCTTTGCACACGTAAAGGCAGGGGACCTGGATGCCCAGGTCAACGAGGGGCCGAGCTATGCCATTCCCACCCTTCTGTTACTCTCTCGGGTCCTATTCATGCCACCTTGGAGAGGGTCATCTAAACTGTAGGACCTCCAGTGGTCAGGGGCCGTGCTTTGAGGCCCCCGCCCAAAGGAAAAAATGACAAACAATAATTGCACTCCCCCAGGGTGGTTTGGTCCTGGATGGGGTGGACCCACAAGAGCCCCCAAACTGACATTGACTTGCCTGGCTCTGAGGTCATGACAATATCTACTTCAGTATGGTCCTGAGTCACATTCCACTGCATTCCTCGGTTTGAATGCTCACTCTGGTTTGGCCGACATCTGTTGGTAGACTGCATGATGTGAGAAGCTGGACGTAGTCAGAGGCTGGAATTCCCTGGCTGATCTGAGGGCTGTCAGGACTCTGCAAAAATCAACAAGAGCCACAGGTTTCCTAAAGAGTTCCCAAGAATTCATTCATTTAAAGAGAGAAAGAGAAATACAACCAAAACAACTTCAAAACAAGGGGCACACCCATGCCAAGCCTCTAGGCCCCAGTGTGGAGGTAGCCCTTGAGGTTCTAAGATATCAAAGCAAAACAAAACTATTCTGTTGCCTCCATGTGCGAAGGTCACCTCTGATTACACAAGTCATGCTGTATCTCATCTTCCATGCCTCAGCCCGTGGGGTTTCAATGATTAAATGTGGGTGGCCCAGAGTGTCCTCCCTGGCAGGCAATGCCACAACTTAAATAGCTCAGCTTGAGGGGACACCTCTATGTGTAGCTTACATTTTCCCTTCCTCAGTTTGTTTTATTACTCCTAGACTCATTTTTTTTTTTGATACCTGATACTTCGTGCACTTACGCGTTTCCTGTCGTTAGCCAGGGCCCCAAGAACTCGCATCACTTTCTCCAGGGCACAGGGGAGTTCACATCCCCCTTTTCAACTGTGGCTGTGAGTTGGGGGTGCCCTTTTCAGAAGCAGAACTTTCTGCAAATGGTGAGACATTTGTAACAGGTCACCTGGCCCAGAAGAATAGTCATGAGGGACCAGAGGTAGGTGAGGGGAGGGTGACATTAGGGCAGAAGCTGAAGATGACCAGGATTGCAGTGCATTCCCTCTGTGGCCCGTCTGTGATTGATGTATGTGCTCTCAGTGGGCCCATGAGGTGAACCTTAAATGGCAGCCGAAGTGATGTATTTCTTGTCTCAGCTTGAAAGTCATTTTTATTTAACAAATAGTCTAAAAATAACCTTTGGCAAATCTCTTTCTTTTCTGTCTGATTAAAGCAAGAAGCATCACATTTCACATCACTCTATTTTCTTATGTATTTAAATTGTTTTCTTTTTCCTTCATAACACTCGGCAGAGCTCAGCCTGTCCTTGTCCCCAGGGAACCCTTAAACCACCTAGGAAATTATTACTTAGAAATCATCCAATTCAAACTACAGTCATTTCACTCGGCTTAAATAAGGATCTTTCCATCATTACATATTATAATTATGTCACCACATGCTATATAATTCAAATTAGATGATGATTATATGCCATATATTAACATTAATTGTGTAACTAGACATAACCATATGTTTATATGTGGATTTAATTACCATCTTAAAAAAATCCTACTGAAGAAGATGTATGTGATAATTTTTTAAAAGAGGAAAAACATGTTCAAATAAACATGTAAAATTAAGCATATGGAGAAAATGCAAATAATTGGAATAGGAGTTTAAATTTGTATTTAATTAGCTCGGTTTTATGCTTTCCTTTGTAAAAATCATATTGTAATATAACGAGAGTTCAAAAGAATCAGGTGGATCAGCCATAACCCCACCACCACACATAGTTCCCTTCCAGACCCTACTCATATCCACGTGCATTTATGAGTATCTGTGATTAAAACATCTCAAATACAATTTTGGTTCTGCATTTTCATAGGACTTATCATAAGTGACTTTTTCTCACTTATTGCTTAGTGTTTGCCATATACAATGTTAGCAGCAGCATGGTGTATTGATTAAAAGCACTGTCTCTGAGATAAGACAGCCAGGATTTGAAATGCCAGCTCTGCATCTCACCAGCTTTGTGACTGTGATCCAGTAGCTTACCTTGTTTATGCCTCAATATTCTCGTATAAAAGTTGGCAATAATAAGTGCCTACTTTGCAATGTTCCTGTGAAAACTAAATGAGTTATTATATGCAAAGTGCTTAGAAAAATCATGCATGCTACAAGTGCAATACGGTTAAGCAGCAATGGCGTCATCGATGTGGTCTGTGAGCCAGTCGAGGACCATAACTGTGGCAGCATGATGTCTAATTTCTGATATTATCAGTAACGCTTGGGTGAATATTTTTGTGCATATAACCTTTCTTCATCTTTGAAATTTTCAGGGCAAATTATCAGTTGCACATCTGAACAACACCAATGTAAAACTCTTTATAATTGCATCTCAGTACAGTATCCAGCTTTAAAAAAAATCAGCCCAGAATAGAAAAAGAACTAAAAGTGGTATAAATGTTTATTACATTACTTAAAATATATTATTGATATTAATGTCCTCTTTTCACATCTCTCTCTGTCTTCCTGCCTATTCACACACCAACCTATCACCCTCCCACCAAAGTTCCTCTCTTTACCCTACTCTAATCTTCCTCCCCAATTCCCATCTAATTCTTTCCATAGACAGTGGTTAACTTTCCTGCCAATGACTCTCTGATCCTTCTAAATCCAGCAGTTACCTTGTCTGAAGCTAATAGGAGCCTAGGAACTGAGCCGCCAAAGGTTCCCTAGAAAGATTCAGAGTAGGAGGGGTTGAGTGTATGAAAGGGTATTTGCCTTAGTGATGGAAAAGAGGATTACAACATTCATGAATCTCTGTCCTTCCTTCCTTCTTCCCTTCCTTCCTTTCTTCCTTCCTCCTTTCCTTCCTTCCT